>CANSZD010001879.1:0-305000 GCA_947648045.1 Beta corolliflora | reverse complement strand
GTATTGTAACGTGACTTATACTTGAAATCAAAAGAATTAGTTAAAAAAAACTTATATATTGGATCTAAAATGCTGCAAATGTTTAAAGATTGCTTCCTCTGTCTCAATTTGAAACATTACTTCAGCACGCAGACATATCAAACTAGTTGGGAATTGGCCAAAAGGTGGTTAAATGTGAATAACGGAATAAGAACTGGAGAGAGAGAATATAGTAAGAGAATAAGAAAATAGTAAGAGAAAGTGGAAATCATCTATCTGGGGGGGGTAGGCCTTCTTCTCCCAAAAGGTAAGTGGAAGATACATCCGAGACATCCTAATATAGTGTCATGAAAAATAATATTGGGACAGAGGAAGTATTGAGTGAAATAGAAAAGTACAACTACTAAGCAATGCTATCAACAACTCGTGTGGGTAATTCTTTTGCTACTATACCATAGATCCAAAATGCGATTTCGGTCACAATCGCGGTAACGGTCACGGTGATGCGGGACGCGGGTGATGCGGTTGTCGTACCGCCAAATATCGGCTCAGACCATGAGATATCCCTTGAAACTGCCTAAAACACGGTTCTTTTACACCTTTACGATGAAGGTAGTATCGGTTCGTTAGATTTGAAAACCTTTTATGACATGTGGCAAATACGATGCGGCCTTGTTTTGACACCATGTACTATACTCAAGTTTGGACAATGAGTGAATAACTTTTTGTCTTCGTATGAAAGTCACTAGTTGTTTCATAGCATTCATCATAAACATTGTTTAGTAAAGGTTTTTCTTTGCTCAAACTTTTAGACGTTTGGAAGCACATTAGAGGTTTAACCAACTAAGGCGTTTCCATGTTTTGTAACAAGCAAATTGCGCATAATCTAGTAATATTGAAAAAGAACCTTACCTTACCCCAAATTGTGTAATATGTGAGGCATACTAGTGTCCTTTTATGTAATGTTTTATATATCATAAGCTTACCGCTGGCACTAAGGCAATCAGATAGTTAAATAAGCTAATACAATAAGCTAGTCAAATGAATTAATAGAATCCAGCATCCACCATTTAGCACCTAACAGCTAATAGCAAAAGAAGGTCAAAGTCTCCCATCCTCGAAGGGATGGAAGTCATGGAACTTTGTATCATTAGTGCACAACATACTATACCGTCTTATGTACATAGAAAATGAGGAGTGAATAGCAAAATGATGGATGGGGGCAGTGACCTAAGTGGAAAAGAAAATCATTGGCAAATAGGGGAACGACAAGGCAAGTATACTGATGAGACAATACCTTTTAGACTTTTAGAATACAGGTATACATAACAAGCAAAATGCCGGAAAGAAACTCAAGATAACTGATGTACTCTTCGCCTTAGCAATATATTATAAATGGTTCATCCATGATCATATTTCTCAACATAATGAATAAAATCCAACAGACCAACAAACCACCAATGAGCTTCGCTGGAAGGAGTTGACTGTGCAATACACCTCAAAAGCAATTTCATGCTCCAAAATAAATGCTTGCAAAAATTGTAAATATTTTCACACTTTTCAATCCTAACAATGCAATCAGCTCAGAGAGCACCCTAAAATGGTATCAACTCGATATTTCAGGTTTTCACGTACCAAAATTCAACTAGAATAGCAGTAAATATAAGGTCTACTGCAACACTAACTGCTCACCTAGAATAAACTCTACCCTGCTCCCCACCCCAAGAAAAAAAAGAAGACATAAAAGGATAAGCAGCAAAGTTGTAGTAGACATATAAAAAAGCAAATGTGCAATGCTAAAGTATAGAAATATACCTCTGATAATATTCCTCCTCCACAGCCAACATCAATAAAGTTCAGCCCTACAAATGGCCTAGCATTGTCTGGATCTTTTCTGAATCAAGTAAACAGACCAATGAGGGAAAAAAAAGAGCTGAGATTAACCTCTTATTCAATGAAGGCATCATAGCAAATGATGATTATGAGCATCGACCGTTTCAGTTTCCCCTTTTTTTCTCCCTCAACTGTTCTCTCTCTTTCAACAAACAATTTGGCAGGAACTTCATTTATAGTCATCGAACAAGGAGAAAAGCAAAAGCAGTCAGCAGAACAAAAAAACATGTAATTTCAAGGAAGAAACAAGCACCTGAAATGATGGCATAGCGTAGAACGTATGAAGGCAAGCCTTGTGGGATTTAAAGCATGCAATGGGTTTGAATGGTCCTTCAGAATCCCACCTAAATGTAACATCGTATATCATATTACAATTACTATCATGGACCAATTTTAACCATTATACAATCATATATATATTAAGTAAAATCTTGAATAGATAAATCATCAGAATATAGGCCGTTCACATTTACAAAAGAACAATATAGTCTTTGCATAATCTCCTTTAGAAACTAGATTCCAGCCAAACATGATGCCTTATATTTACAGACTTTGACCAAATAGCTATAATTCATAACATAGATATAGCCATAAGTAAATCAGATAATAACACACACAAACGCATGAGACATATTACACAGTCTGCTCCTTAAATGATGTATGACTTAGTTTTGACGGATAACATAATGTTTAAACACTGCCTTAGTAAGACAAACATATAGGCTTTTGCATTACTCAGAGCAATGAACTTAATTTTAGTGTTGCAAACTCTTAACTAGCCATTGCAAACTCTGACTAGCCATATGCACGCCAAATCTTTGCAAAAAGACAATCCTCATCAACCTACATGTAATAAGATTGATAGCAAAGCATAACAACTGTCTTCACTGAAGGTCTCCAAGAACCCAAAAACATGATTTTCATATCTCTACATTAAAGGTTTCACAATGTCAACCCCATAAATATTCACCGGATAAGAAAAAAACTCATGTTTGAAAGAGGAGATGAAGCAAATATATAACTTCCTCTTTTCTATTTCACCTTTTGGAACATGAGCAGACAGTTGTGGATTTGAAGTTGAACATAAGACCAACTAAATCGGTTACAACAACGATGCCAAAGCCTTAATCCCAAAAGTATCTACAATAGGCCTTCATATAGATCCTTTGCCTCCCTTCACTTCTGACAAGTCCTATATGCTTTTGAGGTGTATAATAAAATTCGATAGCACATATAATTAAAAAAAATATCAATTTCTTAATTTAAATTGCAAAAAGCAACCATCTTCTCTTCTAAGTGTATTAATGAAGTGGTTGGCGATAAGAAGTGTTAGAGCAAGGCCAAATCAAGAGCTTGGAAGGATTGAAAAAAACAGGAAACAAAAACTTTAAAGGCTTCCTCAAACTTGGGGAATAGCACACACAATCTTTTCAAAATAGTTCAAAACCTACATTGTCCAAACTCTAAAATTACCCAAAAAATTTATGACTTAGCAATTAGAACACATCTATATATATTATTAAATGGAAAAATTGACATGAATAACCCAACTTTCAACTGTCTTCTAAAAATAATCCCAAATTTGGATTATTCCATAATAATCCCAACTTTTGAGGGGACCTTCTCAAAATAAGCTAAACAATCACTTTTCTTGCCTACACTAATCCATTTTAGGTCTATAACACATAAAAAATTAATAGTTCAGATTATTTTGAGACGGTAGGTCGATACCTCCTAAAGTCGGGATTATTCTAAAATAATCTGAAGTTGGGATTATTTTGATAAGACTGGTGAAAGCTGTGATCATTGAAGTCAATTTTTCCTTATTAAAATGTGTGGGTAAGCATTGCACGCCGCCACGTATAACCCCACCTCATACGCTGATGTGGCGGCTCTTTGTCTCCAACATGGTATTTATATGTTATAACATGGCATTCCCTTAGAAAATGATCAAATAATTTGCCGAAGAAGTCTTGCTCCCATGACCTCTTACTTTGTAATGTCATGATCTTACCATTAAACTATGACTTTTGCTTATGATAAAATGTCAAACCCAAACTATTTTGAGGCTTTTATTTGCATATGAGTATTTTTCAAAAAGTAAATGACACTATAATATTATATGAAAGTTGATATTCGTAAACAGCTAGCTAAAATATGATGAGCGGTTCTTAGAGAGTGTTTTGTTGGGAGGAAAAGTTCATTTGTTAGATTTGTAAAGGCTGCAAAAATAGTTTCCAAATGGTGAAAAGTACTTACTCCCATAATGAAAGACATTTTCCTTTCTAAATTAAAGAATGCCTGCATTTTCCGACTTATCACATACCTTTTTCATTCTCTCCCCCATCCATCCTTTCCACTCCTTTTTCATTTATTCCTAGTCTCGCTAACTTTTTCTGTGAGGGACCAAACAAAAGAAACTTATTTACAATTTTCTTTTCCGTTTGAAAATATTCCCATTGGAAATGTTTTCCATCCAACAAAAGGAGCCTTTATGTGTGATAATTTCCAAAAGTGCCGTTTACAAATTAGGTTTTCATTTATATTTTAGGCCTTATAAAGGCCATTATGAAAGAGAGAAATCTCCACGGGGAGCAAGCTAAACTAAGAGAAAGGGTCCCCAAAACTTCATTGAGATGAGAGGATGAAACAAGCCTCATGAAGTGAAATTAGTTGAGAGGTTGCTAAGTGTCATATATTTTGTGAGGTCAAGTGAGGGAAACACTTTTGTAATTTGTAATTCGAGCTTCTGATTGATAGAATGGGTAACTTAAAATAAATTCTAAACCCCTTAGAATTTGTGAAAATGTGTTTGTTTCTTGTTTGATTTCTCCCTCTAAAATTCCTAACACTTTCAAATCATGAGACCTCGTAGGAGGAGAGGCGGCTTCAATTATCAGCACAAGTAAGGCCACTCTTTGTATTCTGAGCTGATATTTGCTGAAGTGAACTTAATGGAGTTGAGTTGAATTTGAGCTAAACTTGTGTAAGTAAAAGTGGTGAACTGAAATGAACTTAACGGAGCGGAGAGGAGCCGAAATGGAGTGAAATGTGATAAAATTAAGCTCAAAAGAAGAGGGCCTAATCACCGTTTCTAATTTCCATAAAACATCATAGAATGTGAACAGATGATAAAACTTGATAATGACATGACATTACGTTAGCTTAAAGTGCTCCGAAACCGAATATTGTTAATGTCCGCTAAACTATCAATCTATACAAATATATTAAAAGGTGTGCGTGACATCGTCGATGCGCCACGTGGCACCCTCCTCCTACCACCAGAATTTTGCCATGTGAAAGTCAAGTGGACACTATTAAAAAAATAAATATGTTGAAGCCCAGACTCGAACCGCTGACCTTATGTAAGGATTTCCAAGTAACCACCATTTGATCTAACAATTTTTAATGCTTCATGTTTCCATAAAATTACAGATAAGTCTTTAATTAGTAATATGACAGTCAAGAGTCAAGACCTATTGTGAGAGTTCCAACCATAAAACGTAATAACTCATCCCCTCCATCTCCCCCTCTTGAAAGCCACCATTGATGAAAGTACTCTTCTACTTGGTAATTAATGGCTTGCGAATTGTTCTTACTTCTAATCGAATCTCAACTCTCAAGCAATGGAGTTCAAAGGTCGGATTTTGGAGGGCAACGCCATAAAGGTTAGTGAAATTGTTAATTCTAACAAAAAAAACCCAAATTAATTCACGAATAACTCCTAAATCCTCTTAGTATTCTCATTGCACATTGAAGTTTAATTATAAATTCAATAATTGCATAATTTTGTAACTGAAATATACACCCTCTCTATATATAACGAATAGGTTAATTGTATGACCCATAAGCTTTTGTTGTTCCTCTTCAAGAAGGTATTATCTAATCTGCCATTATTTTTTGTGTTTTTGGGATAGATGAAAATTTATTTTTCAATTCTGTTTTGTTTATTTAACTGATTGATTTTTTGTTTGTTTTTTTTTGGCAGAGGATTTCTCTAATCAATCAACTTTGCAAGGTAATTTTGATGATTTAAAGTATTCAGAGCAATGATTTTGTGGTCTCTATTACGATGCGTATGAAAATAGTACAATAATTCGATGAAAGCAAGTAGATGGATCAGCATAGAATTTATTAGCAGTTGTAGCTTTGGGTCAATAGCAGACAGGTCCACAAGATTTTTGATTTGATATGTTTAACTGGATTGAACTCAATTTCTTATTTGTTTGTTGTTGATGTTTAATGATTTGCTCACTACTGCTTTATTTGCTTATAAAAACCGAGTTATGCTAATGGAAAAAGGTAATATTTACTGATCTTATCTAATTAATGATGGAATTGATATATAACTTGAAGAGAACAGTTTTGGTTTTGTTGTCTTTGTTTTTGAGCTGGTAAATTGTTTAATTTTCGTGTTTTAATCTGCCTTGAGCGTCCTTCTGCTCCTGGTTCGCTTATTTGGTAATCTTATTTGATTTTGCGGTGGTGTGTGTTGTTTGTCCTTAAGTCTATGTTCTACACTTCTACTTAAGTGCAGACAATCAGGTTCTACTTACTTATTTAGCATTCATGTTTCATGTCTGGTTTCTAATATGCGTTTTGGAGGATTATAACTCTTTAGGATCATATTGTTTGATGAAGAGTGCTTCTATTTTACAAATACCTTCCTCGGATGTTTGGCTGTTAGTTGTAGCCAGTTTTACTTGACATCTATGACTAGCTGTTTGTATTGGCTATTTATGCTGTTTGTTTGATTATTGGTTGTATTATAAATGAGTTTGATAAAAATTGTTTATGAGGTTGATTGTCTACACAACAAAATATGCCATGAAAGTACACTTTAACAACTTCAAATGTATTTTTCTCGGTTTCCTGTTACTCTGTTGGTCAATAACTTTTAAAAGAACCTTCAAGGTATAATAAGCATTCTATATTATAAGAACCTTCAAGGTACACAATAACTTTTAGCTTCATTCTCATTCTAGCATGTAATCTTATTTGATTTTGCGGTGGTGTGTGTTGTTTGTCCTTAAGTCTATGTTCTACACTTCTACTTAAGTGCAGACAATCAGGTTCTACTTACTTATTTAGCATTCATGTTTCATGTCTGGTTTCTAATTATAGTATTTTGCTTATTGGTTTAGATTTGAGAATCTGCTCTTTAAGTTGGAGGTTTTGGACCATAAAGCTCGAGAAAGAGCAAAGTGCTATAACGCAAACACTTGGCTCTCCAATTTCTTCTTCTTCCGATTGATGCTGCACTTGAGGTATGAGTACTTGCTGCACCTTTTATCTGGTTTGAGATAAGAATATATTTATTATTGACTAATACATCTCCTTAATTAATTATAATTTTCCCATATTGGAATTGTAGGCCCTGCAATCTCAGCCGATAAAGCTCGCTATTCTTGAGTCTGTTTATAGGTATTGGAAGGAGAAGGTATGCTCTATTATTCGTGTTTGAGCATTAGTAGCTCAAATTCTCAATATGCTATATGAGACCTTCTGCTCCTGGTCCTGATAATTATACATGTTGGCTTATTTGGTTGTTCGATGTTTTTGCTTTCGTTTTTATTGCTGATATGATTGTTTTGTTGATTTTAATTTTAAGTTAATATGGTTTACTTGGATTGAACCGAATTTATTATTTATTTGTTTATAATGTTTGATGATTTTCTTATTCGTCGCTTTATTTTGTTATAATAACTTATTCTTTGTGATAAAACTGATTTATCCTAATAGAAATGGTAACCTTTGCTGATCTAATCTGATTAATGATGGAATTGGTTTTGTAATTTCCTTTGGTTTTGTAGTATCTACTGTTAGTAATATGTTCTCTTCTCTCCGCTTCCTTTGTGATAGGGTTGTTGAGTCAGGTTTTTGTCTTAACTTGATTCGAAGAGTAGAATTCCAGATTTTAGTTTAGATGGTAGGTTTTTGCAGGACAAATTATATTTCTGGGACCATTGTTTGTCATCAAAGTAAGAATTATTTGCACACTGTTAATGGAGTAAAAAAAGTTAGTGCATCTATATGCGCAACATCATATTGGAATCACCATGTGACATCAATTGCTTGCCGTAACTCCAATTGGACAGATTATGGGGAATAGATTAACAGAACAATGCTCTTAGGGTTAGACACCTTACAGTATAACTATCTCAGATTCTCAGATCATGCCATAGGTGCGAGTGAGCCTTCGCCTGGTGTCCCTGGTCATTTAGGACATATATTATCTAGATGTGCAATATTAATAGAAACGGGAGGGGTATGATTGAAAGTTGGACTGTTTGGGATAGCTGGTGTGCAAGATGACTTGCATATTCAAGGATCATAGTATCCTCCAAAACGTATGAGTAGACATCTAAAATACAAGCTACGACCGTGTCCCTGGTATTTACATCCAGGAACCTATTTTGAGCCTACTTTCCGTTTATTTGCCTAAAGGTATAATATGCTAAAACTAGCTGTGAAAATTGTTATGTATCTTTCTCTCTTGAATATTTGATAGTACCATCATGTTACTAAAATAGAAACTACAATCAAGTCAGTCACGACTTCATGATTTTGGTCTAATCGTTGGGGAGTCAATTTTGCATTCCCTGCTGTAATAATCTCTTGGCATGAATTCAGCAAGTCACGGAGAGGGGAACCTGGCTCTCTCAATTAATTTCCTTCAAGGATTAGGAAACTGACAACTTACAACATGTAGTGCTATATAAAATGTATTACTTTCAGCTGCTTTTGGAAAATATACGTCTTTATAAAGTATGCCTATAGTAATATGGAACTACTGGTGTACCTGATATTCATTTCTCCCCAATTTTCACAATGGAACTTAATGTATAAGTGCTGCTTGGACGATATATTGTTTTCACAGGAATTGTGTCATTGTTCCAAATCAATATCGACTCCATATAACACAAAGAAACTAAGGTCTACAAGAGTGATATAGTTGATTGGATGTATCCCAAAGCTTTGTACAAGTTAGTTTCCCTTCAATCAATAGAAGTCTGCAATTACAATGACACCAAACTTTTAGGTACATTGTGCATCAAATTTTGTAACAAATCAATTAGACATACTATTTTCCCTCGCTCTAACGTGTTGATTCTTCAAATATATATTGTAGATATTTTGGGGATTTTCGTACATGCAGGTAAAGCGTTTGTTTGTAACGATGACGCAACCCGTATGCAAGAGGTTGTTGTTCTAGATAGAAGGTGTTCACACTTATATTTACTACTCTTTTTTATTAGTTTCATATTGAATACTGATTATCGATATATTCAAATTTATTATTTTTGATACTATAGTGATTTATTTTCAACTTGAAATAATGTGTTTTTCCATCTTCCAATGTTGATGCAGCTGCGTTGTCGTTAGATTGATTATTATGAACCAATTTGTTAGTGAATATGAAAACGAGGTTCAACAAAGTCTTTGGGCGAGACAACACACTATTGGCTTGTGGGGTGTATGTTAGGAAAATGAATGGTGCGATTTTTACACAAATTAAAATAATTTTCTTAAAAGTGATAATAATGGTTTTCTTAAAAGTAATAATATTAATTATGTTTTGTAATATTTATAGCTGAGGTTTTAATTTAAATTTCATGTTCAATTTCAGCTTATTTTCTAATCACAGGAAGATACACAAGGTTATTTATCAATCCAGATAATGTAGATGCATCAACTCTATTGGATTGGTAATGAAGAAACGTATATTTATTAAATTTTATTTATATATATATATTTATAATCATTGTCCTGTGGTTAATAATTAGGTTTGTCTGTGATAATTTTGCCAAGAGGAAGATGAAGTGGTTTAATAATTGTGGACTATCAATAAATCGGGCATTGTCGACTTCAAATGCAATCCGGACTACTATAGCGAGCTACAAACTAAAAAGAAAAGTATGTGATACACAATTATTTACGTCGAAATCATTTTCTAGGAAAATTTTACTTTTTCTAGGAAAATTTTACTTTTTCTATCCAAATTATTACTATTTTTATTAATACGCAGGGAAAGCACTATAGAATGGTTGGGAGATTAATTAATATCGATGTTGATAGTTTTACATGGTATGATGCTTGCACATTTTGTGGACTTGATATACAACATGTTAGTGAGCATATCATTTGTAGTAATTGTAACAAAGAAAAGCCTCCAACAACTATTAGGTACTCTTTTTTTTATACTATTTGGATATAAATTTTATAATTGTGTTGAAGTTATAATTACTTTTTATTAACCTGTTTACTAACTTTATATATTTGTTTTCTATATTTCCACGATAAACAAGTGTTTCTGGATATATGAGTATACTCGACTCTACCGGTACAATGCGTGTCAAGCTCTTTACAAAACAGATTGAGTTTATACTCCATTCAACTAAAGCAAAATTGAAGCATATGTTTGATGCGGTACTATATAATTTTATGAACTTTACTCTTATTGATAACATGACTAAATTGAAATATAATGTACGTTGTAATTTTTCAGATTAATTATGTTATTTTGATTTATTTATTGCAGGTGCATGATAGAGTTTTGCTACGATCCGAGCTTCTTACACGTGTGCGTAATGCATATATTTTCGTATTTCATCCTCTTCATCTATCGGCTTATATAGTAGACTATGTAACTTATGTCGACCGGCGAGGAAGAATGTGCATATTTATTTAAGTAATTACTATTTCATCTTTCATTAGATTTTCTTTGTTGAACATATTAATAATTTTTATATATTTTAATTTTTTGTCTTCTCTTTTTGTAGAATGAGGAGCACATTGAATGTCCCAAGAACAATAAAGCATAATGAATCGCATCACCTTTTAAAATATTAGAATAAAAGACTCCAGTTTTACCTTAGTTTTGTTTGTCAATCTCTTTAGTTTATAAACACCATGAAGCTCTTACCTTAGCACTATATTGTGCTTGGAATTCCTTTTTAAATGCATAATTTGTTGTTGGAAAAAGTTTTTTTTAATGACCAATAATACAAGAAATTACATTTAAATGATAAAAAGAAAATATCACGATTTTCATAAACAATAAACACCAGAGTTAAGTCATGCACAAATGTTAACAGAACACCCGGTCGACGCCTCGCTAAACTATCAATTATATCTCAAAAAGACGTAACAAAACATTATGGAAACGGCGTATTAAAGTACCATCAACTAATAAGTTTCACGAATGCCAAACAATCATCAGTCTTTGTCAAAAAAAAAAAACACAATCGTCAACAATTGAAATCGGAAAGACATATCCAAATTATTCTTAGTACTTGTATAATACTATTAGGCATTTTAATGCAGTATATAATCCAAAAAGGAAAACAATTAGGAAAAATTCAATAGCATTAAAAGGTGTTGCGAGAGAAATAAACGCACCAGGTTTCAGCAATGGCGGAGAACTTAGCAAGCTCAACCTCATTCAAGGATGACTTAATTGGAACCCTAGTTCCATTAATATTACTTTCAGTCTCACGAGGAAATGCTGGGGATTTTGCTGCGGAGGAAGTGAGTTCATTCGGAAGAGGTCGAGCGACGTCGGAAAAATGCCGGAAGTGAAGGGATGTAGATGTTGGTCGGAGAATATCGTGGCTAGGGGTTAAGAATCGAGAAGAGAGAAAATGGGGAAGTTTTGGGGTGGCTTGGTGGCGTAATCGGTTGAAGAATCTAACCGCCATTTTACTGGTAAGATCGAAAACGGAAAATCTTTTGCCTGTAAAAATAAAAAGCAATCTCACATTGATTTTCCTCCTAGCTCTTTTTTTTATATAATTGGTATGGAGAAGTGCCCTGCTCGATCGTAATCTCGCACAAGTTAATCTGACCGATCCAACTACACATGCAACACCCTTTTGAGGGGAAACTCGGGAAGTAAGGGAATCCCACCTTCAAAGTGCCTCTAGTGGGATTTGATCCCACAACCTGTGACATACAAATGTTACCACTTGACCAACTACTACTTGGTTCTTGGGAGCTCCCATTGTCATTCGCAAAATTAGATCCTGAACATGGTACTAGGATCCTAATGGTGCTCACAACATAAGATACAATGTTTTGATATAAAGAAAAGGAAAGTAGGACTTAAAACGTGCTCACAACATAAAATGCGACATTTTGATTTTAGAAAAAAGAAACATTGACATAAATAATCTCAACTATTGATCATTTTCATGAGATAATCCCAACTTTCATTAATCCCAGAATAATCTCAACTATTACCCCCACCCTTCCCAAGACAGTCCCACTCTTTTTTTGCACCTGCTAAACCGGTTAAAAATGGCACGTCACAAAATAATTTGGTAAATATGTCTTTTAAAATAAAAAAGATTGGAAAAAGCGTGACAAAAAATGACGTATTGGTACTCATTTCAACTGGCTTCTCGCAATTCACACTGCTTAAGGGCGTTTGGTGGCATTCGTTTTCCCGTAATTAGTTGTTTTGAAGGTCAAAAGTATCGTTTAATATCATCTCGAAACACGTGCCCAAAAAATTGACTTATTGGTACTCATTTCGACTAGCTTCTTCAAATTTGTGTCTCTTAAGGATGTTTGGTGGCGTCCGTTTTTTAGGAAAAAAAAGTCATTCGGAAGGTCAAAAGTGTTGTTAAAGGTCGCCTCAAGACACATGCCCAAAATACTCGTTTTGACTGACTTTGATTTCGGTGGTGCCTTTTTCTTCAAAATAAGATCGTTTGGAAGGTCAAAAGCGCCCCGTTCAAAATCGTCTCAAATCAAATGCCAAAAAAAATAACGTATTGGTACTCATTCGACTGCTAAATTATCGATATTCACGTTCCTTTGTGGTGTTCGACAGTGTCTGTTATTCCAAAAACATCGTAAAAAAAGTAAAAAAAAGTCATGTAAGATCGCCTCAAAATACGTGTCTTGGATAGCCTAAAAGGCAAGATCCGCAAATAAGAAGAAAAAAAACTAAAATTTCCAACCAAAAAATATTAAATTAATACTTCAAATGGAATAAATATTAAATTGATTTTTGGAATAGAAAAAATTAAAAATAAAAGCAAATTATAAATTAACCTATAGATGGACTAATAAAGATATATTAGATCTTAGAATGATATGCATGGAAAAGATTGATTTTTATCTTTGAATTAGGTGAGTTTTGTTTTGAAAAGATGACTTAAAAGTGATCATGAATGATAATGCAAAGATGAATAAAAATCATCAAATAAACCGTCGAAATTGAACCGTAGGAATGATGTGCAACTTGAGCTACACGCAAAGTTTTGCGTGCCACGCAACCAACTTGTGTGAGCTTGCCTGCCATGCAAGATTATGCACCAAGCGCATGTTCCTTGTGTATGATGCAAGATTCGTGCGTTTGGCGCATGATCTTTGTGGAGCGGTTTTTCGTTCTGACAACTTATTGGTCGGTTTTGGATGTTTAATTCTAGTGTAATTCGAGGGGATTACGAGGGGAAAGCATGTTGAACATAGCAAACAAGCAAGCAATAATGTCAAGTAAGCAAGAAATAGTATGCAGTACCAACCTAAAGTCACTAGCGGAAAAAACCTTATATGTCACAACAAAATGATCTGGTTCTCTCAAAACCGGATCAGTAAATCCACCAAATTATGGGCGCTAAATTTTGGGTCAATTAACTGATCCGATTGGATGGAAAACCGGATCAGTTGTCATTAACTGATCCGGTTCGTACCAACCGGATCAGTTAATTGACCAAAGTGAGCGGCCCAAAATTAGAGGCCCAACATCCAAATCTCTCGCTCACTCACGCTAAGTCGCTAACAGTACCCCCTCTCCTCTCTCATATCACCCTACCACACCCCTCTCCGCTCTCTCTCTCTGTCCTCCATTTCCCACAAAACAAACGAATGGATCTCTCAATCTCTTTTTCTCTCTCCTCTGGTACAATTTTTGTAGGGTTTAAAGTTCGTAACATTTTAGATTTATCATCGAGTTTTCTCTCTCATCGTTCATGGCGAAAACTCAGGTATTTCGTTGTTTTTCTCTCTCTATCTTTTTCGCTTCTCTTTTTTCTCTCTCTATCTTTTTCGCTTCTCTTAATTTTCTTATATCTATATTGTTTCAATTTCAATTTTACGCTATTTTTTCGGTAACTAGGGATTGCTAATATGATCGTTCAATTTCAAGGGCAATTTAATTGACGATTTCGAACGATCGTTCATTGTTCGTTCGGAGATTCAGCTAAATGAGAGTCGAATTCGGCGCAATTTGTTTCTACTCTGGTAATGGTTTAAATTTGCGGTAATTGAGTTTGATTTTCGTTACTTTTCGGTTTAGGTTAAATTGTTGAAGGTAGAAATTGAAGGACCTTTTTAATTGTAGTATGATATGAGAGATATTTGAAAAGTTATCTTCTCTTTTGCTCTTCCCTCTGTGTTATTTGCTACTACAAATGATATAGCCCCGTCTTATATGAATGTGAATTTGTTTGTATATTATATACTACGTAGAGCATAATTCGCTTTAATACACTCCAAGGATGTTCTCTATTCACTTTTGAGGTCGAAGCGATTCACAATATGAAACTGCTGTAGCTACAATTATTAAGGAGTACTTCTACAGAAGTGTGTTTTTAGAAATCTTACGAAAATCTAGTCATAAAAACATTGATTGAACAATGTAGTGTTAAAGGGGAAATTATTTTTGGATGGAGAGAATACTCGATTATTTGGTAACTTGAAACAGAGTTTTAGATGTTTATAGGGAGCCATATTGATAATCGCTCCTTGCGCTATGAGCCTATAGTCAAGTGGAATTATCCGTAGAGCAAAGGATCAACCATGTTACTTGTACTCGGGTGCTTGTGTTCAATATGAGTTTGTGTCCTAGTGTTTGACTTAGATATTTTTTTGATGTTGATATCGTTGCTTGGAGACTTGTCTTCTTCTTCTCTTTCGGTTTCTTGATCGTCGGATTTCCTCAGCTTTAATTCTGGTTGTCTGTGTTACTGGATGGAAATCTATCTGCTGCCAACCTAACCTTAATTTTGATTTCTGATTTAAACAGATGGAGTTTTTTATTTGTTTGTGTTGGTTTTACCCTGGTTATGTTCATTTCTTAATTCTAGCTAATTTTATGATACATGTTGAATGATTGAGTTGAATTGGTGATACATGTTGAATGATTTTGTTGAATTGGTGATACATGTTGTATATTTTTAATCTAGCTAATTTGGTGATAGTTGTTTACTCGTTTCTTAGGGATTTTAGAATCTACTCTTCATTTTTTTTAGCTCTGTCTGATTGCAGGGATCAGCTGATGTTGTCTATGCAAAAAGAAGTGATGCGTTTGCAGCCCCCAAGCGATACAATAATGTTCAACTTGATGGAAGGCCTATGAGGGTTGAGGTTGTAAGCCCTAAATCAGAAGTGACTATGGCTGCTTGCATAAATGTTGTTGGAGGTGCTAATGTAAAGGCAACGAGCAGAATTGTTATGACGTATGTACCTAATGTTTAGAGCTCATAAGTCTATCTATCTACTTTCTTGTTTGCTTGAATTGTTATTCTTGCGTATAGAAAAAAGAACACTCTTCTGCAGAGTACCTGCCTTTCAAAGCAATACATATGACATATAACTGTATAAAGAGGAAAGAAGAACTGAATAATTGATTTTGTTGCTTAGTTTAGGTTTAATTTTCAAATATGATGCTTGTTATTGAATTCTTTGAAATTTATCATGTTCATTTTGTTTTTGGGCTAAGAGGTTGAACCCCTCCTTGAACGCTGCGTTTTGCTCGAGGAATTTTGACGTGTATTTCAAAATTTTGACTCTTGGCTGTGTAAGTCTATTAGGCTCTGCTTTGTCCAGATTTAATGGTGTTTTTGCAATTTATACTTCAATTTTGTTTCTTTTTTGTCTTCGTTTTGTGCGACTTTGTTTGCTGTGATTTTTATCTCCAGCTTGCGTTTTCTTCATGATTATCTTTGATGGAATTGCGTTATTGATGTTTATTTGTTTTTGTCTTAAATTTAATATGATATGCTATTTGATCAAGTTAAATGTATTACTCTTTGAGCGAAAATTAATTTTATAGTATGGTTGATGTTGTTGATTATGAAATTAAAGTGAGTTCTATATGTGACCTGCTAGCTTAAGTTTTAATACAATTAGACTAATTTCTTTAAGAAGTCTAATTGGAATTTTATCAGGTTGATGCTCGTTTTTGTTTACTTCTTTGCACGTGGTAAGTTAATTTCATGCTCATTAGCATGTTTAGCCACTTGGACCTGAAGATATGTGGTAAGTTTATCTCATGCTTATTAGCATGTTTAGCAAAAAAGTTTTTCCTTCTCATTTGCTGTCAATATTTTATGTGACAATCTATTTCTTTGAAGTGATATATAAATTCTCTATGTTTTTCTTTTCAGAGTATTCATTTGCCTATGAAGGCACAGGAGCCCCCTTCCATTGTTGCTGACACTAAGACGAGGTTCAGTTGTAGCATATGTAGGTTATGGACGGAATTCGTCATATGTCGAACTTGCTATCTGATATTGAAAATAATATGACGTTGATAGTCAACTATAAAATCATATGCTTGTCATTCTTGATGGAAAAATCTCTTATCGAAGTCTCGAGGTTGTCTTTGAGATACCTGTTTCCATAATCTCAATTGTCAACTGAACTTCCTTAGATTGTGAACTTTTAAGATGTTCTAGGCACACGTGTTATGCTTTGTCATCAGTGTGGGGCTGGGTTTACAGCTGCTTCTCACATGATTTTTAAGTGCTCATAATATCCTCTATTCCTCCAAAATGTCGTTTGTTGCTTCACAACGAGTTTTCGTTCTTTGGTAATTGATGGGCAAGCTTTATTTTTCTTTCAGTTCTTGTATCATGTAATAAAGTGGTGAATAAAGCGACTCTCTCCTGGTGCCCCATTCCTTTTATCTCTCTGCCAATGGGAAGCTTTTTCACGAGCTTTTGAACATACTTTAATGGATGATTTATAGTGCACGACTCTTCAGTTTGGCTACTGTTCCTCCTGCATTAGTCTGACATCATTTAGTATGCCTCTATTGCCTGGTGTGAAGGTCAATTATGTGAAGCACCAATAAGTATTTTGTAAAGTTCCATCTTATCTTCATGTACCTTTGCATCAGGTTTTCTTATTATTTGCGCTCTTTTCCCAGACTTCCAGCTTTGGGTGATTCTGATCTGGGTTTCTGGCCTCATTGGTACAGTTGTAGTTAGAACGGAACATACTTTTGTATTGATTAACTATTCAACTGTTCTTTCCCGGTATAACCAGTTGCGCAAAAAGTTTCCAGCAACATCACTTACAAGATCTCCAGTTCTCTCAGATGCTGGATTTGACTTGTTGAACATACTTTTAACTTATGATCCTGAAAAGGTATTTGTTTACTGTAGACAACATTATTATCCAGCTTAGTATGCCTTGTTGATCTCTGATTGCACTTCACTATCTGCTGCAGCGTATCACAGCTGATGCTGCTCTGAAGCATGAATGGTTTTGTGAAGTTCCTCTTCCCAAGTCAAAGGAGTTCATGCCTACATTTCCTGCTCAACATGTGCAAGATAGGTATTTTAGTTCCGACAATTACTATCTTTTTGATTTCTCGTCTTTTGGTTCTTATTCTTTGTGTTACCCTTACCTAATACCAAGTTTTGTGGGTTTGGTAGGCGTATGCGTAGGGTTCTAAAAAGTCCTGATCCATTGGATGAGCAACGCATGAAGGAGTTGCGTCAAGCAGAACTGGGGACTGGTGGCTTGTTTGGGTAACAGCCTAGACCGGTTGAATGAGCTGCTGGAGGAGAAATCTTGAAGCTTCGATTGAATGAAGATTAAAGGTTGTGTTTTTGAAGTGTTTACATTTGAGGTGTTCTGAGAGATATATGCGTGTAAAACCCTCTCAAAATTGGGTGAAAACTAGCCCTATTTATAAGAAAATCAGATTCCGAAAAATGTCGCAAAGACAAAAACGCGTGTGCGCTGCACGTAAGGCCATTGCGCGCCGCGCAAGGAGCATGCACTCCACGCAAGGCTCGTGCGCCCAGCGCATGCCCTTGCACCTTGCACCTTGCACCTTGCACCTTGCACAAGCTCTTTGCATTGCTCTCCTTTGATGGCTTTCTCTATGTTGCGCTTGCGCACGCCGGTGCGTGGGACGCATCAGGCTACGCGTCGCGCAAGCACAGATCTTGTTGTGTTTCATTTGTTATTCGAAATTAAAAGATTCTTTTTATATTTAATCAAATGTTATCATTTGAATTCAGAAATCACTTATCTCCTAGATAAAATTTTGAATTCATAATACCTTTTAATTTAGAAAGTATTTATTTAAATAAAATTAATTATCAAGAATAATTAATTGGGCTTTTAAAAAGTAGGCTTACAAATGCAATTAATTATCATCGATAATTAATTTAGATTTTTTCGATTCGGGCTTAAAAATACAATTAATTATCATAAATTGTTAATCGGGATTTTAAAACTAGGCATGCAATAAATACGAGCTTTTTTAAAATGATATTGGGTTTAGCTCTTCTAACTGCTCTCCCTTGGATTAGACCAATGAGGACGACTGTGTGTATCATTATAGGGTACTAAATTGGGGAGACACGATTATGTGTCTACAGGTATTTAAGTCTATTAGGCATTAGGAGTCAGAGAGAATATTGAGAGGGTAGAAGATTTTAAGGTTTTGGTGATGATTAGGGGATGGCCTTCAACAAAAAAAGCCACATATATAACAAGACTTAGATGCACGGAAAAGAGGTGCTTTATGAAAGATATTGTGAAATATTTAAGATAATTAATAAAACTAATTAATATAATTCATCAACTTTATTTATTAAAATGGAATAGAAAATGGGTTTTAGAAAAGGTGCTTTATTAAAACTATATTTAAAAAGTTTTCGAAAATGTATTTAGTAAAACTATTTTAATTTTTTTTTTTGAAGGTGGGTTTAGAACATGGACTAGAAAATGGAAGAGACTATTTTAGGCCGGTTCTTTAATCTTTCTTCGATCCGGCCCACTTACATAGAGGTATTAATCATCATCGGGTACTAAAATGGGAAGACATATTTATGTATCTACAACTAAGTAGTAACCCTTTTCAGGAAACAAGTAATTCATTTTAGGTAAAAATTATTTTTCTCTTGCCCGACCAATCTTCTTAAAGAATAATATTTTCAGGAAAAAAGATTGCCATAAAATATTTAAAATAAACGATTACATTGTAACTACACTACTACAAAAGCCTTGCTTTCTAGACGCTGTGAGATTGACGCTGTGAGACAAGTGCTGGTGGAAAAATCAATTCCCGCTTTTTGAGGACGCTTTTAACCACTGAGAATTTTAACGACAACACTCGATGTCGAGAAATAAACACGTGCCTTACACGTGTCTCCAGTATAATGTGTTATTCCTTGAGATACCAAGTCTCTCAAACCCTTATGAATCAATTCCCGAAGCCCTTGTTGCAACTCCTAATTCAATCGTCCATTCCTAGATCTCTTCCTTCAACTCCGAATTCGATCTGCATTCTTATCTCAGTGATAGTCCCCCCTTTCTCTATCTCTCTCTGTAATTTAGTAGGATTCAAACCCTAATTTGATTGTTTTTCAATGTTCTTCAAATACGGTTTATTGAGCTTTTTTGTTCGAATATATTTATTAAAATATCAATCAATTCAAAGGAAAATGTGGTTGGTTGAATAACTTCGGCAATGGATAGCTTGGAGGCTGATGCCAGTAGGAGCGGTAGCGCTAATGGCTCTCGTGCTGTCATTTTGCTCTTATCTTCCGCAATTTCTTGCTTTAATTTCTAATGGTGCTACTGTCTTATGGGTCTAATTCAGAAATAAGTTGTTTTGAAATTTCTTTTATGGTTTTATTCCGCTAATCCTATCGTTTTTTCTCTCTTAGTTATCTTGGGTTTGTTGGTGCTGAAATTACTAAGTTTGTTCTATTGTACCAAAATTTGGACCTTTTATTTTTCGATTATTCTGTTTCACACGATAATTCTGGGCAATTTCAAGAAAAAGTTTACCTTTTTGTTCATGATTTGATTTCAATTTCATTTTTCGATTGCCCATCTCCTTTTGACAGGGTTTTTCCATTAAAGATCCTTTCTTGCTATGGGATATGACTTAATTCAATGCTTGATACTAACTCTTGCCGATTACACAAGTTGTAAACATATGGTGAAAACTTGTGTGAGTTGATGCATATTCTCTTGAAAGTTTTACTGATCTGGTATATTTATGGGCAGTTTGTATTTCTACTGAGCCTCCTTGCTTGTTTAACCCCTTGCATTCGAAATATGGATATTAGAAATTATAAATTTGATGCTTTTATACTCCCTTTGTAGTGTTCTGAGTTCTGACCCTGAATTCTTGCCCAATGCACTACAGAGTTTTATGAATCCCGTGCTGGAAGCCTGGAACTCCCTGATATATTTCAACTCCAGTGCAATACGCTTTTGTATCATGCTGTATTAATTTACTGCATTTCTATATATTGTGTATGCGCTTTTTATTTTTATTTATGTTGTTTACGTTCATTTTTTTTATTTCTAGAAGTTCCTATTTATGTTTGTGGTTGTTCTTTTGAAAGGGGGTTTGTTGAAGTTGATGTTGTAGTTTTTGACTGGCTTCCAAAAGTGTTTAGAAGATTGATTTACAATTCCTTTGTTTCTTGACACTTGAAGCTCTTGTCTCTTGACTCTTGAAGCTCTTTTAATCAATTACCAAATATGAATAACTGTGAAAGGGACTATGCAGTTTTGGGGTTGCCTAGCTGCTTATTTTGTGTTACACTTGTAATTATTGAAAGATGCTTCAAACTAAGGCTATGTTCAGTTCACCTTATTTTTGCTTATTTCAGATCAGATCATATCATATCATATCATATCATATCAGATAAGTTCAGATCAGATCCAATGAGATAAGATAAGATAAGATTAGTTCAGATCATGCTTATAATTAAAAACTTATTATTATTTTTATTATTATTGTTGTTATTATTGGTATTGGTATCATGCTTATTATGATGATTATTATGATTATTATTATTATTATTATTATTATTATTATTATTATTATTATTATTATTTTTATTATTATTATTTTATTATTTTTATTATTTTTATTTTTTATTACTATTGCTCCCTCTGTTTTTTTTAGATGTAACATATTGACTTTGGGCACTATTCATCTAATACACTTTGACCATTAATTGTTATTTATACATAAGAAAAATATATAGTCATGTGGGATCTTGTTTGATTCGTCATGGTATACACTTTCCAAATATATGCTTTTTATAATTTTTACTTTTATACAATTAGAGATATTATGGGTCAAAGTTGTGCCTCGACAAATGTGAAAAGTCCGATGTTACATCTAAAAAAAACGGAGGGAGTATTATTTTATTGTTATTATTATTATTATTATTATTATTATTATTATTATTATTATTATTATTATTATTATTATTATTGTTATTATTATTGTTATTGTTATTATTATTATTATTATTATTACTATTATTATTAGTATAACTTTATACGATTACTATTACTATTAATACTGCTACTATTTACTAGTACATTTGTTCAAAAGGATTATTATTATTATTGTCGTTGTTGTACTTATTAATTATTAATATTGGTAATTATTATTAATGTCATTGCTATTATTATAAATGTCATTGATAATAATATTTCAAGCTATCTATGTTCAAGAAGAAGAATGTTATTTTGGCATTTGTACGCGTTCTTTTTTATATTTATTCTAATTAATAATTTTGATATGCGATGTTCTTTTTGATGTTGCACATGTAAAGAACATGATAATAGTATATTAGGTTTATTTTTTTTAACAAATTTGGCAGAATAATATAAAGTATATGTTACTAGTTTATATAAAACATGAGTAGCAATGGATAAGCTAATGGTGTTGACATCACCTTCAAATTTCCCCCTACACGGGATTTCAACTTATTATCTTTAAAAATAAAGTTTATATAGAACATGACAACGATAAAAGAAGAATTTTTAACAATTTTATTCAAGATCATATGATTATATATATTTATAGGTTTATTTATAATGAAAAAAGAACAATTGATTGATATAACAAAAAAATATTGTTAGTTAAATCCAAACATGTCATCAATATAAAAATAACATCTATCTTTTAAATTTTTTTTAGGGGACATCTATCTTTTATATTTTAGAATGTGTTCTTTAAATATATTTTGTATGCTCATTCAATATATGTTCTTTTTTTTATTATCATTAATATGTTCTTTCATTACTACCTAAATTCTTATTATAAACGGACATTAGACATGAACTTTATGTTTTTTTTTACCATAAATAATATATTTTTTTAGCCTAAAATATGTGTTCTTTTATTTTTAATTGTATGTTCATATACTATGTGTTCTTTTTCAAAAAAATAATAATTATGCTCTTATTATTATTATTATTATTATTATTATTATTATTATTATTATTATTATTATTATTATTATTATTATTATTATTATTATTACTACTATTACTACTATTATTATTATTATTATTGTTATTATTATTATTATTATTATTATTATTAAAAGTTGTGCATAGTAATAAAATTATAGTAATAGTAATATTAGTAATGAAATACAAAGTAATAATAATATTAATAATAATATGTTTTATATAAGATAAGTTCAGATCAGATCAGATCAAATCAGATTAAATAAGTTCAGATCAGATCAGATAAGTTCAGATCTAGTAAAAATAAGGTGAACTAAACATAGCCTAAGTATAATTTGCTAGTATGTCCTGTCTTTTTTATGTGCTTTTTTGGCTGATATATCCATCGAATAGAAGATTTGCTTCAGACTAATGATGACAAAATAAATAGTGAAACTCAAGATTGTTTCTAGATCATTTGTTGTGGTTACTAGTTGGGCAATGCAACTATCAGTGGCTTATGAATTGCTGCTCTTTTTTGTCTGCATCTTGAATTGTATTTTATGAATCTCATTAGTATTTTTTAAAACACACATGATTTTTTCCTACTCAAGAGTGTGAATAAAAAAATCAAGAGTGGTTTTCATAGATCTATTCTAAGTTGGTATCATTGAGTGAGGTTTCCTTTGTGTTTGTAGGATATAAAAAACCCTTAGCTTTATTTAGAATGTAGAGGTGGATATATTCAGCTGCATAAGTTTCTAATGTTAAGGGGGGAAAATACTGAGAAATACTCTTGTTTGTATATAGGCAAGCCTAACTGATCCATACAACTTCCCATTTATTTTGCTTGGAAACAAGGTAGATATTGATGGTGGAAGCAGCACACTGGTAAAAATTCTTTCATCTTTTAAAATTTACGACTTTTTCTCCAACTTTAAGCTTTTAGATATCATTATGAATCTTGTCCTATGATAATATATATGTCAAAAGTGCTCCAGTCTGATCTGAGTCAATGTTGAAGGAGTTCGTTCCAATTTTGATAATTATGAATCTTGTTGCCTCATTTAAGCTGCTATTGATCCTTGATGCTTTAATAATGAGTTGTTATTGGTGTGGAGCGAATAATATAGCGCGTGATGCTGTGTTTAGGCCTTACTAATTGATTTGAAACTTGTTGCTTTCTTATATGCCAAAACTTAACTGTATATTGCTCTTGTTTTTTTTATGATGCTGAGTTGTCCGGTGAAGGAAGCATTAAGTAAAGGGTGGAATCAAGATGTTTGTTAGCAGTGCAGACAATTGGTAGCTGGAGTTGTTACTTAAACTGAATGGGGCTGTGAATTCTTAGGTTTGCTGGTGCTGGCCTACTTATTCTCACGTCCTCATATGAAATTTTTTTCGAACCTTATCGGGATTATTCTATATATAATATTTCCTACATTCTTTTAGGTTGCGATAGTTTGACTTTTGTGATATTCATATGCTTCATCTTGACCAACTTTAGTTACTTATACATTATGTTGGAACATTTATAGTTAAATGTGTCCGTTGATGATATATGATGATATCGCATTTCGGTGTTGTGGCGTTTGATGAAACATGATGAGAAAGAAGGAAATGTGAAGCTTCGATGATCAGGGCCTGGTGCGTGCCACGCAGGCAGCTGCGTGCCGCGCACGTGGCTGCGTACCGCGCACAGGTCGCCTGCATCATTGCCTCTGGAAATATTTTGATTGTCAGAAAGTTTGGTGCACCCGTACCTGTTTGTATAGTGCGCCCACACCATACTCTTTGTTTCGTGAATGATGCATGCCTCTTCGTGTAAAATAATGCATGATTTCAGTATTTTCTTCTGTAAATATTCCCTAGTATAAATATGGAGATATCATATATGGAATGGGGTTAGATAACATTCATACTTGCTTAAGGAGATTCATTTCTAGATCTCTCTCCTTGTTGATTGTAAAACACAACCTTCAAACACATTGTAGTGTATGTAGTTTGTCATCAACCAAAACTCCATAGTTTCTTCTTCGCATCTCACAAGAGTTTACCGTGAACCTTGTTGATCCTAGTGGGTCGGTAAAATTCTTGTAGGAAAGCGTATTACTACGTGCTTGGAAGTAGCATCCGGTTTCCCACAAGATACATATCCATAGACACATATATAACACATTATACATAAAAAAATATAGCCAAGTAAGATCTTGATATATTCGTCTTGATACAAATAATTAATGGTCTATATATAATAAAAATATTTAAGATATTAATAATTAAAATATTCATTGGTAAACATGAAAGTCAATTTATTGAAACTTAAAAAGAACATAATAATTATACACTTATTTCCTACTCCTTTCGTACATATCTTTTTGGGGTCTCTAATAATTATTCCTAGTTTTAATATTTCTATTTTTAAGGTTGTACGTAATTATATTGGTTGTTAAAATTATTTGTGTTGGCATGTTATTATTGCCTATGCGGGATGAACGCGGATTTGACTACCTCATTATAAAGGTTTTGTTTTAAAATAAAGAAATCGCCAACAAGTCTTTGAAAGAAGACTCATAAACCTAATTGGATTTTGGAAAACCATAGGGACATGCTAGGGACTTATCCAATGTAGATTTCCCATCATGACTTCATAATTGGTCAATGAACCAAAGATAGACTTCAGGAGTGAAGGTACAACCATGATTAGGAATCACATTCGCCCATTGTTGGCATCTACTTGATATGATTCATGTTCGAGTTTTATGCAATTAAACAACGTAACTAGATAATATGTTCATGCAATCTAAAAATTAACCTACGTTGGTTCATTAAACACAGAGGACTAATTTTTTGTGATATGTTATATATGCAATCAAGTTACAGGGAACCTAATCCAATTGCCCAAATTATATGAATTTAGTGTTTAAGCATTTATTTAGGTCTTGATTAGCAGACATAAACATGTGCGGTGAAGCATTAAACATGTTGGCATGCATATGAATACACTAAAAGCATATGAATATAATAATTTAAAGTAATATAAAAAATGTAGAGATTAGAGGCGTAGAATATACAAGAGCATGCATCCTTTAAGGATCTACATCATGAAAACTAGATTGTTAGTAAAATAAGAGTAAATTGGAATTGACCCTTAGGAATTATATCTTTGTCTCGTGGGTCTTGTATAACGATTCGCAAGAGGAGTAATCTTGAAGCTTGAATATGAAATTAATTGAGTTTGATTGTTTGATTATATGTTCGAAGTGTTTAGAGAGTATTTGGAATGTATTTTCATGGTTGGAAGTGTATATGAAAGCGTTAAGAAGCATATAAATCCGAGGAGAATACGAGGCTATTTATAGGAAATGCATTCTGAAAACTGCGCGTACACGAGAGGAAAAAAGGCCAAGGGCTACTTAAAAAGGGCCCCGGTTATCAGAAAAACGGAGCCTTTAATCCACCTTTTGTATTAAAAAAACTATGAATTATTGGCTCTGGTTAGCCCAAAAACTTGAGCCCTTTATCACGGAAGGGCTGCAGTTTTTGGGCTAACAGGAGCCAATAATTCAAGGGCTCCGGTTCATGTAAAAATCGGAGCCCTGTTGGTTTTTATATACACCAAATCCGGGCACTCAATTCTTTTTTCCTTCGCTCTTCAGTCTTCACCTTCGCACTGACCACTACCCTAATACCTGAACTCCCCTTAGCATGCACACATCACCACCACTTCGCATGCGCAACACCACCACCGCTGCCGGAGCCGCAGTAGCGCGCCACCATTACCACCGCGCACGCAGGCACCACCATCTTCTTTATGGTTCTTCCTCATGGGTCTTCTTTGTGGGTTTCCTCCACCATGCGACGCAACACCAATGCTTCACCCCAATCCTCCCATTACCCTCCACCTCCAGCAAAAGGCACGCATCACCAACGACCACCACCACCACAAGGTGCGCATCACCAGCGACCTCCACCACCACCACTGCCCTTTTCCTTCTTCGTGAGCTTTGCTTTGTTTATAAATTAATCTCAGCTCTGTAGTTAATTTTGCTTGCTTTGTTTATAAATTAATCTCAGTTCTGTAGTTAATTTTGCTTCTCTTAATGGTGTTATGTGATTAATGGCATGTGGGATTTGTTAATCATAGGAAGAAGAGGCTAGGGGGAGGCTAAAGTATCAACTTTCTCTTCTCATGGCTCCTCATTGGTGTTAAGAGGTAATTAGTTTAATTATCTGGTTTTTTATTGGATTATTGTGATTTAGGAGGTTAAATTGTTAAACATGTTAGGAGGTTAAAATGGAGTTAGGAGGTTAAAATGGAGTTAGGAGGTCGAAATGGAGTTAGGAGGTTAAATTGTTGGATTCTTGTAATTTGAAGCTAGTGAATTGTTGTGAATTTGAGATTTTTATGATTGTTTGATTTATTTGAGCTAGATTAGCTAGTAACTTAGTTTTATACCAACATATTTCATCTATAATATATTAAAAGTTTAAATTATTGAGAAAAGTTGTAATTTGATTACGATATGCTAACATATTTTTTTTGGTTTTATATGTCTTAGATATTAGCGTATTGGATGTGACAAATCAGCTAGCAGCTAGTGTAGAGTATATAAAGAGATGGATCTCCATATTCGTTGATATTGTTATGTATTTATGATAAAGACAATTACTATATCTTCCTTTATTTAGTACATATGTAGATACAATTTATGTGTATGTAAATTTTTTGAAATGAGATTGGATGAAAATGATCTAATTAAGCTATGAAATGTATAAGGGATATTATCTCAGATAACCCTGACATATAGGCCTTTTTCCCAAATAACCCCGACATTTTCACCCCTATCTCGAATAACCCTAAACTCGTATTTTGTCATTAAACTTGACGGAATAGCTAACGGCGTTAACTCTTTGACATTCATAATTAATAATCTAATCTTTTAAAAGAAAAAAAAACCATTTGTGTTCATCATCCCCCTTCACTCTTGTTCTTCATATCATGTCTTCATCCTCACTCTCCTCCACCTCCTTCACCACCACCTGATTTTCTCTCTCCTCCTCCATTCCCCTGCTTCACCACTCTCTCTTCTCCACCACCCCCTGATTTTATCTCTTTCTCTCTCCTCCCTCAACGTCTCCTTCCTAGACCTTCGTCTCCACCATCACATCCGCAATTCCTACCCAGAAATTTCGACCGAAGAAATGCAAATTTTGAAGCTCGAAATTCTACACAGAAATGGAGAAATTTCGACCGAAGAAATGCAGACTTGGTTTAACTTACATGAATTGGATTTTATTTATCTCACTCTCTCGCTTTGGTATCTGTTGGTTTCCGATCGGTAGAATGGTGTTGGTTAGTGTTTTGGGTATGTTTTCATTTAGTTTGAGAAAGTGAAATCACATATATGGAGGAGAGAGAAAAGATTTGTGAGAGAAAATGAAGAGGAAGAAGAAAGTGAAATCACATATAAGAAGACGAACGAAACTGACAATTACAACAACAAACCCAGAAAGTTCAGAACCATGGTGATGAATGACAGGAACCCCCCAATTACAAAAGAGAATTTACAATTTCCCCAAATTACTTGGAAATTGATTGACAGCAACACAACAAAGCAGAGGTATACGCACAGGGGTTTGTTGCCTCCCAAACACGTGCTGCACATTTAGCACCGAATTACAGCACTTCCACGATGGATTCGTGGATCCCGTCAAACACACAGCGGAAGGCGACAACACGAGTTATGTAGTCTTGAGCTTTTTTTGTTGTTGGGACTTGTTGTTGCTGCGAAATTGTGGTTGAGGAGGTGGATGAGAGAGAGTGGTGAAAGAGGCGGATGATGGAGGAGAGAGAAAATCATGGTGGTGGACGAGGTGAAGGAAGGAGATGAAGACATGGAGTGAAGAACAGGAGAGAGGGAGATGAAGAACACAATTTTTTTTTCTTTTAAAAAATAGGTTTTTAATTACAAACGCCAAATAGTTAACGTTGTCCAACAATCCGTCAAGTTTAATGACGAAATACGAGTTTAGGGTTATCCGAGATAGGGGTGAAAATGTCGGGGTTATTTGGGAAAAAGACCTATATGTCATGGTTATCTGAGATAATATCCCAATGTATAAAGTTATATGAATCATCATCATCATATGCCTAGATACCCGTTCAAGACTTACTTATTAGGAGTAAGTCTTGAATAGTCCCCGGTTTAGTACTATTCTTGGATGTTTCATCTGACTTAAGTGATGAATGTATGTCTTCTTTTCAATTCTAAGGAATGTATTGGCTTGTCGTTTCTCTACATTGTTGTCTGGGTACATATGTAGATAAGTAATTATCTACGTTGTGTACTTGGAGAACTGTAGGGAAATACTTCCGGATTTTCCTTAGAATCGAAAAATGGCATATATTCACTAGTGAGATCATACGTCCAAAGATGGGTTAGGTTGGAGTGATAAGGACCTTTGGAAAACATGCATACATTTGAATATGTGACTCTCTTGCATGTGTATGTGCTGAAATGATTGACACATTATAATTGGTTGTGATTAATTAGAGATCTTCTTGAATGAGATGGATCGTAGATGGAGGTATGACACGATTGAATTTGTGAATAAGGTCTCAGAATTTTGTAAATCTACGTTAGAATATCAAGCATCCTCTGGAACCGATGACTTTTATTGTCCTTGTGTCGATTGTGGAGATGTGAGCAAGGTTAATAGTATTCAGTTGCTTAGGGAGCATGTATTTCATCGTGGATCTCGGCCTTAATACACTAATAGAATAATTCTTTATCTTACGGTCATCAGTGGCTATCATGCGGTTTTAGCCGCGAAGAATTATGGGCGCAAAGAATAGGTTAATTACCTATTCTTTGCGGTTTTTACCGCAATAATAGCCTTTTTGACCGCAAAGAATATTCTTTGCCGGTTCCTGGCCAAAACCGCATCAATATATTATACCTATTGCTGCGGTTCCTAACCAAAACCGCAGCAATAGGTACTGGTAAAGGTAAAATTTTTTTTTTTTTTTTTCATTTTGCCATCAAATTTAAAAGATAAAAGTGCTAAAAGAAAATAAAACACAACAAATTCAAGGTAATGATAAAGAACTTTTAGATGTGCTCTTACAAAAAATATTCAGCTCATACAAAAGAAAGAGATATAAAGGAAAAATATACAAAAAAGAGACCAAAAATAAAAAAACCTAACATTATATTAATTCTAAAAAATAAAAAAAACACCAATAAAAATAAAACATCACTAGATCTGAATAAATAAAAAAAGTAAACTATAAAATTAAAAAAAAAAAAAGAAGACCAGGAAGGCCGACAACCAACCAATCAGTTCTTAAAGTTCTTCATCTCCTCGAACGCTACATCTCAAATTCTCAACACTAACGTCCAAAAATGGAAGCTAAAAGGAAAAAAGAGAAAAAGTAATAAAATAAAGAAAATAAAAGAAAAGGAGTAAAACAAAAATAAAGAATCAAAAGAGTAGTACTAGTACATCTGTACAATTTGCAACGGGAGAAAAGTAAAAAGAAAGAAAAGAAAAAATGGAAAACACAAAAAAGCAAAACAGAACCCCCATCCCCACTTTGTCTTATTCGCTGCTACTCCCCACATCCTCCTCTGTACTCCGCTACACTTGACTCAAATCACCAAGATATTTCAGTTTCACGACTCAAAACAAATGACAATAATTCACAATTCGTATTTCGCATAGCCATGGATGTCAGCGAAATCGTCGAACAAACTCGTCTTCAGCAAGACCAGCAAGGCCAACGGCGAGAGACCTAAGGGCCGAATTCGTCGACGGCAAACTCGTCGGAGCGCGTTTCTCGTTGAACGAAGATGGAGCACCGCCATATAGTTTATCGCGTTTCTCGTTGTTTGGAAGGAAGGACGAAAGAGATGGTGGTAGAAAAGGACGAAAGAGGTGGAGGTGGCGGTGGTGAGGACGAGAGAAGGACGAAAGAGATCGAGAGATGAGATCTGAAGAATGAGGAGGAATGAGTGAGGAGGGAGAATAATGAGTGAAAACGGCGCTAATAAGGTCTGAAGGAGGAATGACAAGGAAACCCTAGTTGGGGTCTTTTATTTATAATTTTAAAAGTCTATTGTTGCGGTTTCCGTTGACACATATTTTAATCTATTTTTAATAATATTTTAATCTATTGCTGCGGTTTTGGGTGGGAGAATAAAGCCTATGGCCAAAATACAGTCAACGAAATTTGAAAAAAAATTCGTTGACACATATTCTTCAGCGGTTTCCACCACAACCGCAACAATATGTTTAATTCCGATTTTTCCTTTTTTTTCGTGGTTTATTCTTTGCGTCACGGGTAAAACCGAAGAATACCAATCGCAGCAAGAATAAAGAAAATTCTACTAGTGATACCACATATGGGTTTGGTATGGTGAGCAGGAAGAATCACTACTACATTTTTTAACATAGGCAATAACTTGAAAATAGCTAATGCAACGATCTAATGTATGTCGTTGCAATAGAAGTGTCTAATGCAACGACTCATATCAATATGGATTAATGTGCTGGGCTATGGCAACGGATAATGTAAGATCATTACGCTAGATTGATCTATGGCAACGCTAATAGTTTTGCCGTTGCAATAGGTGATCTATACTCTATAGCAACTGTCATTGTTTAACCGTTGCAGTAGCATAAACTTCTAATCTTTGTCACATTAGAACAACCTAGGGCAACGATAACTTAGATTTAATGAATTGCGTGCATATAATTTTTGTTTCCCGCTTATTCTCTCTAAATTTCAAACTCTAAATTTTAAACCCTTATCAGTTTCAATACAACTCTCCTCCCTTCATCCCTCCCATCACCTTACCGTACCCTCTAGGTTGAATTTGTAGCTTTAGTGTGAGGGAGTTCCAATTGAATAATTAGGGATTCAAATTTTATTTTTGAATGTTACATCAGTCGTTGAAACTCATACCATCAGGCATCAACCACTCCTTTCTCTCTCTTTGCACGGCGGCCGGTGGCATCAACACTTCACCGATCTTTATAATGCATTGAGGAGGATTCGAATCTGGTCTCGAAATCTCATACGCCGGAAACTGGCAGCAAGAGCAGCATCGCCATCTAAACATCCACGAGTATTAGGTCACTCTCGTTTTTCTCTTCTCGTTATTCTTTTTATTTATTTTCCGTTTATAACTCGTAAAAATGTATGAAATTTCAGAAAATGCTTCGCTGTTATATATGATTTGTTCGATTTGTTAAACATTTCTGTGTGATAATGTGTTTTGCTAAGATTTCTTAATATTTTTAATTATTTGTTGGAATAGGTTTTCGTAAATTCTGCTGGAGTTATCTGACATGATTTAAATTTGTCTGCTTAAAAGTTAAATGAATGAAGAAAAGTCAACGTTGGCTAGTTTTCTACAGGTTTTGCTTAGTGGAACTGTGATCTCTATTGCTGTTGAATTTGAGTGTGTAGGTTAAAGGTGGATGCCATTTTTATTGGTACTTGTTTTTGCAATTTTTAATTGATTTTCTTACTTGTTTTGAATGCATTAATGAAGAGTAATACAAAGTAATTTGGTTAGTTACTACTGATCAAAGTTTCGCATGGAATAAGCGAGAAAGGAACTTAAATTTTTAAAATTGTATGATTTATTGGTGTTGAGCTGCAATTTAACTTTCGTTGTGCATGTGTTTGTGAAAGTAGGGTGCTGAGCTTATGAGCAAGCATGGTGTCAATGTTCCTAAAGGTATTGACGTAGCTTCTATTGACGAAGTTCGAAAAGCCATCAAAGACACATTTGCCGGTCAAGATGAGGTAAATTCTGCGGATTTTGTAGCTCTAGAGCAGATAGTGGATTTTGGTACATTTGTGTTGTTTGCTTGGATATGTTTATGCAATGGTTTTGCTATTTTCGGCTTTTGGGATAGAAGTTGGTGCTGAGCAATTTGGGGATCCATCTAGTTGTGTTGTGACTTGTGAGCAAAGCTAGAATATGCGACCTCATTCGTTTTATGAGCTGTGCTATTAACATTAACAACATATATGTTCTTATGACTGGTTTATGGAATTCTTTGGCTGCTTAGTAGCCTGCCATTCAATAGAAAAATCTCAAAGAGGATCTAAATTAGATGCAGGCTAAACTCTTCTATTTTCTATTCGTCAGCATCAGGCCCGGTCCTGATCTTTTTGGGGCCCATGGCAAAATGGTAGATTGGGGCCCTTTAAAAAAATGCAATTTTAGTAACCCTTCAGCAAATTCTCTTTTTCTTCTTTTCACTCCCATATAAATGTTTTTTAGGCAACATATTTGCACATAAAAAATAAATCAAACACTCAAATCATATTACAAGAAAAATAAAAAATTAGAGAATGAAATGACAACACCTTGAACAATGTGCTAAGAAATCAGGCAGTGCGAATTGCGGAGCTCCGGCAAGGCGGCAACAAGGTGGCAAATATAGAATGTTGAGGGACAAAGGCACACGTCTTCTACCTCCCAAAGACAAGAAGAAGAAAGAATGAAAGAGAAGAGAAAAGAAAAGAAAAGGGGATAGTAGTAAAATTGGACAAAAGCCTCTTTATTAAAACTTGAATTAACTTTTCCTTTATTATCTCCAATTCTCCATCTCCCCACGTCCAAAAAAAGGGAGTTCCTCTCACTTAAAATTTCTTCCTCTTCCTATAGCTCCTCAAGTGTCATTTTCTCACATATACTTCACACAAAAGACACCGTCGGTGAGGCAGAGGAACTCCAACAAAAACACCGCCGACAATCTTCGAGACACCACAACCACCCAGACGGCAACAAAAATTCCAAAAAAAAGTTCTTAATTTCGAAATTTCTTAATAACATCAATTGATTGAGAGTAAAAGTTATGAGTAATGCATTATACAAATGCAATTTTCCCCTATTTAAATTGCAGAAAAAAATTCCTGCTGCCATATTTAAGAGAGAAGGATAACAACTATAATTTAGGAAATATGGAAATTTTCCATGAGTTTAATTTTGGATAACAGTTAGATAAAATTTTGGGAATTAAAAGAAAATTAAATTTGGATCTTGGAAAGAGAGTAAGAGAGAGAATGATGAAAGAAAATGAGAAGGCGGTTTGGTGTGGTGAAGCGTGTGTTCTTCTGTCTTCCATCACGCGTCTTCATTTGCCAGCGAATTTTTTATTTTTTTCCTAGTACGGAGAGAAATCTAGAGGATTGGGCCCCTTTTAAGCTTGGGCCCTGGGCCATTGCCCCTCCAAACACCCCTCAGGGCCGGGCCTGGTCAGCATTTACGATATTCTTTTGTGGTGTGTTACGCAATCAAATGCAATGATTTGGAGAAAGGCTAAGTTTGAGATGTTGCATTAGCTAGTGGATTGGTTGTTTGGCATATTAATTTTCTTTTTCGTTTGCCTATTTGAGCGTGAGGTGCTTATGAGAAATAATCTGAAACAATTTATACGAAGAAGAAATAAGGGAAAATTAGACCTAACCATTACTATAGCAATTATCAGAACATTCATCTAGCGTACAAAAATGCAAACATGCAACAACACATTGCCCAGGCTGATAAATTGTTAGAATTCTTCATTTGATCCAATAGTCCCTCCCATTATTATAGTGTATTTAGTTGCTCATTTTCTACTTACAACTACCTATGCCGAAAGTATGGTATACTTGATCTAGTACCAAAGCTAGAATCACAACAATAGCCAGGGCATCCAGAGTGTGATTAAGAACTTGTATTGTAGGTATATGTGCCTTTCACCATCCACCCATCTAGCATGATTGGTATAGCAGGAGCGTGTGCCTTCCACTATCCAGAGTATAATTTAGAACTTGGTAACCACATCTCAGTGTTGAAGCTATGTATCTCGGGTTGATGAGAACATGTTTACCTCGTTGGCTTTAATCCCTAAAAAGGCCCCATACACAGCAGGGTTAAGAATGAATAAAAATTGACTCACCTTAATCCATTTTCCACTAGTTTCTTCTACATATCTGCACTCTTACTCCGTTACTTTTTTTTATTGTTATTTCAACTCCATTTTCGATTTTAATTGCTAAATTTAGTGTTTTCTAACTATTTACATTGTTTGAATTATTAGGTGAACAATGAGCCAATGGAAGAGATCAAAAATAGATGTCTCACTATATACGCTATCGGTGGCCGGATTTAGCTAGCTACATATTGTAATATGGTGCTTGCAGGCAGTATTTAGAAGGAAAGTAGGGATGTATATGATAGTAATATTTGTGGTACATTAAACAATTATTTAGTTTGGTTTGATTTAGTACATTTTGTTTATATTAATAAGAATTTTAGTCATGATTGTGGTACTCTTATAAATTGATTAGTCTGAGAAACTTCAATACAGACATGACAACTATTTTGAGCTTCTCGAAAGGCTTTTAATCTTTTATCACTAATATATATATATATTAATTATTAGGTGGTACAATAGCTTGGAATAATAGGCGTTGCAATAGCTTTTACTAATAGGCGTTGCAATAGCCTAACCGTCGCATAATCTACATGAAACCAATGACTCACACAGCCGTTGCATAAAAGATTGGTCTAAAGCAATGATTCATCAAGTCGTTGCAATAGGTCCCAAAAATCGTTGCACTAGACCTATTGCAACGCCTCCAAATGCAACGGTTCAAAACCGTTGCAATAGGTCTACAACAACGACTTTTGGGTCTATTGCAATGGTTTTTGTGTGTTGCCTTTGCCCTTTAATGTAGTTGTGAATATAGGGGAAGCTCTAGAATAACAAACGATGTATGCGAAGAAGAAAATGAGTTAGAGGTCGTTGATGAGTATGGGGATGATGTTGAGTCCCTTAGGTTTTGAATGATGACAAACAGCTACAGGGAACATTTGTTATTACAGGTCTTTATGAGCTGTTAGGAAACAGCTGAGAAACTAATTAATTGTTCCTGGTTGTATACTGAAACAGTCAAAGATTATTTGCTATGCTATGATATGTTCTTAAGTAGCAAACAGGATTATTCCAAGACTTGAAGCTAGGAGGCCCTCTCGAAGATGTTCGAGGAAAAGACAAAGTATTGCATTGTTGATTCAAGGGAAGCTTCAAGAATTGAAGTACATGAAGATAGTATAGGATCTTTCATTTGATTCATCTTAGATCTTCATGCAATATTTGCGTATGATATTCTTATTAGAATTGTTGTTCTCAATGTGAAATAGTAGGGTTTTGAATATGGGAACCAATTGGTTACATAGGTGTTTTAGAAAATATTTTCGGTAAAATATTTTATAAATACTTTCCAATAAAAAGGTTGTCAGCCTTTAAAATCATAATTCAGTATTTTATTACCTTAAGCGTTTGTATATCTTGGATAATTCTCAAAGGTAACCATGAGTTCTGGTTTTTTCTCTTTGGTAGCAAAACTTTATTTCAATTCTCAATTGTAACCCCGTATTTATGGTTATACTTGAGATAGTGGTATTATTAACGATTTTTCGTTTTATACAATTGCTAAAAGTATTGTTTTCAAACTAAATAAGTATTTTATAGTATAAATAGACATAATTTCCTTTAAAAAACATATTCTCATTCATCTCTTTCTAAATATGGGAATGAAATAGGTTTTCAATGAGAGAAAAACGAAAAATCAGTTTTTAAGGGAACTTGTGTAATTCTAGTCTAAAGAACCTTCATTAGTTTATAAACAACCCTTTCACCAACTCTTTATAACAACAAATGGCTATTAATATCAGTTTTTCAAGTATAATCATAAACACGGGGTTACCATTGAGAATTAAAATTAAGTTTGGTTACCAAAGAGAAAAAGCCAGAGCTCGGGGTTACTATTGAGAATTTCCCTAATATCTTTTCGAAGATAATCAATCAGAAATTTGGGGCTATGGACTGAAGGAAGCAAACTAAAGAGGAAGAAGAAGGTTTTGACTTACAGCAAACGACAAATCCAAAAAAATGAAACCCTAGCCCGCCAGATATTTCACAAGCGTCGCTGGAAGTAGAGAATTCCGCAGGCTCGCAGGAGGTTGAGGAGAGAGTGAGCGTCGCTGGAGTTTGAGGAGATAGTGAGCATCGCCGGTTGAGCTTCACCGGGGAAGAGTTCTTTTCGCGCCGGAGTGAGAGTGGTGAGAGAGTGAGAGAGAGAGGTGAGAAATGTGGGGTTGTGGACTTCATTATAGCGTGTGGACAGTGTATTTGGGCCGCTCAAGTGCTGCGGTTAGCCCAAAACCGCATCCCTTTATCTTAAAGGGCTGCGCACCCCTTTATCTTAAAGGGCTGCGGATTTAGGGCTAACTGTAGCCCTTCACATTAAGGGCTGCAGTTTTCAATAAACCGCAGCCCTTGCACCGCAACCCTTGCCTTTTTTTCCACTAGTGTTCCTTTGAGAAAGATATTGTTCAAGATATACTTTCCTAGCTTAAGAAAATCATATCTTTGATATCTTGAGTTAGGGCACGCTCAAAGGTTAGACATTGGTCTTTAAATACTAAATAGTGATTCTAAATCACCATTGTTGCTCTCCCAGATTTTATTGAAAAGTTTTGAGAGCTTTCACATAGAGAACAACTGAATAGTTTCCTAAAACAGAGTACGCATTTCATGGAGCTTTATATTACTCTTTGTTTTCTTTGTAAGAAAGCGTGATTTAAGAGTAACTAATTGTATTGAATCTCTAATAGAGGGGTTTGAGATTGGGTAGCATTCATGAATTCATTTGTGAGTGATTGTGAGTTCAAGTGCGAAGTAGCACACTAGAGTTAGTGTGGAGTGTGATGTTTCCCTGGTGTAAGGGAAACAAGAGAGTGCAAGAATATTCTTGTTTTTCAGAGTCGATTAATAAGAAAACTAGCGTAGGAGGACGTAGACCCATGTTTGGCTGAACCTCGTAAAATTTAGTGTGTTCTTTACTGCTTTCGAGTTCTATTGTTTTCGCTATCATGAACCAGCTCAACTGGTTCCCCTTTAAATCGAAAGAATTTGAATTTAGCACCAATTCTCTTAAGTACTCAATTCACCCCCCTCTTGAGTACATTGTAAACCTTCAATTGGTATCAGAGCGGGCTCTTCTTAATAGGGTAACACCTAGAGAAGTTGATCATGAGTACTCAAGAAATGAATGTTATGGGATACGACAACAAGACTGAAAAATTCAACTAGAAAAACTATGCTTGGTGGAAGAACAAATTGAGGAATATCATCATTGGTATTGATTTCGAGTGTTGGTTAGTTGTCAAAAACGGACCAATAGAGATTACCAAGGAGGGTGATTGTTCCTCAATAGCGAAGAAGGAGGGTGAGTATACCTCTACTGATTACAAGAAGTTGGAGAAGAATGCCAAAGCCATGTTCATATTGCAACAGACTATTGGAGAGAATGAGACAAACATAATATCTGCTTCTGTCTTCGACAAAGAGATCTGGGATACCCTTGAACTTGCTTATGAGGGAACTAGTGAGGTAAATAGGTCTAAAATTGATTTACTTATGTCTAAATACGAAGCCTTTAACATGAATAAAGATGAAAAAATAAATGATTGCTTTGGTAGATTTATGACTATAGTAAATGATTTAAAATCTCGTGGCAGAAGTTTTTCTAACAAACATTTGGTTAGAAAAATGTTGAGAAGTTTGACAGATGTATGGACGGCTAAGGTAACAGTTATCTATGAAGCAAAAGATCTCACATCGTTGAGTCTGGAACTTCTAATTGGTTCCCTTATGACTCATGAAATGTTGGTTGAGTCTAAGAGTGACAAGGGACCAGTCAGAGGTGTTGCCTTGAAGGGAACAGTTGAAGAAGATGATGACATATCAATGATGGCTAAGTGTTTTAAAAGGCATTTCAGAGATCAAAGGAAAAATTTTATTGGTAAGAATTTTAAGAAAACTAATCCTTCAAGTGTAAGTTGTTATAAGTGCGGAGAATTCAGACACATCATTCGTGATTGTCCAAAGTGGAAGGATAAATCATCCAACAACAATGATAAGAAAGCTTTCAAGAAGGCTACGGTAGCAGCCATGTAGGGTGATTCTGACTCTGGATCAGAAGAGGATGAAGAGTCACCTAATCATGAAACTTGCATGACTGCTATTATGGATCGATGAGGAAACAACATGGATGGAGGAACCAGGATGAGGAAAAGTACATCAAATTTCTGTCTTATGGCGAAAAAGGATGTACTCAGTGAACACAAGGTAAATTTTAAACAAGTTCGTGAGGACATGCATCAATATAATAGTAAAAATATGCTTGAACGTATTGACTCTATATTAGAAGAGTGTCTTAAACTATGTGAGGCCTACATAATCGGCAAACTTGAGTTGAAGGAAAAAAAGATCGAATGTGATATTGCTATTGCTAGTTGGTAGATTTATGACTATAGTAAATGATTTAAAATCTCGTGGCAGAAGTTTTTCTAATGAACATTTGGTTAGAAAAATGTTGAGAAGTTTAACAGATGTATGGACGGCTAAGGTAACAGTTATCTATGAAGCAAAAGATCTCACATCGTTGAGTCTGGAACTTCTAATTGGTTCCCTTATGACTCATGAAATGTTGGTTGAGTCTAAGAGTGACAAGGGACCAGTCAGAGGTGTTGCCTTGAAGGGAACAGTTGAAGAAGAAGAAGAAGATGACATAGCAATGATGGCTAAGTGTTTTAAAAGGCATTTCAGAGATCAATGGAAAAATTTTAATGGTAAGAATTTTAAGAAAACTAACCCTTCAAGTGTAAGTTGTTATAAGTGCGGAGAATTCAGACACATCATTCGTGATTGTCTAAAGTGGAAGGATAAATCATCCAAGAGCAATGATAAGAAAGCTTTCAAGAAGGCTACGGTAGCAGCCATGTAGGGTGATTCTCGACTGGATCGAAGAGAGATGAAGAGTCACCTAATCATGAAACTTGCATGACTGCTATTATGGATCGATGAGGAAACAACATGGATGGAGGAACCAGGATGAGGAAAAGTACATCAAATTTCTGTCTTATGGCGAAAAAGGATGTACTTAGTGAACACAAGGTAAATTTTAAACAAGTTCGTGAGGACATGCATCAATATAATTGTAAAAATATGCTTGAATGTATTGACTCTATATTAGAATAGTGTCTTAAACTAAGTGAGGCCTACATAATCGGCAAACTTGAGTTGAAGGAAAAAAAGATCGAATGTGATATTGCTATTGCTAGTTGTGATCACTTAGAACAAGTGTTTGTTGAGTTAAAGGATCAAGTGGCTTAGCTTGAAGTAGCACTTGACAAGTGCAAAGTCGAGTTGGAAACAGTTAAGTTTTCTTCACTAGAAAAGGATGAGGATACTCCTAGTGATAATGAAGAACTTGACTGTTCACTTTGTGCATGATTTGTTCAACTTAGATGATCCCCTAAATTTTGTTGCTTTTAAGAGTAAGGCAAACACTCTAAGCAAGTCTAATTTACTGTATGCCTTTAACCTTTTGGTTGATGATGCATAAGAATTGTATAAAGATCTTGTTACACTCGCCCATCTAACTGTTTCCTACTAGTTGAAAAAATGCTTTTGCTACACTGCAAGTGCTCTGGTTCATAAAACACTGAAGCATAAGAGCTAGTATTTTTCGCCAAAATAAAGAAGATACATAAGTGCTCCAGTTAACCGGAGCACTTAACACTCAAAAATATATTTTACTTGTGTTACGCGTGACGCCAAGAACCTCATGTTCTAACACACCCTCTCTCTCTTTCTAAATGTCTCAGACTCTCAGTTTCACTCTGTTTCTCTCTTCTTCAACCTCACTATATTTTTTGAATTTCTTCTACATGAATCTCTATTTTCTTTCAAATCTTCAAATAAAATGATTATCTCGCCTTGATCTATTCATTGATTCTCGTTTTGCTTTTTTAAGAGATAATTTTTCATCTAAAACCCTAGATTTTGGGAAAACCTCGTATATTGCTGATTCTAAAATGAAAAGTTGTGCTTTCTCTTAACCTGGGCCATGATTTATGTTGTAGCTTGGGCTTGTTCGATGAGTTGATTCTTGTGCTTGAACAAGTGATTCAAGTTCAACACTTCGCATACTTCACTCTTCAATTGGCCGTCTCGTTCAGCAATCAACAGTTGTAAAATTTTGTAAAATTTAATCTGATTTTTCGATTTTGTTTTATTCTTTTTCTTTTTTGCTGTTTTGCAATCTTGCTATCTTCTTGGCTTTTGTTCTGTGTGTTTGTGAGGTTTGACAATTTGAGGGGTGGAAGGTATGTTTGGTTCCAGATTAGATGGTGGATCAGCCGCCTTGATGTGTGCGTTGCTACTAGACATTGGCTGGTAATTTGTTGTTATTGTTGTTTGTTGTTTTTTCTTTTTCTTGATTGGTTATCTTTGTGGGTTTAAATTGATTGTGTTTGATAGTTTGTTGGGGTGAATAGGTCACTGTGCTGAAAAAATAACCAAATTAACTATGTAAATTTTGGAATTCTGATGATTCTGTGTCTGTTAATTTTTTTTTTGTGAAGAAATATTGTGTGACTTCTATATGATGTGGCTCATTATTGCTTAATAGTCTAGTCAAAACCTTTTTGATCAGACAATGACTTTCATCCTCTAGTGAGCTGTGGATATTAGTTGTGGTCAAAACCTGTAAAATTTTCAAGGATACTCTTTGTGGTTAATCAATCCTTGCAAGCACGTAAGCGGGTCCGAATGACGCATTTGTTAGCGAAACAATGGGTGTTAATTTGGCTGATTTGTAACTGGAGTATGAAAAATATATACACTAAGAGAGATAATGTAATGACTATAAATTGGTAGGCGACCTTTGAGAATAAGAAAATATAAATTCTTACTTAAATTGGACAAAATAAAATAGAAAAGAGAAGCAGTAATAAAATAATAAATAATCACAAAAATTAGTCAAATTATCGCGGATGTTCCATTTCCAAAGTTGGTGGTTCCTTTCATCATCAAAGCACAAGTCAATCCATTATTTGTCGGGAAAAGAAAATGTATATATAAGGAAGCATTATTGAAGTCGGAATGTAAATGGAGTTTATATTAGACTTTATACATTTGGAGCATTAGCGTGTATTAAGAGCTACATAAGTTAATTTTCTCCCCCTTCTTGGAAGAAACGTTATGTTTTGCAAACTATGATGCTTCTTGTAAGATTGATTTGAGATAAGACAAAAGGGTGGGCCTTCTAAAGCAATAAAAAACCGGATGATGCCAAAACAATGGGAAATAAATGGCAAAGAATTGCTTAAACAAAGAGTACAATTTTGCGAGTTTTGTTATGAATTGGGGCTATTTAATTAAACTTTTGTTGGTTAAATTTTATTTTATGTGTTTAGTTGAAGTGTTTTGGAGTATATTTTTTCCCGAAATTTTAATAAGCCAAAATGATTTAGTATTGGGATTAGAATTTTGAAACAAATAAGGGATGTGAATTGGTAGTAAGAATATGAAATTTAAAGTAAGTTGTTAGGAATTCGAGATGTCTGACAAACATTTTCATAATTTCTAGAGAAATGTGATTTTAGAGATGAAATGTCATCATATCAACGATTGAGATGGGGCGACAAGTGGCAATCAGTAATTCTTATTCAGACGTTTTAATGATAATTATTTGATGGACCTGAGAGATGTTAAATGTTATTTAATTAGGCAAAATGATGTATTTTTTAGGGTTTACATTTTGAAACAAGCGAAGTTGTAGTTCTTTGGTTGGATATGACTTGTGAAGTGAAAAGTCAAGAGTTGGAGACTACTTTGTCTGAAACTCTGAGTAACAAAAGAATTTTTAAAGATATGACATGTTCTTATGTAAGAATTTGAGTGGAATATGAGTGACACGTGCAGGGGTGGATCCAAGGGGGCTATCCGGGTCAAGGCCCGCCCCCTTATCTGGATAAGCAATTGTAGGTATTTATATTGCCTACGTGGGATGAGCGTGGATTTTACTACCTCATTGATAAGGTTTTTGTTTTGAAATAGTTTTGAAATAGAAGTCGCCAACAAGTCTGTAAAGGAAGATTCATAAACCTAATTGGATTTTTGAGAAATCATAGGGACATTTTAGGTACTTATCCAATGTAGTTTTTCCCATCACGACTTCATAATTACTCAATCAACAAAAGATTGAGTTCGGGGGTTAAGGTACGAATATGATCAGGAATCAAATTCGACAATTGTTGGCCTCTAATTAATACGATTCATATTCGAGTTTTATGCAAATAAACAATCAAATAATATATTTCACACCCTAAAAATATTAGTCTAGGTTGGTTCATTAAACACGTAAAAGACTAATTTTTAGTGACATGTTTATTAAGCGATCAAATTAGTGGGATTCTAAATCACTTGTCCAAATTATCTTATTAAACGTTATAACATTTATTTAGGTCTATTTTAATTAACAATAATAAGCAAGTGTCAGATGAAAGCATTAAACATGTTGGCATGCATATAAATATAATATAGAAATATATAAAGAAAAGGAAAGATCGGAGAAGAATATACAATATAACGTAAATTATTTAATGATCTACATCATCAAAATTAGATTGTTAGTATAATAAGAAGTAAATTGGAATTGACCCTCAAGAATTATACCTTTGTCGCGTGTGTCTTGAATAATGATCCGTAGGAGGAGCAATCTTGATATTTGAATGGGGATTGAATGTAAATCAAAAGTGATTCAATATGTTAATTGTTTAGAAATACTCCTAATTTTGATGATGTAGATCATTAAATAATTTAGGCTTGTTTTTCATAACATAATAATATCCATTATTAATATTTATTGAAAATACTATTGATTATCAAGAATAATTAATTGGGTTTTTTCGAAAAAAGAGCTTTAAAAATACAATTACTTATCATGGTTAATTAATTGGCTTTTAAAATTAGGCTTGGAATAAGTAAATAAACGTAAGTTCTTGAAACGATTTTGGGTTTAGGTTGTTGGATTGGTCTTCCTTTGGACCGGACCAATTATTTCATCATTGGGTACTAAAATGGGGAGACACGATTATATGTCTACAGAAACTCCCACTTTGACTAAGATTTGGAAAAGTGAAATTCAAAGTAGTTTGTGTCAAGACGGAGAACAATTCTAGATGCTTTGCAATCTAGAACTGGTTTTTATATCGCCAGTTTTTGCAAAATTAAGCTAGTATGCAAGACGATATCTATAAGCAATTTGATTAGCCTACAGGAGAAGATGTTTGCAGATAGGTGCAAATAACTCAGCTAATGCACATAATAGTGCAAACTTAGTCTCTCTATGGATGCATGAGATGTTATGCAAGGTCAGAGTTATGCAAAGCTAAGAGAGATAATTCACGAAACGCTATGCAAGGTCTAAGTTATGCAAAGTTAGATTGAACTGAATTGGTATAGATAGAATGATTTTTTAAATTGATTTGATGAAAAATCGGGGTCCGCAAGTGAGATCCGAAAATTACACCTCTTTGGGAGTTTGACTTGGAAGAACTACCACAAATATAGGAATCCCCCACTGTGGGAAAGCTTGACTTGAATTAGGCACTCTAAGCCAAGATTAGAAGGTACTTGTCTTTAATTTAGTATACCGGGCGAATGACACTTAGGAGCACTCGAAGTTTCTTCACTGGGGAGTTGATAGAGGCAAAGTCAGATATCGCTAGAGACCATGGAAGTATCGGAGAGTCCTTTAGGGATAAGGACAATTTTAATTGAAAAATAAAAGGTTTAAATTTGTGACTTATATAGATATTGGTGGAAAAAGGCTTTGACATAGATAGGTTCATACTCGAGTCTATATTTGGATCTAGGAAGAGTATGATCTTGAATTCCAAAAAGTCAAATCATGAGACCTTAATTAATTTACTTATTGGAGCGGTCGGACCTCGAGAGGAGGATTCCTACATATCTTTGGGAACCAGACCATTCAATTCGTAGTTCTTGATCTATTTTTTGTGCCATAACTTTTGCCTAGGCCGCTCTTTCATATTTTTAACTTGTGGATTCTTTTTATTTGAATTTCGAGGTAAGGTTTGTGGCTTTTATGGGTTTTAAGGGTATTTTGATAGATTGAAGGGTTTGAAATAAGGGGTAAAACTTATGTGCAAGCCCTTTAGCTTGACTTTTTTTGCCTTCGGCTCCTTCTTTTTCTTTTTTCTTTTTTTACATTGGTATTTTTTTGCTCTTGCATTTTGCTTTTTCTCTCTTTTTTTTAAATTTTGCTTTTTTTTTGTGCCTAACATTGATTCTTTTTTTATTGTAGTGAGCCTTGCACAAAGTTTTTGCGGTTTAGGGTATTCGAAGGTTTGAAGACTATTTTGCCGAGTTTTGATTTGTCGAGGAGTTTTAATTTCCTTCTATATTAGTTTCATAAACATATAAATTGTATAAAAATTTAAAATTATGTGATCTCTGATCACCATAATTTTTTGAAAAAAATTAACTTATATAATTCTGGCCCACTTAATATAACAATTGTGGATCCGCCACTATCACGTGACGGTTTACAAATACCATTTTTCTTCCAGCATTTTGCAGTAATAATAGTAGATCAAGTTGTTTAAACTTCATTAATCACACTCCTCGACAAAGTGTTTATTATAGTAAGAGTTAAATAAATCTTTAAGCCCAAAGGAGTTTTTTATAATGGGTTTCGTTTGAGACTTTGAATATAAAATAAACCATTAACATTTTCGTGTACATCAACCACCGCAATAATTATATAAGTAATCAAATGTGGCCCTCTTTAAAGCAATTAATTGTGCCATGGGCCCATGTTAGGTCAAGAGAACTCACAGATAAAATCACCATTAATAATTAAAGATGATATCTGTCAGCAAGAACTTTTGGTCTCTTCCTATTAAGTTCCAACTATTGATAAAAATAACACAATGTAAAATGACGTCTTCTATCAGCAAATATGAGTATTGTATTGTAGATAATAATTGTCCTAGCACTCTAATTAGTAGGCTAACAACCTCCGTCTTTATTTTTTGTCTCTACTTGGAACAAATTGCTACCTTGACCATTATAGACATTGAATTACTCTTATGTGGTTATGTGCTAATGCAACTCAACCTCTTCCCTCCATTGTTATTTAATAGTTTTTTTTATATATAATTTTTGGGCTTTTATTATAGTAGTAATGATCAGGTTTTAGAGTCAAAGACTCATTACATCAAAGGCCTATTTTCCGACATTACAAGGCTTGACAGAAAAATTTTGAGCATAAATATTTTTAATTATGTATATATATATATATATATAAATTACAAAAAGTTAGTATTTCTAAAATACATATGAGATCGATCAAATAAAATACCACATACTTATACATTTCTTTACATATAACGCCGAAATGATGGTCAAAGTGGTAAATATGAATAATGCTAAAGTATCATACTTCCTCCGTTTCTAAATAAGTGCAATATAGAAGTGACACACAGACCAATGCACCTAGAGAGATAAAGTTAGGGACCACACTTAAAAAAGAATTAGGGCATTAGACAACTTAATTAAATAAAATATCTACACTAATTACCCCAACAACTTTATCCCCAACACCTTCCCGTTGCCATCAAACACAACAACGCCGCCACCGCCACCGGACACCGCCACCGGCCACCGCCATCACTTTCCCCCTCCTTTACCCCTGCCCACCGGAAAACCCCCTTCCCCTACCTAGGGGTGACAATCAGGTTGGGTTGGGTCAATTTCAGGTTGACCTGATTTTTATTTCAAGTCACTTACCCCTAATCCAAACCGACCTGATTCTAATTTCAGGTCGAAAACCATAACATGAATCCGACCTTTCCGGTATCGGGTTGACCCGAAACCAACCCAAAATGACCTGAAATGAAATTTAATTATTGCTATAATTCAACACGCTAAGTATCTCCTAAATTTAAGTGCCAACTTAATCAAAGGTTCAAGTTCAACATTCAAAGGCATAAATTGGCCACCATCTTGAAATTACAAAACTTAAATTTTAATTTTAAGTATTCAAATCCAACTGTAGTTGTCATACAAAAATTAAAATTAAATAGTTTAATTCCCTGAAAATTGAAAATACGAATGCAGCAAAGTTGATTTTGGAGTTGAAGAAATAAAGAGTTGATGAAGAATGCAACATAAGACTTGATGAATCTCTCGCAAGACGCAAATTTTAGTGTAGCATAAGACTCCAAAGTTGATTTTGGAGTTGAAGAAATTAATTTAATTACGAATGCAGCATAAGATTTGAAGAATCTCTCAAAAACTTTTGGGTTTTGAGGTGTGAGAACTGAGAAGACAACTGCAGCATCAAGAAACGGTGGTGTAAAGTTGGGAATTTAGGGTTTCATGTTTTATATCTTTTTTTTTTAAGACACGTGTTTTATATCTTTAGAAATTTAGAAGATTTAAGAAACGAGCTTGGCCCCAGCCTTCAAAAAAAAAAAAAAACGGGCTTGGCCCCAATACATGTTAGAAAAACAGAAAATAGGTTATAATTTATCAAAATCGGGTTAATTTTAGGTTAACCCGACCTACATCCAACCCGACTTATAAATCAAGTTGTTAGGGTTACTTTCAAGTCTAAAAAATCAACCTGGACCTAACCCGTTATATTTTGAGGTTGGGTTGGGTCGACCTATTCATTATTTCAGGTTGAAAATCTCAACCCAAACCCGGAATTTTCAGGTTAGGTTCAGGTCGGGTTATCAGGTTGGGTCAGTTTTTTCCAGCCCCAGCCCTACCCCTACCCCTGGCCACCGAAAACCAGCCCCTTTCCCCTCCCCAACCCAACCACCACCGACCACAATTTCAACCGCAGCAGCGCATCAACATCCGACCACCACCGACATCTTCTGCCTCTCCCTACTACCACCATCGTAGCAACACCCCACCACCACCGGCATTTTCGAAAGTTTGCAATCGAAACCCTAACCCTTGTTTCACCAGCACCACCGTGGGCGCCATCAAGAAATTGAACTCCAGATCTAACTTGACCACCGGATTATTGAAATGGAACTCCCACATCACTCTCATTCCAGATCTACAAATGATGGAGATGGAGAAAGGCGTGATGGAGGAGGCGAGAGAAGGAGGAGGAGTTGGAGGAAAAGGCGAAGAGGAAACAAATGAGAGGAGGAAAGAGAAGGGCGTGGTGTCGGGCCCAGTACTGGTGGCGTGCTGGTGCGGGCTGGTGGTGGGGTCGAGTTGGTGGTGGTGGTGGTGATGTCGGGTTGGTTGGTTGAGTTGAGATGAGGGGTGGGTTGGGTTGAGGAGAAAGAGAGGTGGCTGAGATGGGGGGTTGGTGGCTGAGAGAGGGATGGGTTGGGGAGAGGATAGAGAGGGGTGGGTTAACGTTGTTTAGGTTGGTAGATGATAAATTAATTAACTTATTGGGGAAAATAAGTAATGGCATTTCTAAATAAAAGGGAAAAAATTTCCATTTTGAGCTACGTTGCACTTAATATGACATTTCCTTAAATGGGAAATGTTGCACTTATTTAAAAACGGAGGAAGTATGCTGTAAATATTAAAAGAGAAAAGAGGTAATACAATATAAACATGACACGTGGTTTTAATTTTTCTATACTAAGAGCTTGTTTGGTTACATATCTATTATAAGTTAAAATTGTTAAATGTGTATATGGATTTGTAGGAAACCGGATGGAACTTCCAAGCACGTAATGATACACTTTCCTACAAGAATTTTACCGACCCACTATGATCAACGAGTTCACGGTAAACCCTTGTGAGATACAAAGAAGAAAATAATAGAGTTCGGTTGATGACAAACTCTATTCACTACAATGTGTTTAAAGGATGTGTTTCACTATGAATAAGGAGAGAAATCTAGAAATAAATCTCCTAAAACAAGTATGTGAATGTTTGCTAATCCCACTTCATATGTGACATCCTCCTACATATATATTAGGGAAGATTTACAAAACAAAAGAATGAAACCATGCAACCTTTCACACGAAAAGGCACACAACATTTCGCGAAGAAACACGACCTGTCAGTATGGTGCGGGAGCACCATACAACATGGTGCGGCGCACCGGTTCTGCGAAACCAAAAACTCGAGGCAGAGAGTTTGGTGCGGGCGCACCATGTAATATAATTTGGAAAGTAATAAATCATTTATACTTACGATAAAATGCATCATAAGATGATACAAACTATGAGATTATATTATACAGCAACAAGATAACAAAGACAATACAATTGCAGAGTGCGCTTCTTACTGCATTCAACTCCGGCCATTTTGTTTTGCTTTTGCTTGCCCTTTTTCCAATAAATGGAACACAATAATGAGTTTTTTTTGTGAGAAAATTTAGCCATAACATACAAACCACAATAAATTAACCTCAATTGTCCCACCAATCCATCAAAACACAACAACAACATGCTAATTCACATAAACTAAACCCTGATTATCCCTCTAATCATTAATACATCACCATTAATTAATACAAATCTTGACATAGTTATTGTGTGCCTCAATTTAAGCCTTGCCCACAACATAGCTCCATTTGTGGGGCAAAAAGCACTATATGCACAACCAATCCAACAAGGGAGGATTACATAAAGTAACATAGAAAAAACAAATATTATAACTAAATTACATGAACTCAAATACATTGACAAACCAAGCCAAACTATGAAACTAAGATATAATGTAAGAAAAAGAAACTTAAATATGTTACAAAGAAACAGAGAAGATGCAAGCAAATGCAGACATGTTACATAGTATCCTAAACATCCTAAACAAGGCAAGGCATGAATAAAGAGTTGCGGTGTCTTAGACACTCACAAGTGACCACGAAGGCTCACAACAAATTACTTCGAGAAAGTGCCAGCTCCAATTTAAGGACGCAAGGTGACCCTATTTTTCAAGCGAAAATCACAAGTTTATGTATATTAAAAAAATCTATTAACTATAATAATTTCACATAATCTACAAGGAAATTTTTGAATCCGTTTTGTTCAGATATTAGTTCCTCTAGGTTTGACATTGTTGATGCCTTATGCATCCTACCTTAAAAAAAGGCAGTGCCAAAAGTGGCATCCATCACGAATGAACCCAAGTCCACCTCTATTATACAAGCATTGTAGATATATACAAATTAAATCATCTACAATAATACCAACATTTTAAGCAAATTAAAGAAGACAACTATTTGTTATATACACAAGAACAAATCAACATATTAACATAATTTCCTACAACTTTTATCAAACCATATCACATTAAGCATGACAAAGCAAAGATTGATCCCTGAACAATAAGCACTAAGCAGCAAATCTAAATAATAAAATTTGGCGTACACTTGGCAAGTATAGTCAAAATCACATCTGGAAAAACATGAAAGGCTTGACATCAAAACAAATTAACCCAAAAATATTCAAGATCTGCAGCTCAACTACTAATTGAAGCTCATTCAATTAACATAATAAAAAAAATGAAGAAGAAAAACTCAAATAAAAAATTGTTATGTCGTTACAGGAGAACATTCACACGACACAATAACAAAGGCCTAATACTGCCATTGTCTCCTTAAGCTCGGATGGTGAAGTCGCAGTTTATTAGAGATCCCATAACATTGTTGTACATAGTCAAAAGCACCACAAAAACAGCCAAACCTGTGATGATTCGAGTATCAACCAAAACAGAGAAACATCTGACCAACAAATAAAGCTTAACTACCCTCACTAAACAACAAAAAAAAAGCCCTAAAATATCAAATTTCCAAAATCAAAGTAAGATAAACCTACAAGTAAACCCTGATATATCATTCCCACCAATCAACAAATGATCACTAATATTACTACAAAAACAACACTACTTTTCACTCCAATTCAACGTTTCCACAATCAACATGCAACAAAAAGAAAAGAAGAGAGGATAGAGAGGCGTTGAAGAAGAGAGCAGAGATGAGATGAGATGAGATGATAGATGAGAGAAACCTAAACCTAATTTGACGAGGGATGAGGCGTTGGGTCATTCAGCTTTGGAATGGGCCGTAATAAATAAGGCCCAATTAACTGATCTGGTTCGCCCTATGGAGTTAATTAATCCATATTTCCCCCCAAAAAATCTTGAACTAACTGATCCGGTTTTAGGAGAACTGAATCAGTTTACTTGTGTCATTTAAGGTTTTTTCCACTAGTGGAAAAGCCTTGCATAATTGAGTAACCTTTTGCAACACTCCTTTAGGCAACATGTTTATTTGAGCCCATTAGGTATGCAAACTTAGCAAAACAGAATTTATTAACCTAAGTTACCTAGCTGTATATGAGAGATGTCTTGAACTCCAACAAGTAATCCTCTTCAGATGCTTATTAGCTAATACATGATAGTTATATGTGGAGATTCTTCTGGCAGTGATGGGGGCCCCAAGATATCTAAAAGAAAATTACCCTCTCTGAAATTCAATCATATGAAGAATTGTATTTTGTGTCTCATCATCCATACTGCCAAAATAAATATCAGTCTTCTCTTGACTAGCCTGCAATCCTGAAACTTCTGCAAAGGCTTTAAGGGTTCTCTTCATGAGAACCATAGAGTGAATATCACCTTTACTGAACATTATCAAATCATCAGCAAAAATCATGTGGTTTAACCCAATAGGAGCACATTTACAGTGGTATGGAGTACCTTACCGCTTATCCATCCTCTTCATGAGCCTACAAAAGTTCTCCATAGCTAAAACAAATAGCAAGGGAAAGATGGGATCTCCCTGTCTCAAACCCTTTTTTCCTTTAAAGAAACCACAAAGGCTTCCATTGATGCTCAAGGAAAAGGAAGGGGTAGTGACATAAGTCAACTCCCGATGAACAACTTTAGGAGGGAAGTTAAGCCTAAGTAACATCTACTTAATGAAATCCTAGCTCAGGGAGTCATAAGCTTTCCTCAAGTCCACTTTCATAGTGCACTTAGGAGGCTGATTCTTCCTTTTATAGTGCTTCAATATATCCTAACACGTGAATATATTGTGAACAATCACTCTGTTAGAGACAAAGGCACTTTGAACTGGATCTACCAAATCTTACAAGAGAACCTTCAATCCAATGGTTAACATCTTAGAAATAATTTTATAAACCACATTGCTGCAAGCAATGGGTATAAACTGAGTCACATTAGTGGGTTGCTCACATTTGGGAATCAAGCACAAAGTAGTGGCATTAATTTGCTTTAATAACTTCCTAGAAGATAAAAAAAATCCAATATAGCACTTGATAAATCATTACCCACAATATTCCATGCACTTTTGAAGAAGCAACTAGTGTACCCATCTGGCGCATGTGTTATATGCTCCTCAATATCATATAAAGCATTTTTAACATCCTCTGCAATAAAATCACCATTTAGGAACCCCTGCTACTCATCTGACAGAACCCACCCTCACTGAGAATGCTTTGACTCACATGCCCTTTAGTAGTATGAGAAGTTCCTACCAGCTCTTCATAGAATTGCAAAAATGCTCTCTCCAACCACTCTTGATCCTCCATCCACTCCCCATTCAAATTCTTTATTCTATACACATGATTTTGAACTCTTCTCTTTCTTAAACAAGCATGGAATTAGGTAGTATTGCTATCCCCTCCCTTCAACCATTCTTGCTTCACCTTCTGCTTTAAGAAACGAATTTTAGCCTTATGGAGAGTATCATATTGATGTCTCATTACATTTTCCTTATCATGCAACTCAGGCTTCAAAGGCTCTAAATAAATCTGCTCCTGCATACACATCAACTCAGTCTATTGGTTTGCACTTATACATAACTTTTTTTGACACTGCAGTCCCCATTCTCATCCTAAAAAGTAATATCCTCTAGTAAACTTTGGTCAACAGACACTTCCACTAACACTCTTGTAAACTCCAGAATATCCTTTTGAGCAGTTGCTCTATCAAATCTTATTGGTTCCCCTATCAACCCAACTATCTTATTTAGTCCAGCTTACCTTAAGAATTTCGGTGGCAAGCCTTGGAAATCGTACCCAAGTTGGCACCAGTTTAACATCATCATCAGAAGTCTACCTCAGTGCAGGAAGACTTTGCAATTCATTGACATCCTTCAATTTCTTAGAATCACCCGATTAAGGTTTTCTAAGCATATACGCTTTCGGTACATTCTTACTAGTTTTCTTAGGATTTGCCTTTACCTACTTTCCACCCTTCCCCGGTTTTGAGCCTTTTGCCATAACTTTAGCAATGATGATAATCGAAATAAAGAAAAAACCAAAATCAAAATTCTAGACAGAAGTGAGAGTTTCTCTCTCTAGACCCCATAACTCCAAGTAGTCCCATATTGTAGGTCATCTTTATTTTCCAATATCTATGTTTGATTGCTTGAGGACAAGCAATGGTTTAGCTTGGGGGAGCTTGGTGTATCATATTTTCATATCGTTTTTTAGGTTGTAATTTGGGAGCATTTAGGTGCATTGTAGTTCATAATTGCAGATAATTACTTAAGTTGTGAAATATTACTCCTTTTGCGCGTTTTCTGTGTTTTTTCATGCATTTCAGGTATTGAGAACATAATTAGAGTATTATCACAAAAGCTTGAGTGTAAATTGGAGCCAAAACGAAGTTGGAATTTAATGAAAGAAATATGGAAACTGTTTACTATTTTGTACATAATTTTTGACTCAATAATGATAATTGATTAATTTCAGTGGCACTGGAAACTAGAGTTGAAGAGATTTCGAATCATAGGTTGCACGACCCAAGGCGAGTTATAAAAAATGGAAGATATGGGCTTTGTAATTTCGCACTGTCTTCTTGAAGCCTGCTACGTGTACACGTATAGGTTAATTCCGCCAATTTAGTGGGTGTTTGGTATATATGGGAGCTTTATTCCCATGGGAAGTTTCATTTCCTAGGAAGTTATTTCCCTTAAGTAATCCCTAGGAAATGACCTTAATATGTTTGGTTGACATCAAGGAATTTGCACTTCTCATGAATTGATGTGGAAATTCTAAATGACCAAGGGGAGGGTGGCTGAATAAATTCCCACGGTTTGTGGGAATTTTAATTGCCCGAGGAAATTTCGTTGCCCCCATTTCTCCACTTCCTATCAACCCAACAACTATCCAAATCAGAAAATAATGGGAATTCCTATTACCTATATAATTTTTAGTATACCAAACAACCACTTAATGATTTAATTGACTTTACTTATCTTGTAACTTACTTTCGTATTCATATTAGGTTACTTAGTCTTATTTATATTAGGAATCACTTCTTGTGGAGTCACTCACTCACTCACTCTCTTCTTCTCATATATTATAGACGTGATATTCATTTTTCTTTGGGAGAGTTTCTTTTTGTTCTTCAAGTTCCACACTCGAGATCATAATTCAATTCATGTTTTTTATTTCTTATTCTTCTCTATTCTCTTTTTTTTGTTAATCATGTTTTCTTTCATTATTTATTTTATTTATTCTATTATGTGTGAGTAGTTGTCTAATCTAGGGTTAAGCAAACCCTAGTCATGATAAATATATGATATGTTTCTTTAAATCTCCAAATTAGTTGTTTATTTATTCTTGCTTAATTGATTATGGAATTTCCAATCCTAGATTAGGGATGATTAGTATTGTTATCATTTCTTTCTCTTGATCACAACGGGAGTTTAATTTTGACGGATTTGAGTTAAGTACATGAAATTCTCCACAGGAGTAGGAAGAATAGATACTCGGGAGAGGTTTATGGTATTTTATAGGGTGCATTATTCTTGTGAACATTAATTTATTAGTTTGGGGTAGAAATTTTTATTGTATTCTCATACTAGTGGGAATACTTAACTCTACATTCTTTTATTTATATATTGATTAGTATAGTTTATTCGATAATTATTGATATTAATCTCCTTTAGGCTCCATCATTTACGGGCTAATCATAGAACAACTTTCTATTTATGGAATCGATCCTGACTTATTCTACTACATAGTTAGGAGGGTTAGTTAAGTTATTTTTGTTTCTTAATATGCATATCAAATTGCTTTCTTAGTTGCATTATTAGCATAGTTCACCTCATACTAGATTTCATCTCATGTTAGCTACATCTATGACACTATTGCTAGCACTATTTGAGAACCTTGTTTATATCTATACTGCAGTATTAAGCGTAATTATTCTCGTTCATGTTTGTTCATAACATGATTGTATTGCAATTGATTGCTTATGGTGAGACTGGTTGATCTCTCTCTAGCTTGATTTAACTTGACTGTTTAAACATTGTAACCGCAATGATATTTTGTGCCTATAAACAGATGTATATGTGTGAGTCCTGTTCTTTCATGTGTGATTAGTTCCTCAGTTGTTACATGGATCTTGACTTTGAATTGATAATCGATCTTTGACACTTGGTTTTATATGCATTTGGATATGATCGAGGCGTTTTATTTCATGATCTTAACTTCATAATTATTCTTCTTTTCATGATTTTTCGTCTCTTGACCCGTTGAACCTTTTCTGTCTCTTTTGGTTACTGACCCTTACATTACAAGCCTTAGCCTCGCATGGTTTCTTATCCCAAGCCTAGCTTGCGGTAGCAAATTGTAGTTGTGGTTGTAAGTAATTTGTCTTATGTGGATCATGTGCTTAATATGCATGGTGTTTATAGTTGCGGGAAGTTATATTTAGTAAGCTCGAAGTGAAAAGATTGAAAAAAAGCAATTGAAATGATTGAAAAGAAAATAGAAAAAAAGAAAAAAATGAAATGAAAAATAATAAAGTAAAAATAAAGAGTTGTGAATAAAGTGAAAGAAAAAGGGTTTGATTTTAAATGGATTGAGCAACAGTATTGTTGGTCATTTTTGGAGATTTTTGGTTGTTACGTAATGTTGTTGTGACCTTTCGTTATCATGTTTTCAATAGTATGATGCTCCCCCTTCTTGGTTTTTCCACCACAATTCCCAAAATATTATCCATACCCATAACATTAGCCCCATTACAACCCTCTGAAGTCCTTATGATGTTTTTGCTTTATAATTGTGTGTCGAAAGTGAGTCTATAGTCAAAGTTAAAGAGTACGTGTTTCATCTGAGTTGACATGGTTTAGGTGGAGTGTCATTGATTTGGCCATAAACGCATAAGAGTATGAGTGCACACAACTATAATGAGGTCTATCATGTTTCGTTAAATCCAGCGTGGGGAAGATAGTTTGTGGTATGATTGAAGAGATGATTGCGTTACATGAGATGTTATGCGGCTTTGTTCGAGATTGTTTCGATGCTTGATTCGTGTAGTAGTTATATCTCTCGTATTCCAAGTTGTGTGTTTGGCCCTATCGTAGTCCATTATTGTAGGTCATCTTAATTTTCCAATATATATGTTTGGTTGTTTGAGGACAAGCAATGGTTTAGCTTGGTGGAGTTTGGTGTATTATATTTTCGTATAGTTTTTTAGGTGCATTTAGGTTTTAATTTGGGAGCATTTAGGTGCATTGTAATTCATAATTGCATATAATTACCTAAGTTGTAAAATATTACTCCTTTCGCGTGTTTTCTATGTTCGTTCATAATTTTAGGCATTGAGAACATAATTAGAGTATTACCGGACAAACTTGAGTATTATGAACAATTCGAAAGAAGCTACATTGATAAGGATTCTTATGGATATCTTTATTTTGACTGCAAATTAGAGGTAAAACGAAGTTGGAATTTAATGAAAGAAATATGAAAATTATCTACTCTTTTGTCCATAACTTTTTGTGGCTTTGGAAACTAGACTTGAAAAGTTTTCGAATGATAGGTTGTATAGCGCAAGGCGAGTTATGTCTTGAAGATATGCGCTTTGCAAGCTCGCACTATTTTCTTGAAACCTACGATGCGTACGCGGATTAGTTCATTCCGCCAATTCAATGATTTAATTGACTTTCCTTCTCTTATAACTCACTTTCCTATTTATATTAGTTACTTAGTCTTATATATATTAGGAATCACTTCTTGTGGAGTCACTCACTCTCTCCTTATCATATATTGTCGACGTGATATTTAGTTTTCTTTGGGAGAGTTTATTTTTATTCTTCAATTTCCACACTCGAGATCATAATTCAATCTAAGTATTTTATTTCTTATTGTTCTCTATTCTCTTTTTTTATGTTAATCATGTTTTCTTTCATTATTTATTTTGTTTGTTCTATTATGTGTGAGTAGTTCCCTAATCTAGTGTTAAGCAAACCCTAGCCATGATTAATATATGATTTGTTTCTTTAAATCCCCAAATTAGTTGTTTATTTGTTCTTGCTTAATTGATTGTACAGTTTCCAATACTAGATCAGGAATAATTAGTATTGTCATCGTTCCTTTATCTTAATCACAACGATAGTTGGGTTTGAACGGATTTGATTATTTCAAATAAGGACATGAAATTCTCTACAAGAGTATGAAGAATGGATTGTTAGGAAGTTAGAGTGTTGTGTTTGTTGTGTTTATTTAACATGATTCCATGGGAGTAGGCTTGATTTCATATTAGGAAAGCCATAGATATTAGGGAGAGGTTTATGGTACGTTATAGGGAGTACTTTTTTCTTGTGAACATTAATTGATTAGTTTGAGGTAGGCATTATTATTGTATTAATTCATGCTAGTGCGAATACTTAACTCTAGATTCTTTTATTTATATATTGATTAGTATAGTTTATTCGACCATTATTGATATTAATCTCCTTTAGACTTACCATTATTTCTGGCCTAGTCCTAGAACAACTTTCTCTCTTTAGGATCGATCCTAACTTACGACCCGACCCTATTACATAGTTAGGAGGATTAGTTAGGTTTTTTATTTTTTCTTAGGTGCGCGACATGATGCATCATATTTATATATAGTTTTTAGGTGCATTTAGGTTGCATTTTAGAGCATTTAGATTCATATTTAGGTTCATTATTGCATTATATTCTTGAGTTATGCTATTCTACTCCTATTCGGTATGTTTTCGTGTTTTTGATGAATTTCAGGGATTGAGAACGTATTTGGAGTATTATTACCTAACTTGAGGAATAGGAGCATTTGGAATAAGCTACAATGATAAGGATCATCATGGAGTATAATTAGTACGAGTTTGAGCAAAAATAAAGCGGAAAAACATTAGAAGAAATGCGAAAAAGGAGTCACGTCTACTCTTATGAAAATAACTTTTGATGTGATTCAAAGAATTAAATAATTCAAACATATTTGGAAACTAGACTTGAAGAGATTTCCAACGATAGATGGCACGCCCTGAGGATACTTCTAGTCAAGAAGTTATGCCTTCCGGAAGTTCGAGCTATTTCTGCTGGAATCTGCTATCGTACGCGCGGATCACTATTCCGCCCATTTAATGATTTATTCGAGACTTTCATTATCTTGTAAATGACTTTTCAAATCTTATTAGGTTACTTAATATTATTTAGATTACGAATAACTCTTTTTTTCCTCTCCTCCTCCACACACACGTTATTTTTATTTTCTGAGGTTTAGTTTAGTTTTCTCTTTTCTTTTTCTCTAGCTTTAGTTGTAAACCCTAGTTTTTATTATTCTTCATTAATTCATGAGTTTCATTAGTTTCATTCCTTGATTTCTTTACTTATTTTTTCTTTTGTAGATTTAGATCTTATTTTTTATTTCACGTTTGAGTAGTTTTTATTTCTAAGGTTTGGGAATCCATGTTTATATGTTATGAATATTGATTGATGTTATTGATAGTTTGATTTGTCATTGATATATCTAATTGATTAGTGTTTTTATTATTAATCTTGCAACCTAATCAATTGTTTGATTGAATATTGCTAATATCGAGTCATAGATCGAGAGATAGTACTCTTTAGAGGCTTACCTACAATTAGCAAATCTGATTATGTTAGTGACCGTACTGCATATGTTGATTTGAGAGCGTTAAGACCCGACTATAGGATTAACTTGTGCTCTAAATTTCTGATTAATTGAACTATTCATGATATTTTGATAGATTATAAGTATGAACATGGTGAACCATTACCCTAGATCTTTTTAGTTTGATTTTCCTATTTTATTAGTTTAGAATTAATTCTCACATCTCTGATCTTGTTTAGTTTTTCCCATATCTTTGAAGCTATATTAAAACAATCATCTTTCTGTTGATTCGACCCTACTTATCCTACTACATTGTTAGAAGGTTTTGCTAGGAATTATTTTTGACAGGTGTACGACAACCTATCAAATTTTAGCGCCGTTACCGGGGAGACGGTATAGTTTTATCTTGTTTTTATTGTTGGTGAGACAAAACTTTATATATATTTTTTCCTTTTATGAATATTTTTTATTTTTTTTATAATTTTTTTTGTATCATGGATTCATGTTATTTTGATGATGGGGATAATTCTTTTGCTAGGCAACATAGTAATAATTCTTGTGATTCTCATGTTTACAGTTTTGATACATCATATCAAAATCCTCCCAATTTTTGCATGAGTTCTCATGATTTACCTCATATGTTTTGTGCCCCATGTACATGTTAGTAATTCTAGAGCAATTTTGTCATTTTCTTCGTATGAGAATGAAGTGTTTTGGAAGTACTATCATAGGCTTGGTGATTTTATTGGTCCTAATCATGGGATATGTTCCTAGTGATTTATGAGGGGTTAAATGAAGAGACTAGGATGGTGGTAGAATCTATGTCTAATGGAGGATTGCTATTTCAATCACCTGATTATTGTTGGGATTTCATTGCGTGGTTGGCTAGGGATACTTATGAGTGGGAGATGTCTTCATGTGCTATTTCACTCCAAACTTACATGACACCACCTCCTTATTGTTCTAATTGTCAGTCTAATTCCCATAATATTTCTTCGTATGATGTGACTTTAGTAAATGGCTTTGATCCCTCTTCCCAATATGAATGTCAATCTGCTCAAACTTCTAGCCCCAAACCGTTTATTTATGATGATGATGAGGGGTGGATAATAAATGAGAGCTATTAGGATGATGAAAAGATTGAGAGAAAGACCAATGTGATGGATGTTTTGCAGGAGGAAGAAACAATGGTTGAAATTTTCTCTTTGGAGGAAAGTCAAGTTGAGAGTGAGGTGTTTTTTAAGTCTTTGTCAGTACCACCTATTGTTTTTGAGTCTTATGTTCCATTCACTCAAAAACTTGACCTTATTCCTTCTTCTCCTATATTAAATCCTCCATCGTTCCTTCTTTCTCCCCATTTGAATGACTCTTATGATCATGTAACTAATGTACACTTATTTTGTTTTCTACCTTTTAAGTCATGTAAAAAGAATAACGTTTTCTCTTGTAAATATAACTTTTCCTTTGATTTTTCTTTTTGTAGTTTTCATAGATTTTTAGAACTAATTTTTTTCATTTTTCCTTTTCACTCTTATATAATATGCTCTGATATGTTTGCAGGAACGTATGATAAGCTTCTTAGAGCATTGAACTATTATGAGTGGTCTACTAATCTTAAACGGTCAAGCAAGACCTTAAATTTGTGCTTCTCGGGAGGCAACCTGAGTTTTGACTTATTTTCTCTTTTCTTTACTTTTTATATTGATTTTCATCTTTGTTTCATCCTTTTTCAGTGATTTTACTCACTTTGGTGTTCCTTTTTGTGTTTGTTGTAGGTGGAACGAGATTATAAAAAAAAAAGAAAAAAAAAGTGTGTCGAAGTGCTGGTCGCCCGATCGACCGGGCAACATTGCCCTACCGGGCGCGCAAGCAGATTTTGGAAATTTGGAGAATTTTACAATAATTTGCCTAAGTGTACTCGCCCGGTCAACCGCGCGAGTCTGCCTGAGCGGGTAAAATTTTAGCGACCGGGCTTTTTTCCGCTAGACTCCGGGCGAGCGAGAGTTTTCAAAATTGCGCTCCAAAGACTCCGGTACCCTTCTATTTCCTTCGTTCTCTCCTCACGCACTCTTCTTCCCTTCGTCCTCTTCAGGCTTTCTTCTTCTCATCACATATCACCATCACAGAGTACCGCCGGTGCCCCACAACCAACGAATCGCCGGCGCATCCGACACCCAGCTTCCTCCACCAACGCACAGAGCCGATGCCCCAAAACAGTCGCCCAAAGATCGCACCACACCGCAACGAACCAATCCACCTCGCATCTTCTCTTCCTCCCTGCTCTCCGCCCTGCCGCCAACCAACATCATCACAACTTCCGTCTTGTTTGCACACCAACCAACTTGACTTTCTTTGTTCTCTTTGTGTTTCCTTTTTCTTTTTAGTTTTCTTTTCTTATTCATTTTTCTTTCTCTTAACATTTTTTTTATTTTGTTTAAGGGTTGTTATAGGAATTGTGCAAGTTGGCAATACAATGTTTCAAGTTGGTCTTCAAGAAGCAGTGCAATGAGATTTTTTTTAGCTTAATCAACACTTCAATGGGGTTGTAAGCTTTTTATATTGTTCATTCTCTTGATCAGCTTTTCAATTTTTTGCTTGGAATTTCGTTTAAGATGTCATACTTGTTGAATTCTTGTGACAACTTTCTTTTGTTGGGTCGGTTGTTGGGAGTTGTGTGGCATTTTAGTGGTGAATTGTGTTGTTTATGGGAGTGCTCGGTGTTTCGATGATTGTTGTGGTTCATCTGCGTCCTTTCTTTGATCTTGTTTTTTGCAGTGAGGACACTGCAGATTCTAGCTTGGGGGAGGGATATTCTATCCTTTATAGCTTTCTAGTGTAGATTTTATTGCTTTTGTAGGACGTTGCACGGTTTGTGCCGCTCACTAGGAGTGGGAGTTTCCGTGTAACCAAAATAATTATACTGTTTTCATAGTTGCATTAGCATATTTCATCTCATATCAGACTTCATATCATGTTAGTTTGCATCTATGGGACTATTGCTAACACTTTTTGAGAACTTTGTTGATATTTTACTACAATTCTTAAGCGTCATTCATCTTGTTAATGATTCTTCATAGCATGATTGTTTAGTAATTGATTGATCTCTCTCTAGCTCGATTTAACTTTACTATGCAGACACCTTAACCTAAGTGAGCTTCTGTGCCTGTAAACTGACGTATTTGTGTCAGTTCTGTTCTTTCATGTGTGATTAGTTCCTCAGTTGTCCCATTGATCTTGATTTTGACTTGGTACTCCTTGACATTTGATAGCGCATACATTTTGATATGATTAAGGCGTTTCATTTCATGATCATAGCTCTAGAGTTATTCTTTTTTTCATATTATCCTTTCTCTAGCCTCGCTGAGCCTTTCTGACTATGTTTGATTGCTACCTACATTACAAGCCATTAGCTTCATTTGATTCTTGTCCTAAGCCTACCTTGGGGGAGCGAGTATTAGTTTTGGTTCGGCTTATATTGAGTTAGAGTGCTCTATTTGTGGTTTAGATTGATGGAAAAGTATGTTTAGTGAGCTTTGAAATTGAATTGAAAGTGCGAAAAAGAAATACAAAATGAATAAAAAATGAAATGAAAAGAAGTGAAAAAAAAGAGAGTTGAATAAAGTGAAATAAAAAGGGTTATTCTTTAATTTCTTGAGTGAAAAGTGTTGATCGTATTTGGAGATTGTTGGTTGTTGTGCGGAGTTGTTGTGACCTTTCTTGGTCACTTTTCAGTTATATGATGTTCCCCCTTCTTGGTTTTTGCACCACTATTCCCAAATTATTTTCCATACCCTTAAGCTTATCCTCATTACAACCCTAAAAGTCCTCTTGATCATTATGTATTGTATTGTTGATTAAAAAGTGAGTCAATAGTCAAAGTTAAAGATTATATGTTTCATTTGAGTCGACTTGTTTTAGGTTGAGTGTCATCATTTATCCTTTAAACACATGAGAGTATAAGTGCACATAACTATAGTGAGGTCTGTCAGGTTTTCTTAAGTCCAGCTTAGGGGATATGGTTTGTGGTATGAATGGAGAGTCGATTGCGATACATGACATGCTATGAGGCTTTATTCGAGATTGTTTCGATGCTTGGTTTGTGTAGTGATTATATCTCTTGTGTTTTCAGTTGAGTGTTTAGCCCTGTTGTAGTCCTATATTGTAGGTTGTCTTTCTTTTCTAATGTTTATATCTTATTGCTTGGGGACAAGCAATGGTTTAGCTTGGGGGAGTTTGATATATCTTATACTTTTTAGGTGCATTTAGTTGACATTTTAGAGCATTTAGATTCATATTTAGGTTCATTATTGCATTATATTCTTGAGTTATGCTATTCTACTCCTATTCGGTATGTTTTCGTGTTTTTGATGAATTTCAGGGATTGAGAACGTATTTGGAGTATAATTACCTAACTTGAGGAATAGAAGCATTTGGAATAAGCTACAATGATAAGGATCATCATGGAGTGTAATTAGTACGAGTTTGAGCAAAAATAAAGCGGAAAAATATTAGAAGAAATGCGGAAAATGAGTCACGTGTACTCTTATGACCATAACTATTGATTTGCTTCAAAGAATTGAATAATTCAAACATATTTGAAAACTAGACTTGAAGAACTTTCCAACGATAGGTGGCACGCCCTGAGGAGACTTCTAGTCAAGAAGTTATGCCTTCCTAAAGTTCGAGCTATTTCTGCTGGAATCTGCTATCGTACGCGCGGATCACTATTCCGCGCATTTAATGATTTATTCGAGACTTTCCTTATCTTGTAAATGACTTACCTAGTCTTATTAGGTTACTTAATATTATTTAGATTAGGAATAACTCTTTTTTTCCTCTCCTTCTCCACACACATTATTTTTATTTTCTGAGGTTTAGTTTAGTTTTCTCTTCTCTTTCTCCCTACCTTTAGTTGTAAACCCTAGTTTTTCTTAATCTTCAGTAATTCATGAGTTTCAATAGTTTCTTTCCTTGATTTCTTAACTTCTATTTTCTTTTGTAGATTTAGATCTTATTTTTTATTTCATGTTTGAGTAGTTTTTATTTCTAGGGTTTGAGAATCCATGTTTATATGTTATGAATCTTGATTGATGTTATTGATAGTTTGATTTGTCATTGATATCTCTAATTGATTAGTATTTTTATTGTTAATCTTGCAACTTGATCAATTATTTGATTGAATATTGCTAATATCGAGTCATAGATCGAGAGATAGCACTCTTTAGAGGCTTACCTACAATTAGTAAATCTGATTATGTTAGCGACCGTACTGCATATGTTGATTTCATTAGTGGAAAAAGACTCAATTGCTCCGGTTAAAAACCCCTCAAATGCTCCGTATTTGACCCGTAGCAGACGTCATACGAGCATTTGAGCATTTTACAAATGCTCCGGTTCTTAACCGGAGCATTTGGTTTCTCAAATGCTCCGGTTGTGACTAAAACCGGTGCATTTGAGCTTTTTTACATGAGTAAAATACCACAAATGCTTCGGTTTTTCGGGAAAACCGAGCACTTGTGCATACAAAATGCTCCGGTTTTCTTAAACAACCGGAGCATTTGTATATTTTATATACTAAAAAAAAAATCAGCTACTGCCAACATGTGCAGCGTGCTTACACTATTACAATAGGGCAGTAGACCAGCAGCAACACTCCAAATCTAACATATACCAGACACTCTTTGTGCCCCTCCCTTCAACCACCACACACCTCGTCTTCCTCTCATTTACATAATATACAAAAAACGCACACGAAAATCATACATCCAACACATTCAAAATATTATTGTTGATAAAATGAAATAAGTGTACATTAGTTACAAAACAAGTGTAGATTCGAGTTACAAAATCTAATAAACCTGCTAAAAGTTTTGGCTATAGTTTTAAATTTAAAAGATAAGTTTGTCCAGAAGGTGCTAATATTTTCCCACAAAGGACTTTCAATAATTTATCATGCCAATTTCTTTTATATGTCATACTAGTACCTATAAGCTATCTAGCGATCAATCAAACTTTACCATACATCTCTATACGAGCAGTACACAAGGATATATGGAGTAATGGAGTACTTGTAAATAGACATCAAAGCAACTAACACCAAACTGTACAAATCTGATCCTGCTTCGAATTATAAAACTAAGATATATGGAGTATAAAGCACAGGATATCCTCACATATTGATCTATATTATTATCAACAAATAATTATAGAAATTGCTATAAAATCAGTCAAAATCAAGCGAAACACAGACATGATCTTCAAATTAGGGGAGAATTAACTTTACAATTTCAATATCAGACCCTAAACTCCCATAATTCACATTACCACCAAAAATTATCATAGAAATTGCTATAAAAACAGTCAAAATCAAGCCAAACACAGATTTGATCTCCAAATTAGAGGAGAAATTAGCCCAAATTCGATCATCGAACTCACTAATGAACGAAACTATCATCTAATCAATTAGAAATCTGTATTCATAGGGGACAGAATAGAAGGTACCTGGAAATATGTATTCATAGGGGACAGAATAGAAGCTGAAGTCGCCACATTTTCCGTCCTCAACGAAGTTGGAAAGGCAGTTCCAGGATTATGTCTCCCCAACAGTTCATCATGTGAGGATACTAGAAGTGATTCTCCTTGATCAACCAGTACAGAACCCAAAATAATAGGCCCCCGGGATAAAGATGGTTAGGGCTTTGGTTGTTTCTCAAGAGCCTGCTCAGAAGGCTCATGCTTCACATTACTCATGTTTGTTGAAGCGCCAATTGTCTGATTTTTTCTTACCTGCCAAGGAACAGGAGTATTTTGCATTGAAATAGTGGACATGTTGGTCTGTGGCGGCTGACTACGGCTCCTCTCTAACTCCACCAGAAATCAATTAGGTCCTCTCATCCTAAATATTGACTGCCTCTTCAGCAGCAGACAATTAAATGAAAAGTCAACATACCTTTGCTCTGATCTTACTCACAGCCCACCTTAGGATATTGGCCCCAACAATGCTAATCATAAGCCTGAAGAATGTATCTCTGGACATCTCGTTTTGCTAGTAATCATCCATAAAAGCTTTGAATCAGGAAAAGAGACAAACCTCAACTACACCATTGAACAGGAAAGAAACTAAATTTCATTGACATAAGATAGAAGCAAACCTGTAGTTTTTCAAACAGAAATGTGAATTGCATGGCCCTGTCTTTATCTAAGTGAGGTAAGATGATAGGAATAAAAAAGCCAAAAGATATTTCATTCACCCGGTTACCTGAGGTGCCACCCTGATCTGGCACTGAACTTATTGATTACTAAAACTTTGCAAGTTTGAGAACTGTGATTCACTGCTTCGATTAAGCATTCTGCTTGTTCTATGAACCTGAACATGAGTTGTTCAGCTTCTATTATGTAACACCCGACCCATACGGAGTCGAGTATATCGTCACCAATGCGCATCCAGGGCTAACAACTGTCCTCAATAACCAACACAAGTTCTTCCGGCGTATTTTGTCCTCACTCATGCGCACCCCGAGAGACTTCCCAGGAGGTCACCCATCCCTGGACTACTCCCAGCCAAGCACGCTTAACTGTGGAGTAACTAAGGAAATGAGCTCCCTAAAAGAAAGATGCATCTTGTTGGAATGAGTAGCCTGCTAAATCCCTTTAAAGCAATCATGAGGGGTATTACATACACCCCCACTTGAGAACAGCAACGCCCTCGTTGCGCCTGAGGACTCCACATATTCGGCATACGGCCTGTGGGTCGCCCCAGCCTGAAGACTGATCGCCGGAGACTCCAGATATTCGGTCTGATGACCTCTGGGTTGTCCTTATGACAATACAGCCCCAGAATCCTCCCCCACTAGGCGCCTGAGGACTCCTAATATTCGGCCTTACGGCCTTAGGGTCGCCCCAACACGCGGTCGCAGGGTTGCTCTGATACCATTTGTAACACCTGACCCATACAGAGTCGAGTATATCGTCACCAATGCGTATCCAGGGCTAACAACTGTCCTCAATAACCAACACAAGTTCTTCCGGCGTATTTTGTCCTCACACATGCGCACCCCGAGAAACTTCCCAGGAGGTCACCCATCCCTGGACTACTCCCAGCCAAGCACGCTTAACTGTGGAGTAACTAAGGAAATGAGCTCCCTAAAAGAAAGATGCATCTTGTTGGAATGAGTAGCCTGCTAAATCCCTTTAAAGCAATCATGAGGGATATTACATATTATGTCCCCTATGAATACAACCAAATCACAATACTAACAAACACCAATCCCAAAAGGTCACGTAAGGTGAAATGAGAAAGTCAAAGAAGAGAGAGGAAAAAAAGAGAATAGCTCACCACTCACCAACAAGGTACTCAAGAGCAGCAGCCAAATAAACTGAGTACCATAACCAACATGTTCAACATATTACTTTAACCACAATTCCTCAGTGCAAGCCAGTAAGTGTTCAAATTCCTACACGAATAATAGAGATCTCAGAATTAGCTTGCGTAAGATGCTGAAATGTATCAACTGATTCATATAGCCATATACAGCCATAACTCACATTTTTTCCTATTCCAATTGTTGGAAGATAGGCCATAACTCCAAGGTGACAAGCTAAGCCAAAACCTGGAGAGTAAACATTTAAAGATAAAAATCTGAGCTTCAGCAGCGCATCTACATCCAAATGCATGTAATAAGAATTTTGTTCTCTTTCACTAACTGACCTACATCTATCTCAAAGCTTAGGTGTGCAGATTTCACACAAATACACCGTCAATAACTTAAAGCCAATATATTTTACATCATTGTTCAATGATAATATAGAGAGTTATGAGCTTAAACATACCAGAGTGCCACTGCTGAAAATGTCGATTACTTGAAGAATTAGCTCTAAAAATCCACGAAAGACGATCTTCTATTATAAGTCAAAAGTCTCATCCAAAAATATAGTCTTTCCTAACCATCGTATTCAATACAAGCAGCTAAGCTCTGATTCTCATAATCTTTTAAAAAGTAATGCATCTATAAGTTCATAAAAAGATGGTTTAAACAAGTAAATAAGTACGACTAAAGTAGAACCATGTACTGCTTAGATGTCTGTTAAGTGGATTCTATCACGTCTGAAAGTTGAGCAAAGTCAACATAGATTATATTTGGGTGTGCCTTAAGAGATGAAGTTCAAGGTAAGATTGACTTGAATCACGATCAAGCTGAGGCTATCCAAACATCAAGCTATATAATTTATGGAGATGATAATGTATAGACAGTCACCCTTTCATCTGGACTCTCTCCTACAGGCTACAACCTATTATAAGACCACAAGTCATTAGTCATGTCACAACAACAATACATGATGTCATGAATAACATAGCCTTATCAATCTCCAAGCAATGCAATTTACTTACTGTTCTCGCTATTTAACGTTGCTGAAAGTGTTGAGTGATCGTGTTGACAATAATAGTCCTTCCACGTCCCCGAATGGGTAGCCAGACCCAGCAACATTGAGATGCCTTGGGAATTACCTTATTAGTTACTAGCTCATTGCCCCTTAGCAATTCTGCAATACATTATTTTTCATATACAGATTGATTTTGACCACTGGCACTGCATTTTTGAAACAGAAAATTCAAGGGTGTCATTGTTATAAATAAAATGGTTTGTGAGATGGGACAATCATACATCTCTAGAACATATATTGATTTTGAAAACGGTAATGGGGTTTTCCCTTTTCCCATTTATGATGAGCAATTTATGAGTTATAGCTCCCCCTCCCATTGAAGCATAGAGCGCATACATGGTTCATCTATGAAAAGCATCATCAGCAAGTGCCAGCTACTCTATAAGCTCGACCATATTGTCATGCTATACATGTCAAAAAGACAAATATATCCCATGAACGAACAATTCCTAACAATTATATTTTAAATCACAATGACAGCAGATATACCTCACCCAATAATAACCACAAGAGAAACAGGAAGGAGTATAGAAAAAATAAAGAAAGAAGATGAAACTTTTATCTGCATTGAACATATAGTAGTTTATTAATACATTGAACAAAACAGATAGCTAAATTCGCCATTTTGCAGCACCTGTAGTATAATTGTCACAAAATAGAAAAAACTAAGAGCCTCACAATATGATTTGGCTCAGTTCACATGAATTGTCATAAAAAGTAAAGTAAAAAGGAAAAAAATGATTTCTAAAAATATACCACTTTGCAGACTAATATGCCAAAGAATAAATGAAGTGTAAGGAATTACGGAATCGACAAAGAAACGATTCTTCACCATGTTTTCAGCCTGATTCTGATAAGACTTGATAGCCATAACAATTTGCTTTGCAACCTAGAAATCTTACCCAACAAATTCAGCATGATTATGACAAAGAAGGAGGCGAAATTTCCAAAATATAGACAGTTCAAAGTATATACGCAATCTTATATCCCTAATTTTAACGTAGAAATGCAATCATAACCCTAACTAGAATAAAATTCGAGAAAAATTTTAACCTAGAAATGCAATCTTAACTCTAAGTCAGTGAAACAAAACATGATAAATGAAATTTCAATCTACCAACAAAAGGAGACGAAAATTACTCTGTTGTATCAGATACAAGAACCATTGTAGCAGCTTCCTGGCGATGGTTGCTAGGGTTGTTGGCACCTGTATTGCTTGGCTCCGGTTTCGATCAACATTCCAAATTCGTCGTATTGAGTGAGAGGAGCGAGAAAGAAAATGGTGGTTGAGTGAGAGGAGTAAAAAGAGAGGACGATGGTTGAGTGAGAGAAACCCCAAGTCTACCTTATTTCCAAATCAAGCCCTAAAATTCAGCACGAGCAGTGAATTAAACCCTAGAACCAAACTAGCACCGGAGCAGAGCAGCCAGCGAGAGAACAGCGGGAGTGATATAGGGTAGATGAGAGAGATCGAGAGTGGAGAGGGTAAGAGAGAGAAAGGGAACCAGTTTGATGGAAAGGGAGAGAGAGTGTCGAACAGAGAGAGGCAAGAGAAAAATCAAAAGGGGGAGAGCAGTAACTACTAACTAGAATCGAGGAGAGGAGGGGAGCGAGTGAAAAAAAAGTAGGTAGAAATAACAAATGCTCCGGTCAAACGGAGCATTTGTGAATTTTTTATTGTTAAAATATTAAAGGAACTCACCAAATGCTCCGAAGCATTTTACAAATAGCGAAAGAACTTTTTTTCCACTAGTGTTTGAGAGCGTTACGACCCGACCGTAGGATTAACCTGTGCTCTAGATTTCTGATTATTTGAACTATTGATGATATTTTGATAGATTATAAGTATGAACATGGTGAACCATTACCCTAAATATTTTTAGTTCCATTTTCCTATTTTATTAGTTTAGAATTAATTCTCACATCTATGATCTTGATTAGTTTTTCCCATATCTTAGAAGCTATATTAAAACAATCATCTCTCTGTGGATTCGACCCTACTTATCCTACTACATTGTTAGAAGGTTTTGCTAGGAATTATTTTTAATAGGTGTACGACAGCCTATCACGACACACCTACCATTGGTTAATGGTGGAATTAGAATTTTATAGTCAATAGGTTGTACTGTTGTAGGTTCGACATCTCTGATTATGTGTCTATTAGATTCTATTAGGATGGGCTACTAAGAACCTCAGTAAGACTCACTCAGTTCTCCTGGCCTTAGGCCCATATAGTTGTGTATACTTGCGTTTTCTTTTGTCTGCTTCTTGACTTTGTTTGTTAGTGCTTTTCTGCTGTAGGCATTTTGTGATAGGTGGCACATGTTCATTGGACAATTATGTAACCTAGGGATTGCACCAAATGAGAGTCGTCATTATTTAAGGTAGCTCACTAATGAAATGATCAAACATTAAGATTGAGCAAAATGATTGATGATGTATTATTATTCTTGACTGCGAATGTCTTCATGGTATCATAACACAAGCAACAATATGCTTATTCTTCTTTATTTCTCTTTTGAAAAAATATCATCTTTTTTGTCTGAAGTAATGAGTAAAGAAATACGAATAAAATGATTAATGTCTTCCTAGTTTGAAAAGTTTAGTCTTCTAACTTCTCAAGTAAGAATTTATGATTAGCATTACCTCTAATAGTCCTTTTTATCTACATCCAGTTAATGGTAGCAACTCTCTAGTTGTATAAAAAACCCAAGGACCTACAACCTATAGATATGGAAAAGATCATTAGAATTCAGTCTTCCTTCAAAAAGGATATTTGGTATTGTAACAGGAACTGTGAAAAGGGATGAGAATGATACGGTAAAGAATGAAGCTTTGGACACATTTACTAACATGGCAACATCCTAGATTATTATAGGAAATGTGAGTGAACTTATTAAAAAGTCTGTGATGTTACTTGAAATGCAGTGTAAATCTACAAATAACTTGAACATAGGTTCTCTATAACCAACGGTTTAAGACAATATTAGTTGAACAAAGAAGTGTATGAAACTAAGTAGGAAGAGAATAGCATCATTGAATACTACACTGAAATGATAGGATTATGGGAAGAACTTGAAGGATTGAACAACCTTTCATCTATAACAACAATAACAACAGAAATCAATACCTTTGTTAAAGCTCTTAACACTAGTGGAAAAAAGGTCAACGGATCCGGTCAAAAAGGGACTAACTGATCCTGAAATAGACTGGAGCGGGTAGAGGCGGAGCAGTTGAGAGAACTCAACTGATCCGGTTCACAACCAGGTCAGGTAACAGTTAACTGATCCAGTCATAGCTGAAAACCGGATTAGTTAACGTTGCTAACTGATCCGGTTTTCAACAATAACCAGATCGGTTAAGTGTAAATCTGATTTTAAAAAAAGAAATTGGCCAATTAACAGATCTGGTTCTCTTGATGGACCGGATCAGCTATGTTAAAATCTGAAATAAAAAAATAGTTGTCACTTTCAAGCAGCAGAGGAAGCATCTTTACAGCTCATCCAAAAGCTTGCCTTCATTCTTTTCCCTATACTAGTATAGCACATACAAGCAGATGTACCAAATGATTAATCACCATCACTAATACATAAATTGTGACTAAGAAACGCCCAGCAAGTCAGGGAAAAGAGATCAATTGATATGCTGCGTCATTACAGTGTATGGTGCGTCAAAAATTAAGTATGACACTGTGCTCATTTGCATTAGTAGAACCAGCTGCCCTAGCATTACTTCCAGTTTGTAGAACTTCCCAAACCTCACTAATGTTGCTTATAGATGCTTTAACTAATCCAGGAACATGGATAATTCCTTCACTCGCCAGCCTAAGTCTAGGAAATCAATACACAACTACTTGTCAAAATTATTGGAACCAGAGCATGATATATATCCTGTATCATCCACAGAATCCTCAATAGGTCACATGTTCTTGATTAGTATTATCATCTGCAACTTCATGCTAAAAATAGATGGAACAAATGCTTTTAACAAGAGAAAAAGAAACTCATAAAGACAAGAATGCAACAGAAAAATAAAAAGGCATTGTTGAAGCTACACAAGACTGTCCATTCACTTCAAAAGATTGATAGTGCCTACAGATATTAAGCAGGCATGCAAACTTGCTAAACTAAATACTAAGTTTAACCACCATAGGGGAGAGGGGAGCTAACAACTGTTATCAATGAAAGGTTCACATAAAAACTTAAGACAATTTGGAATCCCCGCTTTTATCATTTTGAATTTCTACCTTTGCCCAAGGTTAACTTGACCAGTTCCGTGCTGAGATCTATTTCCACATGAGCAAAGAAAATTTCCCCAACTAATCTTCTCTTTTCCAGGCAAGTCGGACTAAACTCTAAATTGAGGGTCTAAACACAGCCAATCTTTAGTCAGGCATGTATTGCTAGTCCATGGGCCAAAGCCCACTAGCAAAAGATTAGACCAGAGTAGTAGCCACTTGACAGGGAAGAAGCTCAAAAAGTTATCCGAGCAAAAAAAAAAGCAAATAAAGAATTTACTAAATACGATATTAAATATGCATCTATTGTAACATATAGTTTAACATAACTTTTTATATCCATTTTAGAATAAATAGTTTGAAACATCAATATAGAAAACAGTCATTGGATAATTAATAATCAATCATTTCAACTTCCAAAACGAAAGCAGTCAAACTAAGGCACCAGGGAGTATTTGCAAAGAAAGGATCATTCTCTCTACATTCAAAAACACAACAAAATCTATTTGCCAAAGGATTATATTCTATTCACTGAAAGAAGTCAGCAATGTGCTAATAAGATAATAGGAACATGAAAGTGCTTACAACATCCGTCACTAACTTTAGTGATAGCATTGTCAGTAAAAAGGCATTGGCATGGTCAGGCTATCAATCTTTTGAAGTGAATGGACAGAAAATAAAAAGGCATTAGTTACAAAACAATTGTAGATTCGAGTTACAAAATATAATAAGCCTCGTAAAAATTTTAGCTACAGTGTCATTAATTTCATGTGCCTTCAATTTTGAGGATATCAATACGCATTGCTAACTTTTGTTTACAACAGTGAGAACAATGCTCTGAAAATGATTAGCTATAAATTTATTGAGCATGGTATCTGAACCATAGTACCAAATAGCATAATCCGAAAGCACAACACATATATGCTAATGTATCCAGTCAAACACCACCATGTGACAGAAGGTAAAATCTAAGATATTCTGTACATAAAGAAGATTTTAGACAGTAGCAGTTTAGACTACCTGGAATTCAAGAGCAAGCTGCTGCTGAACTTCCCTTAGGAACGCCCCAATGGTATAATCTTTGCACACCTGACAAAGCCAAGTTATGTTCAGAAAAATCTTAAAGCGCAACATCAATTATAAACTGAATGAGGAAAAAAATTCACTAGCCTGGATTGCGCGTCTGTGACCTGTTCCATCCAGTAACTGTAAGTAATTTGAAGAGGCTCATCTGTAATTCAAAAACAAAAGGCAGAAAAGCAATGAGTAAAGAATATAGGTGTATTAGATGGAAAGCCATGTTTAAGGGTTCATAAGTACTTTAAATAATTTCCTGCTCACGAAACCATTGACTTTTAAGCCTCTCTAGATTCAACCCAAAGACATACACAATACAGAAGACATAAAGGAAAATGCAAGACCTGTCAAGCAAAAGCTAATTTCAACAGTAGGATCCTTGCTAAGTTTACCACATTTCGATTTATCAGGTTCTTGATTTTCTGCCACAGGTAAGGAACATCATGAGTAATGGTATGTCCACTATCGTTATGGGTAGAAAATGCTTAAACAATCTATTACAAGAGATATTTCCACCAACTACACCATTGGAAGTGTTCTCATGCTCTAATTGGCTATGATAGGCTGGTGAGTATAAAGGAAAGAGTAAAAAAAATGAATGGGAATTTATTTGCAAAGAAAAAAGAAGCTATATATATATAATGTGTGAAACAGTTAATAAGTCGTCCTCGGGACCACGATAGATTTGAGAATGATATTTTCCAACTTGGAATTATTTAGAAAGAAATCAACTTTGGAATTCATATGGATAGATACCACAATACGGGATTTATGATGTTAAATTTTTTATCGGTTAAGTTAATTCTAAGGATTTCAAAGTGCTGAGTTTAAGATGGGGGTTAAGTATTATGGAAATAGGCGGGTGTGAGAACGATAAAAGATTGGTGAAGGGGAGAAGGCTAAAATATGTGTTTGCTATTATTCATATTTAACCACGGTCTTAAACTTTGCAGTTTTCATTCATGCATCAATTCTACAACTGCAAAATTACTATTTTACATTGCTGTAATTCGGCTTTGGGTTATGTGTATAGCTTAGTATGGGGTAGATCATAAAGGTTATTATGTTCATGTCCATTTTTTTTATTGCAAGTTATTGTTTTCTCTGCCCCAAATTACTTGCTACTTAAAATTTGCCATAGATTCTTACAGATTCAAATTAAAGAGAATGAAGTGAATGAATGGGCGTACTATCATAAAGGTTAATATGTTCATTTATTGGAAGAGTTAAAGCTTAAATAAGTTACAACACAAAAGGTAAATAGTTAAGTGTTTCTAGAAGACGAAAGTGACATTCTTAGCAACATTCGTAAAGTGACAATTATTTTCAAATTGATGTAACAACTCTAATATGATATTCAAATCCATAAACCGTGATAAGATTGACATTTTTACTCACAGCATCAACATGAAACTCACCAAACTGCTGCTTGAATTCAGGACTATTCAAATTGAAAATTTTAACCATACTGCTGTCCCATTCTGGACTTCCCCCATGTTGTCCCTGGCAAAAAGAAAAAACTTAATAATTAGCATCGAGATTTCAATTCAAACAAAATAAAAACTCTAGTTAGGCAAAAGGTATGGAGAAAATGGTATAAAAAAGCATAGCTACATGAGACAAACCAATCAGGCATAATTGCATCGTAAAAATCAGGTTGCAGTTGCTATTCTAGTTATGCTAGTTTCATGTCGGAGCAGCAAATGAGTTGTGGCCATCATAGGTGTAAGTTGACCAATTTTTTTTAACAAATAACCAACTTCACAATAGTAAATAAAATTTTGAACTTATGGCTTAGGACATAATTCTGAAAGAAGCCACACAAGGGGCACTTAAATTGCTAGCTCAGAAGAGAAAATCAATGATAAAAGAAGGGAAACTGATCACCCACACTCTACTGACAATCTCCCATGGAATAGAGTGAGCTAATGTATGAGCTAACTTATTCCCCTCTATCGTCATAAATGACCAACTAAGCAATTACATAGTAAATTTACTCACAACATCAAATAAATCATTCAATCTTCAAATAACTACACATTACACTTGATTGACAAACCTCAATATAACGAAAAACAGCAATTAAAAAGTGCAACGAAAATCTATTAAAATTGTGTTTGTATTGCTCTTTATGATAAACTAAATATTCTAACATAAAACGAAATGTAATGAAAATCTTCAAAAACATCAATCATATTACTATGTAAACTAAATCTTTCTCATTGTAATGAAATCGAACTTTGATGATACTAATTTGCAAGTAGAAAAACAAATCTAGAAGAAGAGGAGAGAGAAATTGTACCACAATAAAGCTTATGAATCGGTGAGAACGATATAGAGGAGAGAGAGAAAACAGATTAGGGTTGCTTTACGTGGCGAGAGAGGAAGAGATTGACGAGGGAGAGTGAGACAGTCAGAGAGATGATAGTTAGGGTTGAGGAGGGAGGAAGTGGGCTGTTTATGTTGGACCTAAATGGACTAGCTGATCCGGACAGCTTAACCAGATCAGTTAACAAAAAAACGGATTGGTTTTTTGTTAACTAATCCGGTTCAGCCATGAACTGGATCAGTTAGTGAACCAAATTTTAACGCAAAAAAATCTCCTCAAACGGATCCGGTTTTTATGAGGACTGGATCCGTTGTGTTGTGTCATTTGAGGTTTTTTCCACTAGTAAACAACAAGAGGAACAAACATTATTTCAGTTCTTGAATGGTCTTCATGAAGACTTTCGGATGCTAAGAAGTCATATTCTCATGATGACTCCTCTTCCTAGTGTAGATGTGGCTTGCAGCTACTTACAACATAAAGAATATCAAAGGGAGATCCTGAAACCTGTGAAAGAAGAAGGTGATACAAGTGTGATGTATAATAAGGGAAATGAGTCTTGCATTGTATGTGGAAAGACAAGCCACTGAAAAGAAATTTGTTGGTTTGTTGTTGGTTTTGCGAACAAAAATGGAAAAGGATCTATGGATCAGATTGAAAATTACAAAGAGGTGCAAGATGGAATAGAGGAGGAAGAAATAAAGGTGGCAGGACTGCTTGAAATGGTCAATCTCACTTGGAGAATAAAAAGTAATAGTGGGAACTACAAAAGTGCCAACGTGCTCATTCCGCAACAGCTAGAGCACTTATTGAAACTTCTTCCTACTCGATCGATGAGTTAAATTTTTCATATGCAGGAGTGGTGACTTATAATTATGCAAACTCATTAAAGGCTTAGTGGATAATAGATTCTACAGCCTCCCATCACATGATAGGATATAAAGCACACCTAAAAAATGCTCTGCCAAAATAGCACAAAATCAATCTTCCTATAGGAGTAATATATGTGATTTCACAAATAGGAAGTCTGGAGCTGAAATATAACATTACATCGAAAAATGTATTGTTTATACCTAGTTTTCAGCACAACTTGTTGTCAGTACAAAAAATCAATCAACATGAGGATGTAAACTGATTATTCATCAAGGTTTTTTTTTGTGATACAGGATAAGAAGACAAGAAAGGTGAAAGGCTTGAGAAAGATAGTACAAGTTTGCACTACCTTGTGAATGAATCATCTAACTCTTTTGTGAAAGTATGGAAACAAAGTTTAGAGAAGGAACCATCATGCAATTTCAGTGCAAGTGTACGTGGAGATGAAGTCCATGAATGCTAAAAGTGATCGTTGAAAGTTCCTTTAAATGTCACTGGTGCTGTGCAAACTTCTTCTACAACTCTTTAGCACTTGAGATTTTGGAACACTCCAATCAAGAAAATGAAGAAAGTTCCAGATTTAAAAGGCTTTAAAGGAGAGTTTGATGATGTGTGCATTACCCATCCTCAAGTAAAAATCACTAAGCTTCCTTAACTCTCATAGTGCTTACAAGACACAATCATAAATATTTTCTTAATATGGTTGATGACCATAGTAGAGTAACATGGGTGCATCTCATCAAACAAAATCAGATGCTTTTGATGCTATTCAGAGCTTTGTTCAGATGAGAAAAACTTAGTTTGAAAAGTAAGTGAAAATCATCAGATCAGACAATGCTTTGGAATTTAAGGACAAGAAATGCAAGCCTTTCATTTCCTACATGGTTATACTTCATCAAACTTCTTGTATTGACAAACCTCAATTGAATGAAAGAGCTAAAAGAAAGAACAAAAACATCTTGGAAATGGCAAGATATCTCAGGTTTTAAAGTGTATTACCTCTTCAATACTGAGGAGATTGTGTGTTGTGTGCTATGCACATTACAAATAGAATTCCAACAACTATTTTGGGATATCATCATCCTATACCAGGTACTTTCCAGAACTGCTCCTAGTTATAAACATCTGAAAGTTTTTTGTTGTTCAGTTATATATAGCTAATAATGCTACTAGAATTAAAGACAAGTTTAGTGCTAAGGATCTACCATGTGTGTTCTTAGCCTATCCTAAATACCAACAAAAGAGGTACAAGCTTCTAAACATCACAAGTAGCATTGTATTAGTAAGTTGGGATGTAAGATTCTATGAGCATATCTTTCCCAATAAGTTGTTTTACAAAATTAATAGTACCGCATCTGAGCCTCATTTAGGGATCTAAGTCAACAATAAACCTTGCTAATGATAATAAAAATATAGGAGATCCTGACAGTATAAAACTTGGCCAACATGAGAATGAAGCACCAGTGAGCGAGAGCACCCAATCCTCTTGTGACAAAATCCACTATAATTCATCAAACACATGTATAGCATAACGACTATGTAATAGGCAACTTATGCACCACAAATGAACCTCTAAAAGTCCAAAACCCTATTGATCCTAAGCCTAGCAAACATTTTTTCTACTTCTTATCCCAAACACAAAAAAACATAGAGCCTCTACACTTCAAAGAAGCCATTAGACAATTAAAGTGGGTGACAACCATGAATGAAGAGCTGGATGCTCATGAACAAAATCACACTTGGGAAATCATTTCCTTTCCTACATGAAAAAACACCGTAACCAATAAGTGGACATATAGAAAAAAAATATGATGCTGATGGAAATATAAATAGGCACAAAGCTAGGATTTTGATAATGGGAAACAAGTAAAGACCTGAGATACACTATGACCATACCTTTGATCCCGTGGCAAAAATGGTCACAATGCAGTCCCTTCTGGATGTTGCATCATGGTAATTACATCAAATGGGTTTTAAAAATGTATTTCTCCATGGTAATTTACAGAAGAATGTGTATGTGAAGTTGCCTCAGGGCTATGAAGGGCAAGGGGGTAGAGTCTCAATACAAGGAAAGGAGGAGACCAGCGTTCAAAAGACTTATACTCAAGTGTGCAAGCTTGTGAAGTCCCTCTATGGACTCAAACAAGTACCAAGGCAATGGTTTGCCAAGCTAAACACTTCCATGAAGAAAGCTCCGTTTGTGCAGTCCAAAATTGACTACTCACTTTTCACTAAGGTGGATGGAACAATCTTCAAAACAATCTTAGTCTATGTTTATGACTTAATTCTTGCTGGCAACAACTCAGAATCATTTGCATAAGCCAAGACATTCATTAGTGGTCACTTTCAAATGAAAGACATGGGAAAACTAAGGTATTTCCTAGGAATAGAAGTTGGTCACTGCAAGGAAGGTATTTTTTCTATCTCCAAGGAAGTATGTTCATGAGCTTCTCGTTGAATATGGGATGAAAAATTGCAAGCCCCGTGAAATTTCCTATGGATGATAGGCCATCGTCGAGCCAAACAAAGATGATTCTAACTCGATCTCTCTAACTTCATAGAAAGGCCAAGCAAGGGTCGAATCCACTGCTAGACAAGATTAAACACCGATAAGCTAAAGTTAAATAAGCTAAGCAAAGACAATGGTGATTGAATTTTGGGTTTTTTTTAAAAAGAAAGATTAACTAAAAGGACAACTAAATTAGACGACAAACAAGGGTTTATGACAATAGTAATATGACTACGATATGGGATTCACCGCTCATTTCAATCATGAAAGTCAACAAGCAAATAAGAGGAATCAAATGGCAATGGATTAGAGAGGTCATCTAATAAATCTCTAATTACTCTTTCAAGCTGAGAAGAGTTATTTAACTTGTGAATAAGGCCTATCTTCATGCACCAAATTAAAACTCCAATTCAAGAACATGAACAACAAGATGACTATTTAAACCCCTTAGATAAAACCTCTATTTCCATGCAAGTTTAGCTAAGTGAACACATATGGAGTCAAATCTTCAATTTCATCTATCAATCCTTCATTGAAATAACTAACATTTAAATCTCTACAGAGGCCAACCATAAAAACTAACAATAAAACCCCTACTGTTCATTTGAATCCATTAACGAAAATAAACCCTCAAATAAAGCTAAGAGTTCATAACATTTATGAGGGTGTCACTGCATACCCTATAAATGAAACTACTCGCTATCCATGAGATTCACAACAAAAAATAAATAATTCATAGTCATAAAAGAGATTTAATAGTAGAAACTTCAAGCCAAACAAATAATAAAAGCATGAAAAACAAGTATTTAAAGCTAGCAACAAAGTAGGAGATAGAAAAGACAAAAGTAAGACAAAGAATAGTACTAGAGATTCTCAATCTTCATTATCATCCAATTTCAAACTTCAATTTTCCATATATTCTTTTCCAAAACCTTCTAAATCTCCTAGATAAGAGTAAAATAATCTTTAAGTGTGAATAAAATGGCTACGGTTTAAAGTTCATGTCTTCAAAAGGCTAAAAAGGGGGTACTTAAGTCCTTTACCTTTCTGCAATAGAAGTCCGTAAATTGCAGAAAACAAGAACGGAGAATTCGCTCTACACAACCTGGAGCGCTCGCTCCATACAAATATTTACCAGAGCTGGAGTACAAGGGAATTGACCGGAGCACCCGCTTCGTGAAATCTAGAACGACCTCTCCATACAAAATGCTCGAGCTTCCTAAGCCTTTGCCTCCCTGAAAATGAATGGAGTGCCCGCTCCAAAAGTTATGGAGCATCCTCTCCATTCATTTTGTCTGATTCTTCACTTGATCTCTCAAATGACTTCTCCAAACGAGCTAGGGACATAGACACTTTCTTGAATTCGGCTTTCCAACTACATTATCTCTTGAGTCCATTCTATGAATAGTTAAAAAATAACTGCAAGAAGTAGAAAATAAAAAGAAGGGACAATATAAGGCCCAAATATAGAAAACAAAAGGCCTAAAATCCAACACAGGTCACAAATAAGGCACTAAGTGAAAGTGGTAGAAAAATAGAGGAAAATCTAATGAAAATTAAGAAATATGAAAAAAATATGGTTAGAAATACGAGTCTAGAAAGAGTTGGACACTCCCTTATCAATGGACAATCATGTTAAACTTAATTCTAGCAATGGTGAACCTCTATCATATGTTGAAACATACCAAAAATTGGTCGGGACATTGATCAAACTTACTCTTATAAGACCTAATATATCATCTTCACCATTCATGTTCAGAGTAAATATATGCATCAACCCACCTATGTTTATTTTCAGTCGCCGAAAGAGTCCTTAGATACTAATCAGGCACTTTATTTCAAGGTATACTACTAGCCAATCAGTCCTCTACTCATCTTAAAGCCTTATGTGATAGTGATTAGGGTGGTTGTGCCTCCACAAGAAGATCCACCTGATCCTATTGTTCTTGGTGACTCACCAATCTAATGGAAATTAGAAAGACAATATGTTTGGCTATAATTAGAGTTGATGCTGAATACAGATCAATGATTTTGACTATTTAAGAAGTTATGTCGCTAAACAGTTACTCAAGCATATGGGGATCAAGGATATCAAAAACATTATTGTTCACTGTGACAACCAAGCAGCCTTAGATATAACTGCTAATGCAGTTCATCATGAGAAGACAAAATATATGGGATATTGATTGTTACTTTATTAGAGACAAGACTCAAGAAGGTACGGTGTCATTAATACTCCAACTTATGTTCCTTCTTATCTCCATGTAGTTGATGTCTTCACTAAATGTCTGCTCACTCATCAGCAAAATCTGCTTCTTCCTAAGTTGGGAGTTTAGTCCAGTCCTTCACACTCAACTTGAGGGGGACTGTTGAGATGGGATAGTAAAACCCTCACTAAGACTAGCTCAGTTTTCCTGGCTTTAGGCCCATATAGTTGTGTATAGATGCTTCTCTCTTTTATCTGCTTCTAGACTTTGTTTGTTATGCTATTCTGCTCTAGGCATTTTGTGATATGTGGCATATGTTCATGGGACAAGTATGTAAGCTAAGTATTGCTCCAATTGATAGTCATTGCTATTTAAGGGAGCTCACAATGTCATACGCAATGTCACAATACATGAATGAATGAAAAGGAGAACCACTGAGATTGAGCAAAGTGATTAATGATGTATTATTATTCTTGACTACAAATGTCTTCATATTCACGAGTTTATATTGTTTTTTGATGTTAGAAAATAGATGAGTAGTGTTAAATGATATGTGTTTTTTACTTACATGTATGACATGGCGTGTAGTTAATAGTTGAATGGAGGTAAAAAATATTAAAGTATAATAACCGACAACACATAATGCTTGTAATACTATTTTAGAATGGAAATGTTATACTTCCTCCGTTCCAAAATAAGTGAAACACTTGTTTCAAAAAGCTCTCACATAAATGAGAGAAGTGTTTCACTTATCTTTGGAACGGAGGAAGTCATATTTATAACCAAGTCATGTATAGTGATCACTAGTAGAAAACACCAATTTTTTGCACATTGAACAAAGAAAAGTAAACAGACACACTTGATGCCCGGACCTAGCCAGAATAGCTAAGTCATGAGCCTCTTGCACCATTGAACAAAGAAAAATAAACAGACACATTTAATGCCCAGACCTAGCCAGAATAGCTAAGTCATTAGCCTCTTGCACCATACCCCTAGCAACTTTGACCACAGCTACATATTGGAATGTAATTGCCAAATGTTTGATGCTGGAATTTACAGACATATATGCTACCGGACCTTGAGATTGATTCAGAAGAGGACGAACAACTTCAAGACTATCTGTGAGCACTACTACACTTTGTTCCTTGTGTCGCCTCGCCACCCCTAGCCTTTCAAGATAGCGTGCAGCTCCGTATGCGTAGGATTCGGGGACAAGACTTGAATTGCTCCGCTAGAGGTGTGCTTCTTGGACTGCATATGCTATGCTACCGCAGCCTTCCAGCCTTGCTTCCTTTTCCGCACTTTCCACGCTGTATCCACTTTTATAATATCCATTGGAAAGTGACGGCTATAATGCACCCATCTAGCATCAACGCTAGTGATAGCTCCGGACAAGATTGAAGGGGACACGGTTTTATGCCGTTTCCTACTCTGGCTATCCTCCTGAATAAGGCTTATGATCTAGGTCGAATTTGGAGTATTCGACCTGAAGACCACATTGTTCTGATGATACCACACACTCCAAAGCATAACAATAAATTGACTAAGTAGCTTCCGCTTCTGGTCCCATAACGTGCATGCAGAAATAAGAATGTAGAAGAGAAAATTTCTAACCCGCAGGTGGAACAGTATATATGTTCCACATGGTGGACACAGATGCCTAAATGTGTGTAAGTCCAAATTCTCCTAGAAACAGAACAATCTCTATAAACATGTGTTCTAGAGTTTCCTTTTCCTGACAGCCAAAACACATTATGTGCTTATTTCTTTGGGCCTCATTTCAAAATTGGCTCAGAATACTTGGCACAGGAGCATATATATCATAAGTGTTGCGTTCTGGACCGGAACGACCTTGTACTTGCAAGTGATGTGTTCATGTAGAGAGAACTAATCCTTATGTCGTGCAAGTGTTGCGTTCCTATGATAGAAACGGGGCATTTAATTGAGCACAAGTGCTCTCTTTGTACCAAAAACTGGAGTACATAACATCACAAGTGTTACTTTTACCACTTAAAAACAAAGTATTTCTTAGTTTTTCTTTTGTTTTTTCAAAAGATGTCGTTATCCACTATGCTGATGTTGGTGAGCTGCTGATGGTGCCGGCAAATTATTGGCACAACCACCAAGCTCATTGCAACAAAGCACCACTATTTGACCACTACATACCATTTTAATTATACACAACAATAGATTAAATATGAGAAAAAAGAAATAGCATCAAAACAACCTATTGTTGCGGTTATTCCAAGAAAATGTAATGTATCAGTAGATCACAACAATGGCTTTTTAAATTTTCAGTGTTGATCTATTGTTGCGATTCTTAGAGAAGCTCAGCAATTGATTGTGTTAATATTATTTTAAAATAATTTCTCTAAGAAGCGCATCTATAAATATCTGACTTCTATAAATTCCTTCCTTGGGAAAAATTGAGCAAGCTCATTACTTCTTCGCTTCCATGTCCTTCTCCTCAATCTTCCATTCCCCCCTCTCTATCCCTCTCTCTGCCTTGAAATTCTAAATTTGGCCTCTTCGATACGCAATAACGGTCGGTTGACCCATGAAATCACCGCACTGCCGCCTTCTATCCATTCATTCTCTATGTAACAAAGGCTGAATTAGGGTTTCGAGGGTCGTATTCGACCATGAAAACTGCAGATTTTCAAAAAAATAAATATTAACACAAATGGAGCCTAATCCTTTGCATTGTTTAGCTTCAAACGGAGCAATTCACTTCATTTTTGGCGGCATACGTGCAGCTTTTGTGAGCTCCAAATCGGGGCTTTCCCTTCAGTTTTTGTAAAATGAAAAGTTTGACTACATATATGCTGCGCTTTTTACAAAAACAGAGCATATGTTAAGTAGTTAAAGACTAGCTGAAGAACATCTGGGGCGAAAGAAATATGAAGGTGCTCAAGGATCAAACTACTCCACTGCAGATACTTGTCAACCGAGTGCAAAGACTAGCTGAAGAACATGACAAATATGCGTCTCGCATCTATAATAATCTGCCACCCAGATAAGTAGCAAGCCCAGTAAAGACGTGGAGTCCTCCCCCCTGGTATAGTTAAGCTGAACACTAATGCCTCCCTATCTGTTGAGGGATGGGTGGGGCTAGGTGTGGTAGCCCGAAGTTCGACTAGGCAGGTTCTGTTTGCTACCAGCCTACCACGAGACGTATCAAGGCGTTCTGGGATCCCGAAGTAGTTGAAGCAAAAGAAATAGCTTTAGCCGTGAAACTGGGCAAACTCTATGGATTTCAGGAGATTATGGTGGAATCGGATTGTCAATTGGTCATCAATCGGCTCTCAAAAGTGCTCTTTTCCTCTTAGATTTGGATCTCGTTCTTCATGATAATTTATCTTTATGTAGCTCTTTTATCTCTCTCTTGGTCTCATGTTAAGAGAGATGGAAATTTCGTTGCTCACCATTTAGCTAAACTAATTCCTTTTGGTTTTAAACAAGTTTGGGAAAACTATTATCCGATGGAAGTACTTCATGTACTTGTAGACAATTTGGTGTTAAATTAATATTAGTTTGGTTTTTCCCCTAAAAAAAAGTAGTTAATGAGCTTTTTTCCACTAGAGAATTATAGTTTGTAACCTTGTATGAACCTAATTTCTCTTCATTTCTCTTTAATTTATGTATCAACCTACTTAGCTAAAAGTAGAAAGGAAACAAAAGCAGTACTTCCTCCGTTTCTTAATACTTGCAACCTTTTGACTTTCGAACTATTTATTCATTGTTTTTGAATATAAATTTTTTATGATATATCTCATCCGTTTAGAAATAGTTGCTCCATATGCATAGTGTTTACTATTCACGTCTTACACTTTGATTGGCTTTGTTTTTTTTTTGATTTTAGGAAAACGTAGTCATTTTGGGATCTTATTAGATTCGTCTCAATGTATAATTTTTAATATCAATTTTTTTATCATTTTTACTTATTGATAATTAAAAATATTAATGTTTGAAACCATGCATCGCTAAGCATGAAAACATGAAATGGTGCAACTATTTTTAAATATAGGAAGTATAAAATATAAATGTTATTAAATAAGATGTTGTTGGATTAATCTTGATATTTACTTTCCAAATATCAACTTGCATAACTTTTACTTATTAATAATTAAAGATATTAATGGTTAACGATGTACATTGACAAACGTGAAAGTCAAATGGTTGCAAGTCAATTGTGAAACAGAGGAAGTATAATATCTTAGTATAATATAACCTTATTCAAATACATATAGGATTATGTGTTCCTATATTATAGGATTGTATTTATCAAGTTTTTTACAAAACTTAACTCATTAAAATTTTCGTAACCTAGAAGGGCAACCTAAGTATATTGTTCTCTTCATTACCAACTGAAAAAAAAGACTTATGGTCAACAGATCGAGTAACAAAATCAATACAAAATCTTATGTAAGACCATATTACCATAATTATGATAAGACGAAAGTAATTCGTTATCCTAAAGGGGTCACCTATATTTAGAAGTGATCCTTTTAAGAGCTAATGTGACCTATTACTGAAATGACCCCTTTTATGTACAAAAAAATGATCCTTTTACAGCACCAAGGGAGGTAGTCTTACCAAAATTTTATTATGAAGAAGTCTTATACACAAGACTTACTACAAAATCAATTGTCCATTGTATTGTTCCTTTTTATTTTGAAGCGTGATCAACGAACTGATCATAGTAGAGTTAAATATTTTACATGCCCTGATTTTTAATACAATACCTATATATTACATAACACAAGGCTAGATTGCCACATGGGTATCTTTAAAATCCACCCTTTAATCATATGAGTATCTTTTAAAAAAATCTAGCGCAATATGAGTATTTTAAAAGAAACTCAATCACCAAGGGAATATTTAAAAAAAGAGTTTAGCGACGTATGTATATTTAACTTATTTTGACAAACTCCATTCTCTAACACTTGTATTGTGCAATTGCTTTTTAAAACCATTTTTCTTAATTTTCTTTTATTTTTCCTTATTTCTTTTACGATTTTTGTTATAATATCATTTGGAAGATTGTTTTTTTTAATGAAATGTGTAAGTAGAAAGGGTAACTATAGGCGAATTAAAAAGAAATATTAAGTGCCAATAAATTTCAATTATTTTTGTGATTTATCAAAATTTTACTTCGTTTTACATGTTAATAATTTATTTGACATCAAAAATTAAAATGTAGAATAATAAGTCAAGAATAATTATATTACAAAAAATAAATAGAAATAGAAGAGTTGAAATTTTAGAATAATTATAAAATACTCACATGTCGTTGAAAATTTCTAAAATACGTATATGTTGCAAGAAAGCTTATAAAAATATATTCGTTTCACTGAGTTTTTCTAGATATCCAGATAATTTAATGGTACTCCTTATGTCGTTTTTTTTTATCTTTCCTACTTTCATGGTGTGCGTTTGTCAATGCACTTCTTTGACCTTAAATTTTTTTTTTTACATATTAGTAAAAATTATAACGATTATATTAATAAAGTACTCGTTGAAACAAATTAAACAAGACCCTCACAACCTAGTTCAAGTAGATCAAAACAAATTCGAGCTTTTTTCCCCTCTAGGGTTTTCTCTTAGGAGGGTTCTCGCCTAGTGCTTTGCTAGGTTTCTTTCCTCCGATCTCGAAGGTTCTCGCTTAATTTATTCGAGATTTGGTATCGTCTCTAATTATCTCGACCATGGATCAACATAAGGAAGTCTCAACAAACACTCAACAGGACAATCTGATGAGAATAAAGATTCAGATGTGGATTGGGTGATCGAAGGAGAAGAGGATAAGGAAGATAGGGTTTTCTCGCTATATATTGTGGGAAAAATATGGACTGAATGTCATGTTAATGCCAATGCCCTAATCTCTACTATAAAACACATCTGGAACCCTAAACATGGAATGGAGGCGAATTATATTGAATTTTTTTTTCCAATTCCACCATTGGAAAGACAAAGAGTATCTTATTGATTCTCAACCTTGGCACTTTGATCGACAAGCGATGGTGCTCAATGATGTGAACAGCGATGGTAAACCCTCTGAAATACCCCCTACGACACTTTGATCGACACACGATGGTGCTCAATGATGTGAACAACGATTATAAACCCTCTGAAATACCCCCTACATTATGTGCCATTCTGGATAAGAGTTTATGATCTTCCTTTTTTACGACGTAACAACGAGGCGAATGCTCAGAAAATTGGAGACAAATTGGGCTGTTTTATTTTGGTGGATAGGAGGGACATTGTGGGGATCAACAAATCCTTACATATTCGTGTTATGATTGATGTGCACCATCCTTTAATGAAAATAATCAATCTGAAAATGCGTGGAGGTTTCTCCTAGAAGATTGACATAAAGTTTGAAAAGCTCCCATTGTTCTGCTACATATGTGAAAGGCCTAGTCATGGTGGTAAAGACTCCGACAAGGTGGGTCATACAAACACGCTTAAACGTCTTTTCAGTGAAAAGATGCTAGCTTTCCCTTAGCAAGTCAACAAAGGGGATCTAGAAGATGATATGGAACAGAAGACAAGGGCTTGTGCTAATAAATTCTTCTGTACGAAGGGAAGGCAATCAATCCCTGTAGAAACCAAGGAGAAACCGGTTGAGGTTATGAGACAACTGGAAGATGTAACCTTACATCTTACCAAACCCACCTGTAACGAGGAGGGAAAGAAAGGGTGTGAGGGACTTAGGGAGGAGGAGGGAAGGAGAACAAATGTAGTTTCGGGGAGCAAGGGGAGCAGGATGATGGTTATAACACCCCTACGGACATGGAAGTAGGGTATGATATGCCAAGATTCACCGGCCATAATGCTCAGCATAGGAAAGGGAGGTGTTCACAAACTGCTAGGGGTGTTAAAAAGATTCTCATACCTAGCATAGGGCCGTCTGAGAGCAAGGAAGGGATTAATGTTTGTGGTAAGAGGAAGGATATGATGAACTATGATGAGAGCCATGTAGATAAGGGTGGTACTGGAAACAAGAAGACAAAACTTGAACTAGAGACGGGGACATTTACAAATATCCAAGTAGAGGGGGTTGCAATGCAACCCCGTGAAGACCAATTATAGTCCTTGCGAGAAGCTTGGTGGAAACCCAAAAAATCAACGTGAAATTGATGCTTTCAGGAATGTTGTGGATATGCTAAAACTTCGTGAAATACACTTTGATGGGTTTTCGTTCACTTGGACAAACAATAGGGGGGATGATGAGAAGATACAAGAGAGGCTTAACTAAGTTCTTGTTACGGATTCTTAACATGACATGTTCCCTTGCTCCATAGTTGAACACCTTCCAAGAACACATTCAGACCATGTGCCAGTTAAGCTTTGCATCCAAGAGCAAATTCATGTGAACCGAAGGAGAAGGAGGAGGATAAGGGGGTTCGGGTTCGAAAAAGAATGGTAAGGGAAGAGGAGTGTGTTTTTATTGTGGAGGAGGCGTGGGTTGGTAACAGTGGCCTTGATGTGAAGGCAAAAAATTTGTTGCTTGTGCTGGGAAATTAAATGTGGGGAATAAGGGTCACTCCCACAAGTTCACGTAGGAGATAGCTTGTCGCAGGGAGCAGATAAAAGCTCTCATGATGAAATCCACCACTACTCAAAATCTGGAGGAGATTCGAAGGTTAGATGCTGAAATGGACGAGTTTGAATTAAGTGAGGAGACGTATTGGGTTTAAAAAAGTAGGCAAAATTGGCTTAAAGATAGTGACAAAAAAGGTTCTTTTTTCCACAAGAAAGCAAATGAGCAGTGAAAAAGAAACACCATCATAGGTGTTTTGGTGAGGGCGGCTCTTGGAGAAAAGATGGGGAGGAGATTGAGGGTGTCTTTTTGAATTATTTTAAGAAGTTGTTTGAGGTCAGTGGAGTGTCGGAAATGCGGCATATCATTGACAAGGTTGAATCCAAGCTCATAGAGGAGATGAATAACACCCTCATAGCTCCTTATACCGCACAAGATGGCCCTAAAACAGATGCACCCTACAAAAACCTCGGGGCCCGATGGCATGCCTGCTATTTTTCTATAAAAAAAATATTGGCACATTGTTGGTGATGAGGTAACCAATTTTGTTCTAAATATTTTAAATAACGGATCCCCCTATTGATCATATTAATCATACTCATGTTGTTCTCATCCCTAAAAAGATGATTTGCAACTCTACTAAAGACTACCTCCGTTAGTTCATGTAATCTATTGTATAAACAAGTCACTAAAGTAGTCACTAATAGATTAAAAATAATTCTGCCTAATGTTATTAGTGAGTCTAGAGTGCTTTTGTATCTGGAAGATTAATTACTAATAATGTTTTAGTGGCTTATGAGTTGTTTCACTATCTCAGAAAGAAAAAAAAAAGGCGGTGGGGTGAAGGGCTTCATGGCAATGAAGCTAAACCTGAGAAAGGATTATGATAGGGTCGAATGGCCATTCCTTCAGAGCATGATACTAAAATTGGGCTTTAACGTTACTTTTGGGGAGCTAATAATGAAGTGCATCTCAACAGTCTCTTATTCTCTCTTGTTCAATGGTTTCCCCACTTGTATGTTTACTCCAGGGAGAGGTCTAAGACAAGGTGACCCCATGTCACATTTTCTTTTCCTTATCTGCGTAGAGGGGTTCTCTCTGTTCTTCCTCAAGCTACTGAAGCAAAGGGGACGATTCATGGTGTTAAAATTAGTAGAAATGTTCCTCCTATTTCTCACCAATTTTTTTGCAGATGATGTGTTGTTGTTACCAGAGCTTGCTCAACTGAGGCAGATACTATTCTTGACATCATCACTTCTTATGAAGCAGCTTCAGGTCAAAAAATAAACTTGGAAAAATCAAAAGTCTCGTTTAGCCATAATGTTAGTACCAATTTGTAGAATACGCTTCATTTGAAGTTAAACTTTATAGCTGTACTTGAGCACTAAAAATATATTGGCCTTCCAACGTACATTGGAAGATAATAAAATAGCTTTCCAAGCTATTCGTGATCGCATGTGGAAGAAGATAAAGGGTGGAAAGAACGGTTCCTTTCAGGGGCAGGAAGAGAAGTGCTTATAAAGTCGATGATCCATGCTATTCCAACTTATGACATGCAATGCTTTAAGCTCCCTGAAGCAGTCATTAGTAATATGATCTCTCTTTACCTCAATTTTTGGTGGGGCTAAAAAGAAACTGAGCAAACTAGCCTTGATAAGCTGGGAGAAAATGTGCCTCTCAAAAGACATGGGTGGCTTAGGTCTCAGGGACTTTAGTGCTTTCAACACTGCTCTTCTTGCAAAGCAATGTTTGATACTTTGTAACCAAACTGGATTCATTTGGTGCTACTATTTTTGAAGGGTAAATACTTTCCACGCTCAACCTTTTGGGATGCAACGAACCCCTTAGAATGCAAGTTACACTTGGCTTTCAATCCTCTCGGCCAGTGGCGGATGTACCTTTTGACTAGTTGGGGCACATGCACTCACATGCTGAAATCTGAGATTCAGTACTAAAAGAACACTAATAAAATAATCTTAGCAATCAGTTAAAAGGACCCCACTAAAAGTAGATAATGACCCTTGACTTGCCAAAATTGCGTACATGTAGCTGATGTAGGTAATTAATAGTATTCACCTAAATTCTCCTAATTTTAGGACTTCCAAAAATTTGAAATAAAAAATAGGGAAATTGCATGTTGGTACCCAAATTTTAAGAATTGTCCAACTAATACCACTATTATTATACCCTAACGACCCGTTTGGTAGTTGGTTATAAATGGTGGTAATGGGAATGAATATGTGTGTAAATTTGTGAAGAATATCATTTTCCATTCCCATGGTAATGCTAATTTATCCTAAAGTATCTACTTTTCTTCTTGAATTTTCATTCCCATCCAATACCACCTTGTATGTGGTAATGAGTGGTAATGAAAATTGCTTCCCCTTGGAGACAAAAACACAAGTTTAGGGGTGAGATTGCTTGCCCATAGAAAAAAAAAATGCCTCCCCATGGAGATTTTAAGGGTGCTTCCCTAATAACATTACACTTAAAATTCATTTCCATTACCGCAATTTATTAACGACTACCAAATGGGCCATAAGTGCTACATTGACTACACTATTAATAAAGTGTTAGCAAACATTAAGTTAGCTTAAGGGTTATGTTAAGTTTGATAAAAATAAAATGGTAAAACATGAAAGGAATAAAGAGAGTGAAGCCATCACCGTAGAAGTTACCCAGTGATGCCATGCAAAATCCTGAAGTAGGAGACACAAATAGAACTACTCTGAATTTGGTGAGTGGATGAATTTTAAATTAAGTACTTGATTGATGTACTTAAGAATAACATCACTATCTTTCAAAAAAAAAAAACAACTTCGCTAAAATCATAATCTTCATGGATGGATAACTCATATTCCTGACGGCCTTGACCTACTGATGGCACAACCAAATTAAAACGTTGGTTTTGGGGAATCAATTGAGGAATTGCAAATCATAGATTCACATTACAATCTTACAATCTCACAGTATTAACAACATTGTTATTTGGTAAAATTGGAACCTTATGATCATTGAACTGGATACGATACAAAGTACCATATAATTCTTCCAATTGTGGATCCATTTGCACAATCTCTAGCCAAAGTAAATGACAACAACAAGAAATATGTCAAATTCAATTAAAAATACACCAACTTTTCTCACGATATTAACCTTCATATAACCCACATGGAGGGAAATAAATCAACATCCCGTTATGGAGAAAGGGCTATTAGTAGTAACGTCTGCCATAGTTAGAGCTCGACTCTGATATCCGAATCTCCATGAACTTAGTTGGAGGACACTTACGGCAAGCAACAACCTTGCACCAGTTGCCTTGGCAAAATCGTGGACCATTAAGTGCAGTATCAGTTGAGGAAGAACTCCTTGCATCCATGGCAACAGAAAAACAGAGTGAGAATGAGGAGAGACTGAAGGTGAAAGAGAAGCATCAGTATAACCAACTATGTATGTAGGAATAACTTGGAGGAAAAAAAATTAGCTTTTGGAGGGAAGAACACATTTAAAACGAAGGGGGTGTTCAATTTGGGAGGGAAGTTAGATTTAAGTTAAACTAAGCTAACTTAACGTTTGCTAACACTTTATTAATAGATTTACTGTAGCAATTAGGGTATAATTATAGTGGTATCAGTTGGACAATTCTTAAAATCTGGGTACCAAATGGAATATGGAAAACCTGAGTGGTACTAGATGGAATTTCTCTTAAAAATATTCATTGCTCTTATCTTTTATTGAGAATAGTAGCCCGCTACTTTCCTAGTTTCCTTCCCTCTCTCTAAGTGAAAAGTCATATAATTATTAAGTAAAAGTCTTACCCATCACCTATGACTTATCATATTAACATTCCAATTGTACTTTTACATTCCTAGTTTCTATATTCAAATATTCCAATTTTACTATATTCAATTACGGACTCTGGAATATATAACAGTAGAGTAGTACTTTAAGAATTATGAATTGCAGTCGTAGAGATGGCACACGCAGACCCCACCGTCCGGTCTGCATACGACAGACACAAGACACAGCCACACAGGTAATTTTTTTATTTTTTTCTTATTTATTCAGTGTAGATGTAGATGTGTTATGTGTAAATTTTTTAATTGTACTATAATTTTCTATAAATTGTGAATTATATATTTGTATGTTATAGGTGTATTCTAATTATTTGTGAATTGAGTGAGCCAATTAACTATATATACTTTAAACTTTGTCACTTTGTTATTTGTTAAATTATTAATTAGGAAAAATTCACATAAATAATCCAAACTATTGACCATTTTCTCAAAATAATCCGAACTATTGATTATTCTAGAATAATCTCAAGTTTCAAGTGTACCTTCTCAAAATGATCCGAAATGTTTTTTTTCTACCCCAAAATAAACCCAAAATGGATCAACGAAAGTAAGTAAAATAACAATTTAGATTATATTGAGCAACTCACCCCTAAAGTTGGGATTATTCCTGAATAATTAATAGTTGGGATTAATTTGGAAAGATGAGTGAAAGTTGGGATTAATTATGTGAATTTTTCCTATTAATTATTAGTTGTTTTTTAATATCCTTATTGTGTATTTATACAACAGTGTTGTATTATTAAGATAATTAATTTTTTTAATTAACTTTGAATATATAAATTATGGACAAAATCTACCTCAAACAACTTCAATTAACTAACAGCAGCGACGAGGTGGCGACCACAGCTGAGGTTGGAGAGAGAGGGGCAGGGGCGTGACCGCGTCAGTGTGAGAGAGAGAGAGAGGGGCAGGGGCGTGAGTGAAAGAGAGAGAGAGGCGGGGATTCAGCAGCTAGGGTGTGGTGTGAGTGCGGGAATTGCCAAGCGAAGGAAGTTTTAAGGGGGGAAATGAAAAGGTGAAGGGATGCGGTTATTTAAAACCCGCATCCCTTCGTAATGGGTTAACCGTAACCCTTTGTAATGAAGGGTTACGGTTTTTAGGTTAACCGCAACCCTTTGTAATTAAGGGCTACATTTTTCAGATAACCGCAGCCCTTGCACCACAGCCCTTGGCCTTTTTTCCTCTAGTGTTTGTGATAAGAAAAAAGGCACGAGCAGAACGTGGCCAGAGTGAAAGTGGACCTAATTTTGGTAATTCCACTTCCTAAAATGAAGAGCAAGTTGATATGCAAAATCTTCCTATTGAGCCGGCATAAAGGAAGCGAATTTCAGATTATCCACATAAAATACAAAATGCGATGAAGCAAAAGTATATTGACATTGGCCTTATCCAACCTCGTAAGCATAACTTTCCCCAAAAAAATAATTGGATCAAAGTTGCAGAGACTTAATCCAAATTGGTATGATGATTATATTAATTGGTTAGAATATATAGTAGCATAATAAGGATGCTTTGTTTTGTTTACCATGCTACTTGTTCAAACCTGAGGGTAATAAAGGTGGGGGAGATGCTTTTGTTGCTAGCAGGTTTTCCTCTTGGAACAAAAAAGATAGGTTGGGCTTACATGTTGGTGAATTATAAAGCTCACACAATAAAGCTGTTGAACAATATGAAAATTTAGAAAATGTCAAGGCATCTATTGAAACCGCTTTTAATCCACCTCAAACACCACAAATAAAAAATGATTGTAAGACTCATTTGAAAACATCGGTGATTTGTGTCAGATATTTGCTGCGTATGGGATTGCCTTTTCGTGGCCATGATGAATTTGAGGAGTCAAAAAATAGGGGGAATTGATCATTGAACTTGTCAAAGCTACCACTAGTGGAAAAATAAGGAAGGGTTGCGGTCAAAACAGCCCTAAGGGCTGCGTTTTTGGCCAGCAGCCCTTTCCATAGCAGACCTTCAATAGATAAGAAGGGCTGCGGTTTTTAACCGCAGCCCTTCACAACGAAGGGCTGCGGTTCAAGCCAAAAACGCAGCCCTTCTAAGCTTGAAGGGCTACGTTTTCGGCTTAAACCGCAGCTCTTCTGTAAATGAAGGGCTGCGGTTTTAAGCCTAAACCGTAGCCCTTCACCTAAAAAGGGCTGCGGTTTAGGCTTAAAACTGCAGCCCTTCACATTCAAATTTTTTTTTTAAAAAAAATAAATTAAATCTACCCCAACCCCAACCCCGCGTCCCCCGCACCCCCACCCCCGCCCGGCCTCCCCGCACCCCCGCCCACCCCCTACACTCCCACCCCCACCCCACCCCGCCCCGCCCTACCCCCCCCACACACCCCACCCCCCACCCCCCCCACCCCCTCACTCCCACCGCCCCCCGCCCCCACCCCCACCCCACCCCCCGCCCACCCACCCGCCCACCCCCGCACTCCCACCACCCCCCGCCCGCCCCCGCACTCCCCCAAGCCCCGCCCACCCCCGCACTCCCACCACCCCCCCCCCCCCCACCCCCACCCACCCCCCCCCCCCCCCCACCGCCACCCCCCCCCCCCCACTCCCCTCCCCCCCCCCACCCCCCACCCCCCACCCCCCCGCCCCCCCCCCCCCACTCCCCCCAGTCCCGCCCACCCCAATCCACCCCCTTCACTCCCACGCACCCCCACCCCGACCCACCCTCTGCCGGCTCCTCCACCCATTCTTGCCAGCCACCCAAAGACCCAACCCGCCCCATAGCCCGATCCAAGCGGCCCACCATGGCGGCCCCCCCCCACCCAAAACCTCCCTTCGACACAAAAAAAAGAATCAATGTGCAATAATATATGACAAGTTTTTGAACGTAATAATTAACTTTAAATATGTATATTTAATAATGTAAAAAGTGTAGAATTGATACAAACTAGTAGATGTAGCTAATTATATCACGAATTCCACCAAAATGTATCATAAGCAATCATCACAAATGTGGGACGCCAACTTTTCCCGAACTTCATGTAATTCGTTTGTGGTGAAGGCCCTCAAACGTGGTGTGTTATTCATATAAACCTTGCAAAACAACCAAGGAATAAACACAAAATATAAGAATTCAATCATTTACCGTAGTTAGTAGTTCCAAAAATGACATATACCTTCCCGAAATTCAATCAAAAACAAATGCAAGCCTAAAACTCTACACACTAGTTATATTATACCTTATATTATCATATTGAAAAAGAAAATGGAGTTAAATGACTCGAGAAACAAGAATTGGACGCGAAAAGGCAAAAGTCGGCCTAAAATCACATTTATGTTCCCGATATACAACCTACAACAAATGCAAGCCTAAGAATCTACATAATAGTTACATTATACCTCATATTATCATGTTAAAAATAAGATTGGGGTTATATGACGCGATAAGTACGAATTGGACGCGAAAAGGCAAAAATAGGCCTAAAATGCCCTTTTCGTTCCCAAAATTCAACCTACAACAATTGCAAACCTAAAAATCTACACAATAGTTACATTATACCACATATTATCATGGTCAAAATGAATTTGGGGTTAAATGACTCGATAAATACGATTTGGAAGCGTAAAAGGCAAATATAGGTCTAAAAATGACATTTTCGTTCCCAAATATATGCATGTTCCCAAAGGCGGCAAGGGAGGGGTGTGCGGGGGGAGGGGGCGGGAGGGGAGTGCGGTTGAGGGAGGGGGAGGGTTACTGTGTGCAAGGGGGCAACAGTGGGGGAGGAGGGGCGCAGTGGGGGGGAGGGGTTCGTGTGCAGAGGGCGGCGGTGGGGGGGGGGGCACGAGGGAGAGGTGTACGGGGGGAGGGGGCGGCAGGGGAGGGGAGTGCGGTTGAGGGAGGGGCGGGCGGCAGGGGGAGGGCGGCAAGGGAGGGGGGGGGCAGCGGTGGGGGGGGGGGCGTGAGTGCGGGGAGGGGAGGGGGGGGGGGCGGCGGTGGGGGGAGGGGCGGCGGTGCGGGGAGGGAGGGGGTGTGCATGGGGGAGACTTGGCGGTAGTGGGGGGGAGGGGATAGGTGTGCGGGGAGGGGGAGGGGAGGGAGGGCAGCGGGGGGGGAGGGGAGGGGGCGCGTGGGGGGGGCATGTCTTTGGGGCTTGGGAGGGCTCCGGCGGTCTTGCCAACCCTCCCAAGCCCCCGCACATGCCCCCCACCGCCGCCATGCCCCTCCCCCCCCCCCCCCCTTGCCGCCCCTCCCCCCCCCCACGCCGGCCCTCCCCCCTGCACGCCCTCCCCCTTCCCTCCCCCCACACCCCCTCCCCCCCCCCGCACACCCCCCCCCCCCCCACCTGCGCCCTCCCCCACTGCCCACACGCCCCCCCCACCCCCCCACACCCCTCCCCTCCCCTCCCCACCCCTCCCCCCCCTCCCCTTCCCCTCCCCCATGCACACCCCTCCCCTTGCACACAGTTACATACTAATAATTTAGGAGTTAGATCAACAAAAATAAAATAAAATGACTCGATAAGTACGAATTGGACGCGAAAAGGCAAAAATAGGCCTAAAATGCCTTTTCGTTCCCGAAATGCAACCAACAACAAATGCAAGCCTAAAACTCTACACAATAGTTACATTATACCTCATATAATCATGTTCAAAAAGAATTTGGGGTTAAATGACTCGATAAGTACGATTTGGAAGCGAAAAGGCAAAATTTGGCCTAAAATGACCTTTTCGTTCCCGAAATGCAACCAACAACAAATGCAAGCCTAAAACTCTACACAATAGTTACATTATACCTCATATAATCATGTTCAAAAAGAATTTGGGGTTAAATGACTCGATAAGTACGATTTGGAAGCGAAAAGGCAAAACTAGGCCTAAAATGACCTTTTCGTTCCCGAAATGCAACCAACAACAAATGCAAGCCTAAACCTCTACACAATAGTTACATTATACCTCATATAATCATGTTCAAAAAGAATTTGGGTTTAAATGACTCGATTAGTACGATTTGGAAGCGAAAAGGCTAAAATAGGCCTAAAATGCCTTTTCGTTCCCGAAATGCAACCAACAACAAATGCAAGCCTAAAACTCTACACAATAGTTACATTATACCTCATATAATCATGTTCAACAAGAATTTGGGTTTAAATAATTCGATTAGTACGATTTGGAAGCGAAAAAGGTAAAACTAGGCCTAAAATGACCTTTTCGTTCCCGAAATGCAACCAACAACAAATGCAAGCCAAAAACTCTACACAATAGTTACATTATACCTCATATAATCATGTTCAACAAGAATTTGGGGTTAAATAATTCGATAAGTACGAATCGGATGCGAATCGACCAAAATAGGCCTAAAATGACCCGAGAATCAGGTCACATGGCAATGGAATGCCCATCAGCTGGTAGCGGCGGAGATAGTGGGAAGTGTTACAAATGTGGAGAGCATTCCATTGCCATATGACCTCACTCTCCACATTTGTAACACAGTCCCACCACCACCACCACTACTGCCCCCCATTGCACTCCATCATTGCCATGTAGCCCTAAAATGACCTTTTCGTTCCCCAAATTCAACCTACAACCAAAAATAAGCCTAAAAATCTACATAATAGTTACAAATTGGAGAAATTACACAGACCTGAGTTTATGTCTCATGATTTATTGACCTTCTGCCGTTTCTTAGGATCCTCAAGTACATGTATCCCTTCCGTGTGATCTACACGCATATAGTTCTCCGACATATTCACATCATCTTCCACACTATTTTCAGGATAGGTAAAAGGGGGGAGGTCCTCAAATGCATCATATTCTTCCTCATTATCAACATCACCAATACCGAGGATACTCCTTTTACCAGGTACAACAATTGACCACTTATTATCAGCAGGATCAGTTACAAAAAATACTTGCTTAACTTGTGATGCAATTACAAATGGCTCCTCAGTTTCACGTAGACGACTAAGGTCAACAAGGGTGAATCCGCAAGGATCATCTTTTCTTACGCAACGTCTATTATCGTCAACCCACTTGCAACACAAGAGGCAAATATTAAAAGTACAGTAGTCCAACTCCCATATTTCTTGTATTCGCCCATAATAATTGCTTTCAGCATGTACAGGCGACTTATCCTTCGAGCTTGCGTATTGTGTAGATGACGCCACAAGTGAAACACCACTATTTTGTTGCGATGTTGACTTCGAGATCTTGACGTTCGATCCAAAACGTATACCCATTAATATCATAACCCTCATAAGAGCGTACGGCTTCACGAGGACCAAATGCTAACCACTTGATCAGTTTCAGGAACACTTTCATCCAAATCATTCACTACTCGTTTATGAAACCAATCAATGAAAGTCTTGTTATGCATTTGCGTCAATGCCCTAACTCCTTTTCCAGGATTGCTAACACGTAATTCCTCCATATGTTCATTTAAATAAGGATGGACAAATGCTACGTGATGCAATACAAATAAGTGAGCTTGTTTACGCTTTTCTACGGAAGGTGTGATCAATTTTGAACCAATTGTACCCTTGCCCTCAAGTACGCCCTCGTGTCGGGATGTCGGAATTCCAACAGGATCAACACTAGCAAAATACTCGGCCAAAAATTACCGATCTCTTCACCCACAACCCCTTGAATTATACTACCTTACGGTTGTGCGGGATTCGAACTTTATCCTTCAAAGTGCCCATATATCTCTCAAAAGGATAGCACCACCTCAAAAACACTTGGACCACACAACTTAATTTCTCGAACTAGATGGACAATGAGATGGACCATAATGTCAAAGAATGCGGGGGAAAAACATCTCAAATTTGCATAGAGTTTCAACTACTCGCTGCAAGGAATCGAGGGTCGACGGTTCTAGGACTTTCTTTGCATATTGTATGGAAAAATGAACAAAGTTCTGTAATGATGTGCCTCACATGCTTTGGAAGTATCCCACGAATTGCAATCGGTAAGAATACTTGCATCATGACATGACAATCGTGAGATTTCATACTTGATAACTTCAACTCACCATTTAAGGTAACAAATCGCTTCATATTCGATGAGTAGCCAGTTGGGACCTTAATGCCATACAATGACTCGCAAAAAATCCGTTTCTCTGCACGCGACATCGTGTAGCAAGCTGGTGGCAAATAATTCTTCTCCGAATCCTCCACCTTCTTTTTACTTTTCTGAGTTTCATCATCAACCCTTTCCTCCACTACTTTCTTCTTCCTTCCGTCCCTTTTCTGAGCCCACAACTCTGGTCTAAGCCCCTGTTTTTCCAAGTAAAGTCGTGACGCCTTAACATCTTTTGTCTTGCCCGGAATATTCATAAGTGTCGCAAGAATAGCTTCACAAACATTCTTCTCTATGTGCATGACATCTAAACAATGTCTGACCTTTAGATCTTTCCAATATGGGAGTTTCCAAAAAATGGACTTCTTTTCCCATAATCCTGTAGGTCGATCAACCTCACTTGCAGGTTTACCAAAGATTGTTTCAATGCCCTTCACCTCACCAGTGGAAAAATGCTCAAATGCTCCGGTTAAAAACCCCACAAATGCTCCGTATTTGACCCGTAGCAGACGTCATACGAGCATTTGAGCATTTTTTTAAATGCTCCGGTTGGACCCGGAGCATTTAGTATCTCAAATGCTCCGGTTCTTCAAAAAAACGGAGCATTTGCACATTTTTTACTAGTTGAAGTAGCTCAAATGCTCCGGTTGTTAAGAGAAAATCGGAGCATTTGGTCTCACAAGTGCTTCGGTTTTCCATAGAACCGGAGCATTTGAGAAATTTTTCAAAAAAAAATTAAAACTCCGCTACCCTTGGCGGCCGGCAGCGTGGGTAACAAGTCTTACAATAACGAACGCGCGGTAGTGATAGGCAGTGGAGCAGCAATACACACTGGTTTGAAGTCACAAAAAGGCACACAAACATGATTTTAGGTTACCATGTATCTTCATATATTAATTAAGGATAGGCCAAAATAAAGAATAAACCAATGCATTTGCTATAATAAATTATAATAGTGAGGAAAATAAATGAATAAAGATGCAAAAAATAAAGCTATTTAAACCACAAGCTTCAACCTAAATCATTAAAAGAGAGAAAACCAAAACAACATGTCGTATGAGATACAAAAATATTCAACTAAACATAGGAGCTATCAGACGGTCATACATATTTGACTACAATTCACCTGAAAAAGTAAACATGTCCAGACAACAAAGTAGATAACAGCCATTCCATGAACTAGACGCCAAATTGCAAGATGTGTGGTCGTATAAGGACCCTGCATAAGGTCAAAATCTGGTCAGCCTGTACATACAGACACAAACACACACAGAGACATACAAAGAAAAAAGAGTATTAAAAAGAGACGTAACTGAAGCAATTCAACATATGAGAAATTCCTTACCTAAAAGAAGACAAGTACATAGATAAAAATATTAATAATAGTAATAATGAAACAAGAAGTCAATACTTTAGCAACCACAGAAACAAGCTATGTGTCATGATTTGTAGATTACTAGAGTTATGATATGATCTCATGGAATCACTATCATTTTTAGAAGCTTTACCCATGACTGAAATTCTGATTCTACCTTATTCTTACTTAACCATAGAGCAAAAATATCTGTACAGTGCTCTCTTTTCTTTGTATGTCTGAATTCCTCCCTAAACTAACTATTTAACATCATAGACTAAAACCACTTATCATTATGCACTTGAATAAGAGAGGAAGGGGACCACGAGAAACTGAACAACAAACTTGTGGCATCAATGCCACTACCCAACATCACCAAAAACAACTAAACAAGCACAAGGCAGAAGGAAAAAGTTATTCTCAAGAGCAACTTGTCATATTTATTTCCAGTATAACGAAACCACTAATTCCCTGTGTCACAACTCACAAGACAAAAACTTTTAGACGTCACTTATTAATAGAGGACAGTTCAACACATTAAATATGTTGCTGAAATTAAATATAGAGTATGCTTGGATGTGATGCACAAAAGTCCATCTAGTTATTCTAAGGATATAGTCATACAATTAATTCTACAGAAACTAGAAATAACTATAGATGCAAAATAGATAAAAAGGACATCAAGCAGGAAAAAGATAATAATATTAGTTGAACTAAATGATAGTTCACCTGATTTCTCCAGTAAAAGTCCCCACCTTTCCCAATCCAACAGTTTTGTGCTGATATTTCTACTCGGTTGGTCAGAGAACTCTTAACTTGATCAATGTACACAAATGGAGGTGCCACAACAATATCTGCAATATTTCCAGCGAGATGACTCAGATTGACGTGACATTCCTAAGATACATGCGTATCTTCACCCTCCACAAGTCATTCATCACTAAAAGGTGAAAGTCTCCTGAACATAGAATTTGTGCATCACATATGATGAACACCCCTCAATACCACTCCCCACCTAATCCCTCCACCCCCAACACCAGTTCTTTTCGAGCTTGTTTTTTGGACAGTTTAAACAAATATATGGTAGACGGAATCATGGAAGTTACAGCAAATTGCAAAATGTAGAGTTGTAACTCAACATTACTATAGATACTAGCACTTTGTAGGAGAAGATTAAGAAACGTACTAAATATAGCTTCCGATGAAGCCATATCAAAATGTTACCCTATGAAGTTAAAATTTTAACAGCATGACGATGAAGTATAAGATCATCTCACCAACATCAGCCTCCAAAGTTGCCTTTGTTCAAGTCCGAAACAAGTTTGGTGATAGATTCCTTGGTCCCGTTCTATTAAAAGAGAGAGAATCACTACGCCGAGCTCTATAGAAAAAATCGAGGAGAGAAAAGAGAGGGACTAAATATTGAAAGAAACAAAAAAGCAAAAGAATTTTAGCCCGTATATCAACCATTAGATTCACAAGAGCCCCCACTACTTCAAACATAGATTACAATAGTCTCTTCACTAAACCATGTAAGCAAGCGAAGATAATCTTTAGAAGGTTTCATCATTTGTGCGATAGTCGACTTATTCGGCAAAGCTATTATCTAAAAGCATGGGTTTCTGTAATTCTGTTTGACTATACAAAATTACAAATTCTAACAGACATTTGAATATTGAAACACCTAAACTCTAAAAGTAATAGCAAACAACAAGCCAAGCACATTATGAAATTCAGAAGTGACACTATCATGACTGTCCTAATCATCAGGAGACTACACAAAAGCTGACATTAAGTCAATACAGAAATAAGCCACTTCTCAGCCTCATATCCCTACTGTTCATCTACAAGCCACATCCTTTCCGTAAGAACAATATCATAAAGTTGTCACTTGCATTCTAGAGAAGTTTAAAAGGCAATCTTACGGTAAAGGGAAGGTGATTCTTTTTCCCAACAAGGGATGCCTTAAATCGAAGACCAAGTAACCATTTTAGCCTTAATTTATCAAATATTCAAGCAAGAAACTAAAATTAATCAAGAAAAGTCTAATATAATAAAATAGAAAACTTCAAAATAAATCTCTATTCATATGTTCATCGTGGATAGCAGGCAACTGCAATCCCTTTATTAAGAATCATTAGTAACATCAAGACTCCCAAATCTATAGAATATAAAATAAAGCGGTGCTTTTTAATCAATAAACCTAAGAAACTAACTATATTCAAGCATCACTCACCAAACAAACACCATGGAAGTTGCATCTCGATGAAACCGCAAGAAAGGAAGCATCATGTTTACGGTAGCAAGATAGATATCATCATTCACCAAACAAACTTTGTCACCACACCGCTATATACATAAGTATTAATGCTTACCGGATTAGAAGGTGCTGCGAGACCTGAGATGAAGATCCAGTTGCGGCAGGCTTATTCTCGCAATAGTTTCCGAGATAATACAAACGAGAATAATGTTACTTTCCCAAAGAGAACGAGGAAAGACGTTTTATGACTATAAGCGAAATCTTGAAGAACTCATAACAGTAGCATTATGGTAATTGATTTACAATTGTGAACAACAAATTTACCTTCTTCCCTACATAATACGTTGGATTAGAACAAGAGTCACTTTCAAAAATGAGTTGAATCAAAAACCATAACTATCTTCCACTATTCATAATTTTAATGTGTCCACCATAAGAAAAGGTAATTTTTGCTTACAAGTCCTGATTCAAATTAGGCTAGAGAAGTTCAAAGTTTAACATTCTCATAAAAATAAAAATGGCCTATAATTTTGGCACAACTCAAACTTAAGATGCGACTATAATTCAAGAACAGAGGGAGTACAGCAGTTAGCAATGCATTTTATCAAGTCAAAATCAAATCATAACTGATAACTAATTAATATTAGGTAATCGTCGTCTCTCCCAAAACTAGTAGAAAACCATCACCAATAACTCAATAATCTTCCCTAATAATTCAACCGCATAAGAACCGATGAAGAACAACATAAAAGATCAAATATTTTTCATGAGCTAAATCAAAAACGTCAACCTTACCCAAATTAAATCACCGATTTTATAGAAAAATATCAGAAGAAAAACATCAAATAATCAATCCATAGATCTAATTCAAAAGATTTAATGTACCTCGCTCGATAGAGCAAAACAAGTACCAATTAACACCAACGTTGGTGGCGGATATTGCGGAGGTTGGGCGACGTTTGTTACGCACGTTGTTGAGCCCACATCTTCATTGTGGTTCCCGTTCTTCTTTGTTGCTAAGCCATCCATATCTATTGTTGAATGTATAACAAAAAACTTCCAAAATTTTGAAAGCTAATCTTACCCTAGAAATTTCAAGATCAGAAAGGACCGAGAAAGAGGAGCGAGAAAAAGGCGAGAAGAATTAGTTAGGGTTAAAGAATCGAGAGATTTGAGAACAGGGAGAGAGAATGAGTAACCTTTCTGGTCTCTTCGGCAAGAGGAGAGAGATCTTTCTCAACGGTGGGACCTTCAATTTCCTGATGCTTCATTTTTGAATTACTAGGGTTAGAGTTAGGATCCGATTGATTTGGGGAAGAAGACGATGAATAGAGTCGTTGTATGAGTGCGAATGGATTTTGACTTCGATGTTGAAGAAAGGGATGGAAATCATGATGATTTGAAACCCTAAATGCTGCGCGATCGACATGGAGATGGACATGATGCTGGAGATTATTAACGGAATGTTTCATGAGACTGACATTCATGGACATGGTGCTGGACGCATGAAGCTTGCAACTGACATTCATCAAACTAAGGGTTATTGGCTGGAGGTTAAGTCTGGAAAATGAGAGAGATCGAAGTGAAGAGGGGAAGAGAGAAAAAGAGAACAAGTTTGATGGGAAGGAAGAGCGAGAGAACAGAGGTGAGCGAAACTAAAATGGGGTGCGGGGAGTAATTAGAATCGAGGGAAAATAAAAAGGAGGAAACACAAATGCTCCGTTTGACCGGAGCATTTGTAAAAAAAATTTATTAAAATATTAAAGAAAATCATCAAATGCTACGTTTGTAAAACAACTAGAGCATTTGACAAGAAGCAAAAGCACTTTTTTCCAATCAGGCCTGATTATAAACTTCAGTACCAGTTAATGGTCTATGAGCAACTTCTTCTTCAACCGTCCCATCGAATGCCTTCTTCTTAAACCGATAGGGATGGTCGCGTCTGAGGAGCCTTCGTGTGCGCATATACACATGTTTGCAGCCCTTAAGGTGTGTAGATTTCATGTCATCTACACAAATCGGGCAGGGTTGTTTTCCTCTAGTCTTATACCCGGATATAAGTTCCCATAAGTCGGATAATCGTTCATAGTACAAAAAAGCATGGCACGCAGAGTGAACATCTCATTAGCATACGCATCAAATACTAACACTTCTTCGCTCCACATCTTACGTAAATCTTCAACAAGCGGTCGGAGGTATACATCAATGTCATTTCCGAGGTTGTTTGGGCCCCCGATATAAGAAGCGACAAAGATCATGTACTTGCGTTTCATGCACAACCAAGGAGGCAAGTTATAAACCACTAAAACTACTGGCCATGTACTATGCTGCGAACTGAGATTGCCAAAAGGGTTCATGCCATCCGTACATAAACCAAGCCTCATATTCCTATCCTCATTACCAAATGCCTTATGCACCCTGTTGATACTTTTCCACTCAGGCGAATCAGCCGGATGCTTGAAGCGAGCACGTCTTTCTTCCTACGATCCGCATGCCACCTCAAATTCTTCGCATCTCCTTTAATTGAGAACATGCGCTTAAATCTAGGTATTATGGGTAGATACCACAACACCTTAGCTGGTGGTCCTTCACTACCTCCAGCTCCTTCACGCTTGTACCTCGACAATCCACAACGTGGACACTCATGTAAATGCTCATACTCATTACGATAAAGCACACAATCGTTAGGACAAGCATGTATCCGCTCGTACTCTAAACCGAAAGGACACATGAGTTTCTTCGCATAATAGTACGACTTTGGCAGTTCATTTCCATCAAGGAGCATATCAGCTAAAACTTCCAACAACGATGTGAAACTAGAGTCCGTCCAACCAGCTTTCGACTTAATGTTGAACAGTGTTATCACCGCGGAAAGTTTGGTGTACTTTGTACAACCTGGATACAACGGCTTTTCAGCAGCCTCAGACATAGACTCGAAAATACGAGGTCGTTTACACGACTGATCTTCAACCTCGTGTGTCATCTCGTCTACCCGATCCCTATCATCATCTGCAAACTCATCCCCGAACTCATCATCCCAATTCTCTAAATCCTTCTTTTCTTCACATACATCGTTCATTACTCTAGAGCTTCCTATATACTTCCCCTGCTCACCATGCCAAACCCATACGTGGTATTGAGGCCTAAACCCCACGGCGAAAGATATGCTCCCTAACCACATGTATACTACTAACCTTGCTCACATTTCTACAATCGAAACAAGGACAATAAAAGTCGACTGCTCCAGAGGATGTTTGATATTGTAATGCGGTTATGCGAAATTCCGAGACCCCTTTCACAAACTCAATCGATTCACGACTACCATACATCCAAGTACGATCCATCTCATTCAAGAAGACCTCTAATAATTAAACACAACCATTCATTATAATGCATCAATCATTATTTAAGTACATACACTCACATATTCAAATCACACACGTATAGAGCAATCTAAGATAGTGACATGTTCAATTGTATGCATGCAGCCGAAGGTCCTTATCACTCCAACCTAACCCATCCTTGGACGTCTAATCTCACTAGTGAATATATGCCAACTTTTTCAATTCTAAGGAAAATCCGGCAGCATTTCCCTATAGTTCTCCAAGTACACAATATAGATAATTGCTTATCTACATATGTACCCAGAGAACAATGTAGAGAAACGATGCGCCAAGAATTTCCTCAGAATTGAAAAGAAGACACACATTCACCACCTAAGTGAGATCAAACGTCCAAGAACGATCCCAAAACGGGGACTATTCAAGACTTACTCCTAATGAGTAAGTCTTGAACGGTATCTAGGCATATGATGACGATTCAAACAACTTATAGATTTCATAGCTAAATTACATTGCGTTTTCATACAATCTCATATCAAGAAATATACATACACTACACAAACCCTCCGAAATTCCCATCAGCTGGTACGAAGTGGACACGAAAGGCGAAAATAGTCCTAAAATGACCCGAGAATCAGGTCACATGGCAATGGAATGCCCATCAGCTGGTAGCGGCGGAGTTGAAACTGTTATAAATGTGGAGAGCACCAGATGGGCTTTCGATTGCCATGTGACCTGACTCTCCACATTTACAACAGCCTCACCATCACCGCCACTACTGCCCCCCACTGCACTCCCTCATTGCCATGTAGGCGTAAAATGACCTTTAATTTTCGTTTCCGAAATTCAACCAACAACAGATGGAAGCCTAAAAATCTACACAATAGTTACATTATACCTAAGCCCTCCCCCACCCATTGCCCCCTCCCCCCCCCCCCGGCCTCCCGCCCCCCCCCTCCCCCACCCCCCCGCCCCCCCTCCCCCACCCCCGGCATCCACAGCCCCTCCCCACCCCCGCCCAAGATCCCCGCCCCTCCCTCACCCTCCCGGCCCTCCCCCACCCATTGCTGACCCTCCCCCCCCCCCGTCTAGCCTCCCCAACCCTCACCCACCTCCCCATCGGCCCTCCCCCCCCCCGGCCGGCATCCACAGCCCTCCCCACCCCCTGCCAGCCCTCCCCACCCCCTTGCCCAGACGCCCACCCCTACCCACCCTCCCCAGCCCTCCCCCACCCCCTACAATCACATATTCAGCTAATATAAGCACATTTTACAATAAAAAATAGAAGTTGATTTCAAAATCCAATGAAATTAAACAAAAATTAGAGAAATGTAAAAGAGGAGAGAGAGTGAGAGGGGATTTACCGAAAGAGAGTGAGAGAAGGGATGATCCACAAACAATGCGGTAGTGGAGGAGAGAAGAAGAAGGTGGTGCGCAAGGTGGTGCAGTGTGCGTGGTGGTGGCGTCAATGCGAGTGGAGGGCGGGGGCACCGGTGGTGGCGTCAATGCGATTCTTTGCGTCGTCGTGGCGGTGGTGCGTGAAATGAGTGGTGGTGGTGGAGATAGGGTTTCGCGGTGGTGAGAGAGTGAGAGGGAAGTTCGCGCCGGTGGTGAGAGAGTGAGAGTGAGAGGGAGGGAAATTGAAATGGGGGCACTGTGTATGCGCGCAAAATGCATATAAAAAAAAATAGAAGTGATGATGGGCTGCGTTTTTTTAAAAACCGCAGCCCTTCGTTTATGAAGGGCTGCGGTTTTTGGGATAATCGCAGCCCTTCACTAATAGGGCTGCGGTTAGCCTCAAAACCGCGACCCTTCTTCATATTGTATGAAGGGCTGCGATTTCTTGTTAACCGCAGCCCTTTAAAGCGCCCTTCACTAAAAGGGCCGCGTTTTCCTTTAAAAACCGCAGCCCTTCCAAGCAAGCCCTTCCTTTTTTTTCCCCTAGTGTACGACTTCTTGGAATACTTATATTAATAAGGTTGTATTAAAAAAAGCTCCTAGGAATCTTCAAATGCTTGCCCCTAGTATTCAAAAAGGTATTGTAAAATCATGTGCTATGGAAACAACAAAAGTTATTATTGAAGAACTCGGGGATGACTTGTTTGGTATTTTAGTTGATGAATCTAGTGATGTTACCATTAAAGAACAACTAGTTGTTGTGTTACACTTTGTTAATGACCGAAGGTTGATTGTAGAGCGCTTTCTTAGGGTTGTCCATGTTGCTAATACATGTTCCATATCTCTTAAATCTACTGTTGAAACTTTATTGTGGGAACATGGCTTGAGTTTGTCAAGGCGATGGAGCAAGCAACATGCGCGGTGAATTTGTTGGCCTCAAATCACTGATTTCTAAAAAAAAAAATATCGGCTCATTATGTCCATTGTTTTCTCACTAATTGTAGTTAACACATGTAGGAACTGCAAAGAATCATGTTAATGTTAATTCGTTCTTTGACGTTGCTTCCGATATAATAAATGTGATTAGATCTTCTTGTAAGCGACGAGATGTCCTTCGAGAAATGTGTGCCACGAGACTTGCTGAGGTAATACATAATGGTGAGATCAAAATTGGGAAAAGGCTAAACCAAGAACTTGGACTCAAGAGACCAGGTGATATAAGATGGGGATCTCATTATAGATCATTGTTGAACTTGGTGGAGATGTATCCAGATCTAATTGAGGTGCTTGATTTCATTTACAGTGATTCTCCGTTTTATGGGCATAGGAAGAATGCACGTGGTGTAATGACTTCATTGTGTTCCTTTGAATTTGCTTTTATCTTGCACCTAATAATTGATCATTTGGGAAACACAAATGAACTGTCATTAGATTTGCAAAAAGAGCATCAAGATATTGTCAATGTAATGCACTTGGTGAAAACATCAAAGAAGCGACTCCAATGGTTGAGAGATGATGAATTCGAAAAGTTACTCAAAAATGTACATCAATATTGTTATGGCCATGATATTCACATTCCTAACATGGATGATATTTATGTGATTCCAGGAAGATCAAAGCGAAGAGCTCCACAAATCACTTTTGCACATCATTATCTTGTTGAGGTGTTCTATGCTATTATTGAATTGCAGCTTCAAGACCTCAATAATCGATTTAGTGAAATTAATACAGAGTTGATCATTTGTGTTGCTTGCTTGAGTTCTAAGGACTCATTTCATGCTTTTGATGTGACAAAATTGGTAAGAATGGCAGAGTTTTATCCATATGAGTTTGATTTAAGGGATGCCAAAGCCCTTTCTTCCCAGCTGAAAAATTATATCACTAATGTGCGACAACGAGATGAGTTTTAAGGACTTCAGGGGATTGGCGATCTTTCTCAAGTGAAGGTTGAAACAAGGAAGCATTTTATCTATCCATCAGTTTATTTACTCACAACAACATGTTTGGAGAGAGCCTTTTCTTCCATGAAGTATGTCAAGTCCAAAGTATGCAATAAGATGTGTGACAAATTTTTAAATGACTGTTTGGTGGCATATATAGAAAGAGATATATGTACCACCATCAGTGATGAAACTATTATGCAACGGTTTCAAAAAATGAAACCCCATCGAGGGGAGTTACCTTAGATGTGGTATTACGGTTAGGTTTTTGGGATTTTTTTTATATATAATGTGCTTCTATTTATGTAATACTGTAGGCGTATTTTTATTTCGCCTACGTGGCGTGAGCGCGTATTTGACTACCCCATTGTAAATGTTTTATTGAAAAATGTTTTGAAGTCGCCAACAAGTCTTTAAAGGAAGACTCATAAACCTAATTGGATATGGGAAAATCGTAGGGACAAATTAGGGTCTTATCCAATGTAGATTTCCCCGTCCTGACTCCATAGATGGTATGAACCATAGATTGAGTTCGGAGGTGAGGGTACGAATACGGTCATAATGAACCACATTCGCCCATTGCCGGCCTCTACTAAATATCGATTCATGTAAATTTTTATGCAATAGATTAACCAAATAATATTTTCATGCACCCTAAAAATAATTTAGTCTAGGTTGGTTCAGAAAACACATAAAAGACTATTTTTTAGTGATATGTTATTAGGCAATTAAAATTACAGGAAACCTAACAGGTTGTCCAAATTATCTAATTAATATTAGAATAGTTCTTTAGGTCTTGATTAGCAAAAATAACATGTGGGGTAATGAAAACAATTAATCATACAAGCATGCATATGAAGAATAATAAATAGAAAATAAATAAAATGGTTAGAATGTACAAAGGAATGATTTTTATATTAAAAATCTACATCAGGAAAGAAATAGTTAGTAGCTTCAATATAAAAATAAAGAATTTATTCAAGGACCCTAAGGATTATACTGTGGCTTAGGTCTGAGAGATTGACAACCATCGCGACGAGCAATCGTGAAGCATGAAGATCTGAACTTGTATGTATGTATGAAAGTATTTGTTTGTTTGTCTTTTTGTGTTGAAAAGTATGGAAGTATGAGTTTTGTAGAGAGAATTCGTAAGTTTTCGTAGAGTTCGAAGTCTAAAGTCATAATGTTTATATGAGAAAACCGTCTTTTAATTCGGAAAATCAAAGCCTATTTATAGGAAAACCGAAATTGTGCGTCACGTGCAGGCGCAAGACCCTGCATGACTCACAATCCCACGTGTTAGGCACATATTAGTGCGCCTGATGTGACACGCCCAATCAGCTGCGTACACGTGGCATACGCTTTGAAAGAAGATAGAAAAGAACACTGCACATCACGCAGAGGAGTGCGCCAAGCGCACGACTCTATGTGACACATAAAGCCACGTGTCAGGCACAAATTGGTGTGTCTGACACAGTTGGACAATGGTGCGCTAGGCGCAAGATAGTGTGCTAGGCGTATGATGGTGCGTCAGGCGCACCGCCTTATTTTTTGACTGCTTTATTATAAAACCCGTTTTAACGATTTTCTTTTATCTTTTAATTCCGGAAATCTGATTTTACGGGATAAAATGCGATGTTAATTATAAAAATATCTTTGAAAATATTTATTTTATTTAAATAAAACAATTGATTATTATTAAATAATTAATTGGGCTTTTTCAAAGGGTTTGGCTCATATTACAATTAATTATCAAAGTCTTGGGCTCATATTACAATTAATTAAAATACGCTTTAACAATTCTAAAATAGTTTTGGCTCTTCGGCCTGCTCTGCCCTTGGGTCGGACCAATTAAGACTGCGGTATGTTTCATCATTGGGCCCTTAAATGGGGAGACATCATTATGTATCTATAGAAGCCCCAACTTTGACTGAGGTTCAGGAAACCAATAGTCAAAGTATACTGATACGCTCAAGTTACAAGTAATATTTACGTAACTTTGGGTGCACTTTGCTAAGGGTTTGATTGTAATTGTTAACATTCGTGTTTTATTTAACTCTTAGCGGAAGTTCGGAGTTTTGCGAGATAATTTGTGTTAACGTCATGTATTCCGAGCTTCCAAGGTGAAGTGCATTTGAGCCGAGCAAAGCCCAAGCATCACCGCAAGCCCAAGCATCACCGCAAGCCTAAGCATCACCACAAGCTCGCCAAGCCAGGCTCTCGTGAGCATTACCGCAAGCCTACCCAGCAGCCTCGTCCATCCAGCAGCACACGCAAGCATCGCACAGCCCATGCCAGCCCAGCGCTCGTCGCCCAGCGCTTCATCATCGCAAGCCAGCGCGCGCTCGCAGCAAGCAGGGCCGAGGCAGCTCGCACCTCGCGAGCTAGGTCGCACCTCGCGACCTGCCTGCTCGCACCTCGCGAGGTTCTTCGCACGGTGTGACCTCTTGGCCTGCCCCAGCTCTTCAGCTCGTGTTGGAGGCAGGAACTCTTCGCACGGTGCGACCTACTTCGCACCTCGCGACCCCTAGGTCGGTCTAAATGTCGGCTGATTTTTGAGCTTTAGTATAAATACTAAACTTGATTTTTGGACCTAGGGGGGCAGCAGCCACAAGGGGAGGGAGTCTCCAAAACTCCACTCCTCTCTTGTTGTCTTCTCTTTTAGTTTTTATTTTCTAGTTTAGTTTTTGTAGATTTCAATTATGGGATTGGCTTATGCTATGCCGATTATAGCTTGAACCGTTCTTGAACGAGATTAATATGAAGCTTCAAGCATTATTGTGAGATCTTTCCTCTCTATTTAGTTCCTTTGATTATGGTTTAATTTCTATGCTTGCTTTCTATGATTTTTGCATGATTATGCTAGGAACGTTACTAGTTTGATTGTGTAATTAATCTAATGCTAGATTTAAGAATAGAATCAGATTGTTTTATTCTTTTATCGATTTGTAGCAAACTAGGGAGTAACTCAGATGCTGATCATCTTGGTTATTTCTTGGGGAAATTGAATCAACTGTTGAATGTTTATCGCTTGTATGACGTTAGCAGGTCTATTGATTCTCTGTGTTTATTGCTGCTATTGGATTGAACTTAGACGCGATCGGACTAGGTTATCCTTTAGTTAGGGTTTTATAGTCACGCTGATCGTGCTATTCAACTAATAATAAGGAGAATGCGAGATTGATTCTCAACAATAGATAATTATGGAAATAATTAGAGTGGAGGTTCAAGGATCGATAATGAATTGAAGTGTATGTTAATCGGATTCAAGATCTTCCCATATTGATTTCTCATCTTGTTTATATGCTAGTTAGTTGTAGTTTAGTTATAATCTACTTGAAACCCCCCTTTGTAATTAGGTTTCTCGGCCCTTAGCTTAATCTAGGTTTTGGATCACGCTGAATATTAAACTCGTCCCTGTTTCCCTGTGGATACGACCCCTACTTCCATTATACTAGCTTAGTGTAAAAGAGAGTAGGAGAAATTTATCTTTGGCCGGGTGCGGTGCACAACGACACATCCGCGCCCGCCCAAAATTTGGCGCCGTTGCCGGGGAAACGGTGTTACTTGTTTGTATTTAGTGTGATTTTTGGATGGTATTGTTTGTGCTCTTTGTTTTTGGTTGACACTCATAGCGCTAACGATGCATTGCAAGAGTTCTTCTCAATCAGTTTTGCAGGTACTTGAAGTGGAGATTGACATGGAACCACTACTGTCACACATGGAGCACAAACCCAATGATTAAGCTAAGGTACTAAGTCGAGCTAACGACTTTAATCAACAGCGCTTCTCGGGAGGCAACCCGAGACCCTTTTTATTTTCTTTCTTTTTCTTTATTTTTCATCAAATTTCCACCACCACAACAAATTTTCTTTCACCCACCGCCCACCCACTAAAAAGATCCACAACCAATCTTAATTCACTTGTAACCAAAATCCACAAAAGAAAATCCGTTGGGAGGACTTCAATAGCTAGGAGTTGGTACAACTAGAGGGTTGAGATTGTTAATGTATCTTTTCGATCTCTTAAGTTAGGTGCAAATCTCAAGAATTTAAAATTTTGAATTTGTCATTTGTTTGAGTGATTCGAGGGAGAGGGTTGTAAGTTGATTTATGAGATTTGAGTTGGTGTTGTTAAGAAGTTTGAGTTTGACGGATTGCTTTTCATGAGTTTTGAGCATTCGATCTTCGATTTACCCGATTTTCAAATTTCCCCCCCATTTTCAGTTTACTTTTTCTTCTAATTGTCGACACATTGAGGACAATGTGTAGTTTAAGTAGGGGGAGGGTATTCTCATTCTCATGTATCTATGTTGTATATATTACTTTCAATTTGAAAAAATGATAATGAAAAAAAAAATGAAAAAAATAAAAAATAAAAAAATGATGATGAAGTGAATCCCGCTGAGTTGAAAACCCGCAAGGGCGGGCGACTCGGGCAAAATTGGGGGCTCGGATAGGTCGAAAACCCGAAAGGGCGGCCTATGCAAAAAAGAGCTAGTTGAGCGGGTAAGATGGTGAGATGCAAAAAAATGTGAGAAGCTAGGATGAAAACCCGAAAGGGCTCCTAGGCAAAATGAGAGATTAAGAGAGAATTTTGTATTTGGAAAACTCATTTGCCGGAGATGGTGTCATAAGGTGGAAAGCGTTTTCGGGCTGGGTTGGTTATTTCATCCTTTGTTTTGTGAAGATCTATTTAAAGTTGGCTTTCACATTCTTTTGGTCAATTGTTTGTTTTTGGGAGTAAGCATGGAATTTATACCTTTTTGTCTTTGTTCCATGGCTTGCTATTCTAAATTAGTTGTAGTAGTAGTAGTTTTAGTTTATCTTTTGAGGTTTTAGGCGAGCTGTCATTTTGATTGTGGCGTTTGAGTGAGTTCAACTCCTTTGAGATCCTTCAGGATTTGAGCTCACATTTTGGTTGTCGTTTGCTGGTTATTGTTGTTGTCGCGTCTTTGTATACTTCAGGTGAGCTTGAATCTAAGTGTGGGGGAATCATCGTCCCTTACGTTTAGGTTTTGAGCGGATGTTGTTAAGATGTGATGATGATGATGTAGTTGATGGGGAGTGTAGGTTGGTGTCGTTAGCTTGGGTGATGATTTATTTGGTGATCCTCATTTTGAGTTTACTCGAGGTCGAGTAAAGTTCAAGTGTGGGGGTATTTGATACGCTCAAGTTACACGTAGTATTTACGTAACTTTGGGTGCACTTTGCTAAGGGTTTGATTGTAATTGTTAACATTCGTGTTTTATTTAACTCTTAGCGGAAGTTCGGAGTTTTGCGAGATAATTTGTGTTAACGTCATGTATTCCGAGCTTCCAAGGTGAAGTGCATTTGAGCCGAGCAAAGCCCAAGCATCACCGCAAGCCTAAGCATCACCACAAGCTCGCCAAGCCAGGCTCTCGTGAGCATTACCGCAAGCCTACCCAGCAGCCTCGTCCATCCAGCAGCACACGCAAGCATCGCACAGCCCATGCCAGCCCAGCGCTCATCGCCCAGCGCTTCATCATCGCAAGCCAGCGCGCGCTCGCAGCAAGCAGGGCCGAGGCAGCTCGCACCTCGCGAGCTAGGTCGCACCTCGCGACCTGCCTGCTCGCACCTCGCGAGGTTCTTCGCACGGTGCGACCTACTTCGTACCTCGCGACCCCTAGGTCGGTCTAAATGTCGGCTGATTTTTGAGCTTTAGTATAAATACTAAACTTGATTTTTGGACCTAGGGAGGCAGCAGCCACAAGGGGAGGGAGTCTCCAAAACTCCACTCCTCTCTTGTTGTCTTCTCTTTTAGTTTTTATTTTCTAGTTTAGTTTTTGTAGATTTCAATTATGGGATTGGCTTATGCTATGCCGATTGTAGCTTGAACCGTTCTTGAACGAGATTAATATGAAGCTTCAAGCATTATTGTGAGATCTTTCCTCTCTATTTAGTTCCTTTGATTATGGTTTAATTTCTATGCTTGCTTTCTATGATTTTTGCATGATTATGCTAGGAACGTTACTAGTTTGATTGTGTAATTAATCTAATGCTAGATTTAAGAATAGAATCGGATTGTTTTATTCTTTTATCGATTTGTAGCAAACTAGGGAGTAACTCAGATGCTGATCATCTTGGTTATTTCTTGGGGAAATTGAATCAACTGTTGAATGTTTATCGCTTGTATGACGTTAGCAGGTCTATTGATTCTCTGTGTTTATTGCTGCTATTGGATTGAACTTAGACGCGATCGGACTAGGTTATCCTTTAGTTAGGGTTTTATAGTCACGCTGATCGTGCTATTCAACTAAGAATAAGGAGAATGCGAGATTGATTCTCAACAATAGATAATTATGGAAATAATTAGAGTGGAGGTTCAAGGATCGATAATGAATTGAAGTGTATGTTAATCGGATTCAAGATCTTCCCATATTGATTTCTCATCTTGTTTATATGCTAGTTAGTTGTAGTTTAGTTATAATCTACTTGAAACCCCCCTTTGTAATTAGGTTTCTCGGCCCTTAGCTTAATCTAGGTTTTGGATCACGCTGAATATTAAACTCGTCCCTGTTTCCCTGTGGATACGACCCCTACTTCCATTATACTAGCTTAGTGTAAAAGAGAGTAGGAGAAATTTTATCTTTGGCCGGGTGCGGTGCACAACGACACATCCGCGCCCGCCCATATACGATGTCGGGAAAGAGAACGATTCTAAACGCTATGCAGTTTTGAACTGGTCTATATACGCCAGTCTCTACAAAACAAAGTTAGTATGCAGGATAATAACTACAAGCAATTTGATTACCTGCGGGGAAAGATGTTAGCAGATAGGTGCAAACAACTGACATAAGGCACATAATGATGCCAAAATGCAAACTTACTCTATAAGGATGCATGAGACGCTATGCAAGGATTAAGGTTATGCAAAGCTAAGGAAGATGACACGTCATGCAAGGTCATGGTCATGTAAGACTAGGATGTATGTAATGCAATGCAAGGTCAGGGTTTTGCAAAATTAGAAGATATGGATTTGTAGAAAGATAGAATGATTAGAAATGAATAGAATGATTTTCGAGGTCCGTAATTGGGGTCCGCAGATTACAACTCTTCGGGAGTTTAGTTTGATTTGGAGGATCCACCACATATCTAGAAAGCCCCCTTTTTGGGTAAGCTTGTCTTTAATTAGGCTAAAGCCTTGATTGAAATGTAGTTGATCTGATATTGAGCGTTAAATTTTTGACTTAAATAAATGTAGGTGGGAAAGGCTTTAACGAGGCTAGGTACAGACTCGAGTCTATGTCGGGATCTAGAAAGAATATGCTCCTAAATTCTAGAAAATTAAATCATGAGACCTTGATTAATTTTTTTTTATTGAAGTGGTCGGACCTCGAGATGAGGATTCCTACGTATCCTTGCAGAATCAGACCATTCGTAGTTCTGGGTCTGATTTTATTTTATATATTTTTTGTGCCCTAACTTTTACCTAGGTTGCCCTTTCGGGTTTTCAACCTAGCGGGCTTGGACATACCTTGGAGTAAGAATGAGGGTTGATGAAAGGTTGAAAGGTTTAAGACTTGAGGTTTTGATGAAGTATTAATTGGCTGTGATAAGGTAGGATCAAGGATTTAAATTATATGGTTAGGGTTTTGATGGACCGAAGGGATTTGAAACGAGGGGTTGAAATTCTGTGCAAGCCCCCTAGCTTGAATTTTTATTTCTTTGCCTTTGGCTTTTTCTTTTTTTGCATAGTTTCCTTTTTGTCATGTGTTTTTTTATTTTTTTTTATTTTTTGCTTTTTGTCACACTTTGATTTTTCTTTCAGTTGAATTATATGGTTTTGGGTATTGGAAGGCTTGAAGGATATATGCAGGACTTTAATTTGAAAGGATTATTGGGCTAATAGAGACGATGGTTTATGGCATTTTTTTTCTTGGTTTGCATGAGGATGGCTTATGGATGATGGAAGGTAATAGGGGAAGAGGGAATAAACTCCTACTCCAAAGCATGTCCATTTTTATTTTTTATTTTTTTGATTTTTTCAGATTTTTTTAATTAGTCAAGATCATTAGGGGATTTAAGTTTCAACATTAACTTAGAAGCATAAATAAAATGATGGAAGGCCAATGAAAATGAAAATGAAAATGCGATTATTTTATTGATTAGAAATAAAATGGAACAAGACTTATAAAAATTAAAGTCCTAAAGGATATTGACTCGACAGGAAAGGAAAGGAAGCAGCTAGGTGAGGGACTCTCCGACTCAACCTAGAAAACTAGCGTTAAATGATTATGCCCTGACATTATTTAAGCACGGCCCAAGGGGTTGCTATTATTGCTGACTTTTGTTGCAGGCGGAATTGGTAGTCTACCATCTTCAACCATGTCCTGTAGAGCATTCTTTAAGGCCCAACACACAGATGTTGGGTGTCCATTCCCTTGGTGATATTTGCAGTAAGCATTATGGTCCCACTTCTTGGACCTATTTTCTGGTGCAGGGTCTGGAGTAGGACCAATAGGGTAAATTGCTCCTCTTTGATTAAGCCTATTAAAAGCTTCTTCTAAAGTCATGCCCAGGGGAGCTAGAAGGGTTATTGTGACTGTTTTTTAAAGAGTTGTTGTTATTGGAACCCTTGTTCTTTGAGGCATGTACTTCCTCTTTGATCAGTAAGCCTACCTTGTAGAGTTTTGTGAAAGACTCTATCGGTTGGAACTTAATGTGATCTCCATACTTAGGCTGCAAGTTACGGATCACTAGTCGAACTTGGTCCTCTTCAGATGGTCTGTTAGTCATTTGTGCGGCCTTTTCCCTCCATCTATTAAGGAAGGTGACGAAGTCTTCATTGGAGTTTTGTTTAGTTAACTCCAACTCACGGAGACCAATGGGAAGTCGAGTACTATATATGTATTGTTTGCGGAACTCTTCTTTGATGTAGTCCCAATCATTCAGCTTAGTTTTATTCAGTGACTTGAACCACTGATGGATGTGCATCCAATGTTAAGGGGAAAACATAAGCAAACAGGTCCTTGCTCATGCCTTTGAGGGCCATAGAAATGGACAAGGCTCTCAAATGATCATCTGGGTCTTCGACCCCCTTGAATTTTGGGAGGTCACCCAATGCAACCTTTTTAGGAAGCTTTTCCCTTAGTTCAGGATCAATGATGTCATGGCCATGCGCCTGACTCTCGAGTGCAGGAATTGACTGGATCAATTGCTCGATTTTTTCGAACCTCAAATCTATCTCGGACTTGATAGGAGGTGGTGGTGGTGGAGTGTCATGACGCTCTTCTTCCTCAGTTATCAGCTTTTCTCTCAGTACCTTGATCTCTTTGTCTTATCCCTCAAGACGGGAGTTCATCAGTTGGAGTTGAGCCATGATTGCATTGAGTTGTTCAAAAGTGTATCCCATTTCGGATGATGATTCAGATGATGCATAAGTTTCTGAAGGCTCGTCTGGAAAGGTGAGAACTCGTTTGATGAGTCTGGGAGTAGGTTGACCTTGTATCCTCTCTGTCGGACGTTCCCAAGTTATAATCTCACGACCTGTCCTGAACAGAAATCGAATGGACCTCGTAAATTTTAAGAAATGAATTTAGAAATGAGAAATGGAAATGAGGGATGGAGAAATGGGAAATGGGAAATGGGAGATGAAAAATGGAAATGGAAATCGATAATGGAAATGGGAAATGCATTTGAAATGGAGGAAAAAAATGATTATAGGTTTCGGACTTTTATGGGCTCGACCGTGATGCAAACATGAGCCTAACTATATGCATATGCAGATATGGACTGCACTGGACTGGACTATGCAAGTAGACTTGATGAGACTTTGAACTTACAGGAGAGCAAGCAGGCTAGGCCTAAGGGTATAAATTGATCTTTTATAGTCCGAATACTTGACTAGGGTTTACATGAAGATGCAAACTCGACCTAGGATTGAACTTTTATAGTCTGGACACTTGACTAGGGTTTACATAAAGATGCAAACTAAACCTAGGAAATGAACTTTTATAGTCCTAAGACTTAACTAGGGTTTACATAGATATGCAAACTAGACCTAGGGGATGAACTTTAATAGTCCTAAGACTTAACTAGGGTTTACATAGAGATGCAAACTAGACATAGGGAATGAACTTTTATAGTCCGAAAACTTAACTAGGGTTTACATAGAAATGCAAACTAGACCAAGGGAATGGACTTTTATAGTCCGAAGACTTAACTAGGGTTTACATAGAAATGCAAACTAGACCTAGGGAATGAACTTTTATAGTCCTAAGACTTAACTAGGGTTTACATAGAAATGCAAACTAGACCTAGGGAATGAACTTTTATAGTCCGAAAACTTAACTAGGGTTTACATAGAAATGCAAACTAGACCTAGGAAATGAACTTTTATAGTCTGAAGACTTGACTAGGGTCTACATAGAGATGCAAACTAGACCTAGAGAATGAATTGGTCTTTTATAGTCTTAGGATTACTTAGGGTTTACATAGGGATGCAAACTTGACCTAAGGAATGAATTGGGCATAAATGGACCTAAACTTTGAATTGGATTAGAATTAGACTTAGATTGGAATGGACTAGGAATAGACTTGGACTAGACTTCACATAAAGATGCAAATGGGTCTAGATTTTGACATGAACTGGACTTTTATGGGCCTAAGATCGACTCTAATGCTAATGAATGTATGGACTCAAATTTAGATGGACCTAATATGAATGCAAAACGGACTCTAATGCATATGGGCCTAAAATGAATGCAAATGGATTGGATTGATTGAATTGTATTGACTGAAGGTGTTTGGACTGGGCTTAAAATTTTCGAATTTTATTTTTGCAAGGAACCCCTTGTTTTTTTTATCTTTTGTTAGGAAAAGATGATAGATTAATTTTGAAAATATTTTTGTAAATGTCTTGTATGATGATGATTAGTACAAATGCTTTTTGAAAAAAGTAGAATAGACATCGTTGTAGGATTGATTTTGAATGATATAAGTTTTTTGAAATTGGTTAAATATGATTGGATAGAATTGATAGGGAAGATTAGTTGGGTAGTAGGGAGAAGGTAGACAATGCATGACAATTCTAACTCTACCATGACAACTTTTCTAGATGCACCATTTTTTTAGGATAGACTCGACCTTGTATGACAAGACTGATTTATATGTTAGAATTAGGTGAGACCCCTAGAAGGACCATGCTTTTACGCGAATGCAGACGGACCGAACATAGGATCGACCACCACGACGACTAGATCGGCGATAACCATGCGATGTACAGACTGCGTGCCACGCTACATTGCTGCACGCGTCACACAAACGTGCGTCTGGCGCGGTAGCGGTGTGCCAGGCGCAACTTAATGCGCTTGGCGCACTTCTCTCCCGAATTTTTTTTCGGGGATTTAGGCGAGGTTTTCGCCAATTGACGATTTTTTATTTTATTTTTTTAGACGCAATGCATAAAAATAACAATTTAAGAAGTTAATAACAGACAAAAATTGCAATCACACGCAAATGTCATGTAACATGGATGCAAAAGTTCCAACCTAAAGTCCAGTTCGATGTTTGAAACTATGGCCAGGTTTAGGTTAAGTCTGAAAGGGTCCATGACTAAGAGCTTGATCCCACGCTTCGTACCTGCTTAAAGAGGTGGCCACGTGTAAGATGCACTCCAGTTCTCAAGTCAGGAACAAGAGAACAATGCCATGGTTGGGTAGGTTTGCTTATGACTAAGATCCAACACTATCGCTCCGGAAGCTTTTTGGAAGGACAAAGCGCAAACCCCCGGGGGTGTCCTCACACATAGAACATGCGCTAACGAGGCAAGGTAGGTTGTCCTTATGGTGGCTTAAACAATAGATATGCATATGCAAAACTGTAATGTCATTCTAAAGCATAAAAAGAGTATGAATCGTATTTTTCAAGTTTCGTCCACTTATTTAAAAAAAATAATTTTTTTTAAATCCTCCCCAGTGAAGTCGCCAAATTGTAGGCGCATTCTTATTTCGCCGACGCGGTGTGAGCGCGTATTTAACTACAACATTGTAAAGGTTTTATTGAAAAATGTTTAGAAGTCGCCAACAAGTCTTTAGAGAAAGACTCATAAACCTAATTGGATATTGGGAAATCGTAGGGACAAATTAGGAACTTATCCATGGTAGATTTCCCCGTCCTGATTCTATAGATGGTCAATGAACCATAGATTGAGTTCGAGGGTGAGGATACGAATACGGTCATAATGAACCACATTCACCCATTGCTGGCCTCTACTAAATATCGATTCATGTTAATTTTTATGCAATAGAATAACCAAATAATATTTTTTATGCACCCTAAAATAATTTAGTCTAGGCTGGTTCAGGAAACATATAAAAGACTATTTTTTAGTGATATGTTATTAGGTAATCAAAATTACAGGAAACCTAACAGGTTTTATAAATTATCTGATTAATATTAGAACAGTTCTTTAGGTCTTGATTAACAAAAAAAGCATGTCGGGTGATGAAAATATTAAATCATACAAGCATGCATACGAAGAATAATAAATAGAAAATAAATAAAGAGGTTAGAATCTACAAAGGAACGATTTTTATATTAAAGATCTACATCAGGAAAGAAATAGTTAGTAACTTGAATATATAAAAAAAGAAGTTATTCAAGGACCCTCAAGATTATAGCGTGGCTTAGGTCTGAGAGATTGACAACCTCCGGGACGAGCAATCGTGAAGCCTGAAGATCTGAATTTGTATGTATGTCTGAAAGTTTTTGGTTGTTTGTGTTTTTGTGTTGAAAAGTATGGAAGTATGAGTTTTGTAGAGAGAATTCGTAAGTGTTCGTAGAGTTCGAAGTGTAAAGTCGTAATGTTTATATGAGAAAATCGTCTTTTAATTCGGAAAATCAAAGCCTGTTTATAGGAAAACCGAAACTGTGCGTCACACGCAGGCGTAAGACCCTGCATGACTCACAATCCCACGTGTCAGGCGCAGATTGGTGCGCCTGATGCGACACACCCAATCAGCTACGTACACGTGGCACACGCTTTGAAAGAAGGTAGAAAATAACATTGCGCGTCACGCAAAGGAGTGCGCCAAGCTTACGACTCTATGTGACACATAAAGCCACGTGTCAGTCACAAATTGGTGTGCCTGACACAGTTCGACAATGGTGCGCCAGGCGCACGATGGTGCGCTAGGCGCACGATGGTGCATCAAGCGCACCACCTTATTTCTTTACATGTTTTGACAGCTTTTTAATAAAACACGTTTTAACGATTTTGTTTTATCTTTTTGTCCGAAAATCGGATTTTACGGGATAAAATCCAATTTTAATTATAAAAATATCTTTGTAAATATTTATTTTATTTAAATAAAACAAATAATTGGGCTTTTTCATACGGTGGGGCTCAAAATACAATTAATTATCATGAATAAATAAGTGGGCTTTAAAATACGATTTTTTATCATTAAAATACGCTTTAAAACTTTTAAAATAATTTTGGCTCTTCGGACTGCTATGCCCTTGGGTCGGACTAATTAAGACCGCGATATGTTTCATCATTGGGCCCTTAAATGGGGAGACACGATTATGTGCCTACAAATACCCCATATTTTTTAGTATTTATTTAAGTAATTAAATATTTATTTTCTAAAATAAATATTTTAAGCAAAGGGTATTTTATTAATTTAACTCATTTTAAAATATTTTGGTGGGAATATAGCGCCAAAAGTTGGATTTGTTGAAGCTTTTAAATTTAAATTCTAGTCAAAATTTTTATTGAGTTATTTATTTGAATATTTAGTATTGGTTTTGTCCTTTATGATAGATATTTGCCAAAAAAAAATTATGCTTGATGGCCGGCCACCATAATGAGGGGGGGGGGAGGTTTTGATTTTCTTAAACCCCCAAATTAATGTGTAGGTTACAAATCCTGTATTAATCTTTTAATTTATGGTGAAGTTTACAAAATCTTTAATTTTGGAAATTAAGTACTCCCTATTCTACACCTATAAATACCCCAAACGTAAAGCCATATTTTCCACACAAAAACTTTGAAGAATCCAAACTCTCTTACTTCAAGGTTCTTTCTTCTCTTCTTAATCTATTTTAGTTTTATATTTCTTATTCAAGTTTCAATTTTATTTGGTTTAAGTAAAAGATTTTCATGTTTCTAAGTTTAATATTTTGTTCATGTTAGGTTCTGCATATAATTTTAATATAGGGATTCATGTTTTAGTTCATATGGTGAATTACTTATTAGATTTTTATATTATTGGTTGATTGGGAGAACGTTCAAGCATAAGCATAGGTGACGTTGCTAGTATACTATTTGTGCAAGATCAAGGTACGTTATGTAGCTGGATCTTTTGAAATGTGGTTTTATGTGTTCAAGATGTTTATTGATTCAATGGTTGAATTGATTTAGAAATTTAATTTAAAATGGTTACAACATTTTATTGATTCACTTTTGGAAATGAAAAGAAGGAATGAAATCATCAATCATATTATATGAATATTTTGTTATCCTTTTAGGAAATTTAAATTATTATTACAAGGAATGGTTTGATTGATTTTTATGAACTTTGTGTGTTCAAAAGTTGTTTATGACAAAAGGAGAATTATCTATGACTTACTAAATTGTATTATTATATACCGCTTGATTTACATCAAGAAGGGTTTATGCTTCAAAGTCCACTTGTGGGCAATTATTGTTACTCCTCTATATAGATCCGTGATGGGATGACTAGTTTGGGGGTGTGCACACTTAGGTAAAGGAAGGGGAGATAAGAAGAGGAATTAATTTCAAGGTTATTTTCATCTAAGTTATTTGGAAAGAGTTTGTTCTTAAAAGTTATTATTGAATTATTAGTTAAGGTAATTTTGAAAAGTAAAATGCTGCGAACTAGTAAATGTGTTTTCTATCTTGTACATATCGTACTCAGTTTTATACTAACGCGTATTTCCTTTTTCCTTTTTGGCTTTGCCCTGTTTACCTATTGGTAAGCAGTTTTGCAGGTGAACTATGGATATGCCTGGAAGCATACAAGGAAGGGGATCTTCACCTAGTTTAGGATCTTTTATTTGTTTTAAGTTGGAGACAATATTTATTTATGATAATAAACAAGTATTGTCTTTTGATTAAGTCTTCCGCTATAACACCCCTAAATTACTCACTTTAAAATAATTAACTTAATAATTAATATTAAAGTAATTTAGGAGTATTATTGCCACGTGACTATCACAATTTCGGCAACTAACTACTAACGGACCAAAAACTTGCAGCGGAAGACTTTAACCGAAATAATAATACTTCTTTATTATTAAAACTAAATATTGTCACAAACTTAAAATAAATAAAACATCCTATACTAGGTGAAAATCCCCTCCCTAGTATACTCCCATGCACATCCAAAGTTCACCTGCAAAACTACTTACCAAAAGGTAAATAGGGCAAAGCCAAATAGGAAAAATGAACTACGTGTCAGTATACTATTGAGTACGAAATCCACTAGATAAGTAACACATTTGCTAGTTCGTAACAATTTACATTTCGAAAACTCTATCACTATTAATTCAACGATAACTTGAACAAACTTCTTTCAAAAATAAACTTGGATTAAAATAAACTTGAAAACAGTACCTCTTCTTATCTCCCCTTCCTTAATTTAACTAAGTGTGCACACACCCCCCAAGCTAGTCATCCCATCATGGATCTATGTCAAGGGGTAACCATAATTGCCAACAAGTGGACTTTGAAGCATAAACCCTTCTTGACGTTAATCAAGCGGTAATAATAATAATAATAATAATAATAATAATAATAATAATAATAATAATAATAATAATAATAATAATAATAATAATAATAATAATAATAATAATAATAATAATAATAATAATAATAATAATAATAATAATAATAATAATAATAATAATAATAATAATAATAATAATAATAATAATAATAATAATAATAATAATAATAATAATAATAATAATAATAATATGACTTGTAAGTCATGAATAAATCTCATTTTCTCATAACAACTTTTTGAACATTCAAAGTTCATAAAAACCAATCAAACCACTCCTTGTAATAATAATTTAAATTTCCAAAAAGGATGACAAAACATATAACTAATATGATTGATAAATTCATGCCTTCTTTTCTTTTCCAAGAGTGAATAATAAAATGTTGTAAATATTTTAATCCAAATTTCGAAATCAATTCAACCATTAAATCAATAAACAACTTTAACACATAAAACCACATTTTATAAGATCCAGCTACATAACTTACCTTGATCTTGCACAAAGAGTATACTAGTATCTTCACTTAGTCTTATGCTTGAGCGTTCTCCTAACCAACCAATAATTTAAAAATCTAATAAGTAACTTATCATGAGCATAATATTTTTGAGTAAGAAACATGAAAATCTTTTACTTAAACCAAATAATATTAGAACTTGAATAAAGAAAAAAAAAATCGATTAAGAGAAGGAAGAACCTTGAAGTAAGAGAGTTTGGATTCTTCAAAGTTTTTGTGTGAAAACTATGGTTTAAGGTATGGGGTATTTATTGGAGTAGAATAGGTAGTACTTAATTTCCAAAATTAAATATTTTGTAACCTTATCCATAAATTTGGGGCAAAATTAGCCTCAACACCCTGAACTATAGCTCGGGTGCACCCAACACCACCAACTACGACTTTAAACCAAGATTTGTAACCTACACATTAACTATGGAATTTTGGAAAATCAAAACCTCCCCCTTAAATGGGGATGGTCGGCCAACATGCTTCAAATTTTTTTTTTCAAAAACTCCATCATTTAAATGTTTTTAAGAAACTTATTTAATAATATTTTAAAAGTTTGGCAAATTCAAGTTTGGCGTCATCTCCCGCTAAAATAATTTAAAACCAGTGACTTTACTAAAATACCCTTTTAATTAGTTAAATAAATACTCAAAATTATGGGGAATTACAATCTAACCCCCCTTAAAAGAAGTTTCGACCTCGAAATTTAAGACAAAAAGTCATAATCACTTTCCAAAAACGGATTAAAATCCAAAATTGCAGAATGTGACTCAAATGCTCATGCCTAAAATGCATATAATGACTAAAAAATATGCTAAAATGCATTAACTATGGTAAAAGCGTGAAACTCTATCGCATTCTACCACCCTTAAAAGGAGTTACAACCTCGTAACTCGACAACTAACCTCGGAAAACAACGCCGGATATTTCTTGTGCATACCCGCTTCGGATTCCCATGTTGCTTCCTCAGTCTGATGGTTTGACTATAATACTTTGACTAATCTAACATCCTTAATCCGAGTACTTCTAACTTTACTATCAATGATTCTTACAGGTCGCTCCTCAAGTCAAACTATCATCTAACTCAATGGTCTCAGGTTGCAGCACATGGGACACATCTGGAATATACTTCCTTAATTGAGATATATGGAAAACAGTGTGTGGACTCGGCCTAAGTCATTTAGCAAATCCAACTTATATGCCACTTTCCCGATCTTCTTTAACACCTTATATGGCCCAATATATTTTGGGCTCAACTTTCCCTTCTTCCCAAAGCGCATCACCCCTTTCATTGGAGATATTTTCAACAATACCTTCTCTCGAACCTGAAACTCTTCATCCCTCCGCTTCAAATCAACATAACTCTTATGTCGATCTTGAGTTGCCTTAATCTTTTCCCGAATCATTTTCACCTGTTTAACCGTCTCTTCTAGCTAATCAGGTCCAAGTACCACGGTTTCACTAATATCATTCTAGCAAACTAGACTTCTACACTTTCGACCATACAAATCTTCAAATGGAGCCATTCCAATCCTTGCATGATGACTGTTATTGTAAGAAAATTCTATCAAATCCAAGAAATCTTCCCACGAACCCTGATACTCCATGACACAAAGTTAGGGGTGAAAGTTATTCGGATAAAAACCGAAATCCAATCCAATCAAAACCAAATTAGTAATTCAGATTGGACTCAAACTATATTCAGATTGGATTCGGATTGATTTTTTATTGAAAGAATGGATTTTCAGATCGGATCAGATCAGATTGAGGGTGATTGGATCTAAAAATCCAAAATAACAGAATAGTATATAGGCCTTGAATTGTATAATTAGAATCGGGCATAACAAATTCTTTTTTAAATAAACCAAATGGTCGGACGGCCTTTTCCTGACCCTAAAACTCTAACTGGCTAACTTCCTAATCACTATCGAAAACTTTATTTTGATGCTAGTACCTATCAAAAACTTTTTTTTTGATGCTCGTGCCTAATTATGGGCTTGTACAAATTAGTTCTACTATCGAAAACTTTATTTTGATGCTCGTGCCTAATTTATTTCATCGAAAAATTGGAGTTTTAAAAAATTGGATATTTCGGATCGGATGCAATCTATCGTATGAAATTCGGATTGGATTGGCTTGGACTCAAACTCTAATTGCATTGGATTCGGATCGGAAAATTGAAATTCAAATTTTATTAGGATCGGATGGGACTAGGCCTAAGTCCAAACCTTATACCGAACTTTCACCCCTATACAAGATCGCAACATATCCTCTAAAGTCTGAATTGTTCGTTTGTTTCTGTAGCCGGATGAAAAGTTATACTCAGTAACAGATTAGTGCCCAAAGCCTTCTGCAAACTCTACCAAAGTTGGACAAGAACCGTGAATCATGATCCGAAACAATGTCCTTAGGCACACCATGATACTTCACCACCCACTTCACATATGCTTTAGCCAATTGAACCATCGACCAACTATTCTTCATAGGTATGAAAGTCACGGATTTAGTTAAATGATCTACCAGTACCCATATCGTATCATTTCCAGCTTTAGTCCTTGGTAAAGCAGACATGAAATCCATTGATATGGAATCACATTTCCAACTGGGAATATCGAAAGGCTGAACCTTCCCTTGTGGCCTTTTGTGCTCAATCTTGACCTTTTGGCATGTGAGACACTTAGCCACGAACTCCGCCACCTCTCGCTTCATGTTTGGCCACCAAAACGTCTGCTTCATGTCCTTATACAACTTATCACGACCTAGGTGTACCGAATAAGGTGAGCTATGAGCTTCTTCCATTAATTTCTACTTCAACTCTTCTCTAATACTTGGTACACCCCAACTCCTCTTGAACCGGATACTTCCATTATCAGCTATCTGGAAATCCAACACTTGACCCTCCTGGATCTTCTCCTGAATCTTTTCTAACTTTTCGTCCTTTGAATGACCTCTCTAATCTCATCATAGATCGAAGGTTGAACCGACAAAGAACTCAAAAATTCTTCAACACCGCCCTCTTCCATTACCTCCAATGATTGTTTATGAAACTCTACACATAACTGACTCGCCAGCACCATTCCATTAACTGAATGACTCGACTTTCGGCTCAATGTATCAGCAACAACATTAGCTTTCCCCTCATGATACTGGATCTCCAAATCATAATTTTTGATCAACTCCAACCACCGCCTTTGCCTCATGTTCAACTCTTTCTGAGTGAAAATGTACTTCAAGCTCTTATAATCTGTGTACAGCTTACACGTTGCCACATACAAGTAGTGCCGACATATCTTCAAAGCAAACACTATTGCAGCTAACACTAATGGAAAAAACGCTATATGTCACAACACAACCGCTGCGGTCCTTAAGAGAACCGTAGCGGTAAATCCTCGAAATTTTGGGTTGGAAAATTAGGAACATAAACCGCTGTGGTTCTCAGAAAACCGAAACGGTTAACAGAAAACTGCTGCGGTTTTCTGTTAACCGTTTTGGTTCAGTGAACCGCAGCGGTTAATACTGTTTTTTTTTCCCTCATCCCTCTCTCCTCCCACCCACAAAACCCTAAACTTCTTCACTGCTCACCTGATCTTCGATCTCTCATCCAATCATCCCTCTCTCTCATCCAAATCTCTTTCTTCCATCGCTCCTCCTAATCTATCTCTCGCCGTCGCTGATCTCCTAATCTTCACGGCGCCACCCATCACTTATCTTCTCTTCTCGTCTCCTAATCTCCTAAATGCAGATTATGTTCGCGTTGCTACGCCAAACCTTTCATTCAAGATTATCTACTGGTGTTGCGAGTGCAACGAGAAACGAGAGATCAATCATCACTTTGGATTTTCTCTCTCCTAGGGTTTTTAGCTCGAGATTTCTTCCTTGTCGGTGACGAAAAAGGTAATCTTCCGATTTCTGCACGTCTTTTTCCTTCAATTGCGCGTATTCTTTTCCTTTCTGCGCTTCTCAGCTCTTTCTCTCTCTTTCGCTTGACCAATTCACTGATTTTTTAGCAACATTTTGTCGAATGTTTGTGTTATATGTTATCTCCAATTCTCAATCTAATTCAGTTTTCGAATCTTTCAATTGAATTCTATTTGGGCCCATTTCTTGGACCAGCCCACCTATGGCGAAGTTACCAAAATACCCCTACCTCTAGGGAAGGCAATCCTCCACCAGCTGGAGCTGACTAAAATACCCTCATTTATTGGAGGTCCCATCCTCTATAAATAGCGGTTGTCTCACCAATCAAAGGGGAAGCAATTCTAAGCTGCCAAACCCAAAGCATCTCTCTCTACATTGATCACTTTCTCTCTCTACCTCAATCATCTACTGACTTGAGCGTCGGAGGGGCGATCCCGGGACCACCCCCGAGATAGGCTAACCTTGTATTGCAGGTTTCCGGCGTACGGATAACGGAGCTAAGGCGAACGCTCTCGGGGCCCACATCGAATCACTCAACTCATTGCAATCCTTAATTTCTTGACAGAAACAGTTTGGCGCCGTCTGTGGGGATAGTACAAGAAGTTACTTCGCCACCACTCAGCAAGATTCACCTTGTTGCTACTCAGTAAAACTCACCTCATTGTTGCTCAACAATGGCCCCAACCAAGAAGACACGCTCCCAAGCCAACCGTTCCGGGAGAGCTCAAGCATCCCATATGCACCTACGGTGCTATCCCTCTATCCCAATGATGATGATTCCACCCCAATGGAGAATCCACTTGCGAAGTCGGTCATCTCGCAAAGATCGGGTCGACATAAGTAGCCGACCCTCCACCCATAACCGCAATAGACGTCACCTTGATTGCAGCTCATCTTCAACAAACTCTCCAGCAAAGTCTGATGGGTATGGCTTCCACTCGTCATGAAGAGATCATTCGTCCCTCCCGAAATGCTCAGCCTAACCGGCTGGGACCTAAATAAAGGGAAGGATCTTCCAAGGGCAACTCAGCTAGGCAAGCTACTCACGTCTCTTCAAGGTTGTCAAGAAACATGTTATCACTCGGAAGAATTCGTATCGAAGAACACAAACTCATGAATATTGATCCGAAAGAGGGGTGTGATGACTCGGAATTGCAAAACCCCTCCAGAATAAACAGTGGCACCCTCAAGTTTACGGTCCGGCTCAGTCAGACCTACTCATCAAAGGCGCCCACTCATCAGCGGTACTTACTCATTCAAGGTACCCACTTGGCCAAGACATATACTCAGCCAGAGGTGCCTACTCATGAAAGGCACCCACTTATAAATGGTACTTACTCATTCAAGGTACCCACTCATCCTTGGCGCCTACTCGGCCAAGGAAATGTGCTCGGCCATATGTGCCTACTCATTAAAGGCACCTACTCACCAACGGTACCTGCTCATTCAAGGTACCCACTCATCCTTGGCGCCAACTCGGCCAAGGAAATGTGCTCGACCATAGGTGCCTACTCATTAAAGGCACCTACTCACCAACGGTACCTGCTCATTCAAGGTACCCACTCATCCTTGGCGCCAGCTCGGCCAAAGAAATGTACTCGGTCATAGGTGCCTACTCATTAAAGGCACCTACTCATCAACGGTACCTACTCATTCAAGGTACCCACTCATCCTTGGCGCCCACTCGGCCAAGGAAATGTGTTCGGCCATAAATGCCTACTCATTAAAGGCACCTACTCATCAACGGTACCTGCTCATTCAAGGTACCCACTCATCCTTGGTGCCCACTTGGCCAAGGAATATACTCGGTCATAGGTGCCTACTCATCAAATGCAACGGTACCTACTCATTCAAGGTACCCACTCATCCTTGGATGCCCACTTGGCCAAGAAATGTACTTGACCATAGGTGCCTACTCATCAGAAGCACCTACTCATCCACGGTACCTCCATCAACTTGGCATGTGCGAGCTACCTCCATCCAAGCACGACCCCCCTTGGTCTAAAGAGCGAACTTGGACAAAGAAAATGAACCACACATCAAGGCACCTAACTCGAAGCGATGCATAATCCCGAGTCCCCCTCTCCGGGACTAGCGGGTACCCTGCAACATGGGTCTCTCTCGATTTCCGTTTGGACGACCGCCTCGGGAAGGAATGATGCTACCCTATCCGTTCATCCAAAGTGGGGCTAATTACTTGGAACCCCTCGGTTGGACAAATAAATACTCTCAAAGGAGGAAGGATGGGGCTAATAAGCCTCGTAAGTCCAAAATTTCTCCATCGGCACCTCCTCGCTCATAAGAGGAGCGTCCTACTAACTTGGCCAAGAACGGCTAAGTATCGTTAATTGGCACGTACTCGATATTCAAATAGTGTCATGAAACCTCCTCGGGAAACATGGAGCTCCTAAACTCCCCCGAGTCGAGAAACATATTCATTGGCACCTCCTCAGCATTTTGAGGAGCGTCACTCAAATAGTAAGTCAAAATAAGGCTAAGGACCTCCCTCGACCACTTGAGGCTCGTAAGCCCCCAACGTGCCGAGGAGCGTCCCATGACCTCCCTCGGTATCTCGAGAAGCGTCCCATGACCTCCCTCGGTATCTCGAGGAGCGTCACATGACCTCACTCAGCAATTTAACGGGCGTCACTCAAACACTTAGTCAAGTATGGCTAAATACTCATGGCACCCGCTCGGACAGCATAAGGCTCATTAGTCGTCATCCGAGCGGCGTCCTACTCCCTCGGTCAGCATGGAGTCCACGTACTCCTCTATCGAGCCACTTTGCACTTAGTCAAGTATGGCTAAGTACTCATGGTACCCACTCGGACAGCATGGGGCTCATTAGTCCTCATCCGAGCGGCGTCCTACCCACTCGGTCAACAGGAGCTCCCCTCCTTGCCGTGTCGCTTCTATACTTGGTCAAGTATGGCCTAGTATCAGCTAGCACCTATTCGGACAGCCTGGGGCTCATTAGTCCCTCATCCGAGTAGCCTCATAACTTACTCGGTCAACAGGAGCTCCCCTCCTTGCCGAGTCGCTTCTATACTTGGTCAAGTATGGCCTAGTATCAGCTAGCACCTATTCGGACAGCCTTGGGGCTCATTAGTCCCTCATCCGAGTAGCCTCATAACTTACTCGGTCAACAGGAGCTCCCCTCCTTGCCGAGCCGCTTCTATACTTGGTCAAGTATGGCCTAGTATCAGCTAGCACCCACTCGGACAGCATGGGCTCATCAGTCCTCATTCGAGCGGCGTCCTACTCCCTCGGTCAGCATGGAGTCCACGTACTCCTCTACCGAGCCACTTTACACTTAGTCAAGTATGACTAAGTACTCATGGCACCCACTCGGACAGCATGGGCTCATCAGTCCTCATTCGAGCGGCGTCCTACTCCCTCGGTCAGCATGGAGTCCACGTACTCCTCTACCGAGCCACTTTACACTTAGTCAAGTATGACTAAGTGCTCATGGCACCCACTCGGACAGCATGGGCTCATCAGTCCTCATTCGAGCGGCGTCCTACTCCCTCGGTCTGCAGGAGACCCCCCTCTCCTTCGCCGAATCGCCTCTAAACTTAGCCAAATTCAAGCTAAGTACTTCATTGACACCCACTCGGACAGCATGGGGCTCATTAGCCCCTCATCCGAGTGGCGTCCGACCCGCTCAGCGCAAGGAGACCCCCTCTCCTTTGACGAGTCGCTCTTATACTTGGCCAAATTCAAACTAAGTACTTCATTGACACCCACTCGGACAGCATGGGGCTCATTAGCCCCTCAACCGAGTGGCGTCCGACCCGCTCAGCGCAAGGAGACCCCCTCTCCTTTGACGAGTCGCTCTTATACTTAGCCAAATTCAAGCTAAGTACTTCATTGGCACCCACTCGGACAGCATGGGGCTCATTAGCCCCTCATCCGAGTGGCTCCGACTCCGCTCAGCACAAGGAGCCGCTCGGCACAAGGAAGCCCAAAAGGCCAAGGAGCCAGTCGGCTCAAGGACCTACTCGGCTTGGGCACCCTCTCTCGGCCACTTGGTCATGGGACTCGGTTGGCCATCCTCGCATACCCGGTCGGCCAAGATCAACGCACGGCTCGTCTCGCTCAATATCGGCTCAACCCGGTCGTCCATCCTCGAGCAAAGAATCTCGGCCCAACCTCAAAGGCCCACGGTCGGCCCGCCTCGACTACCCAGTCGGCCTTTCGACCAAGGCACCTGGTCGGCCCTCTCGACCAAGGTACCTGGTCGGACTCAGCCAGCAAAGCTCGAGAGAGCTGCTCGGCCACTCGACCAGAGACCCGCTCGGACTCGGCCAACAAAGCTCGAGAGAGCTGCTCGGCCACTCGACCAGAGACCCGCACGGACTCGGCCAACAAAGCTCGAGAGAGCGCTCGGCCACTCGACCGCAGCACCCCCTCGGACTCGGCCAAAAAGCTCGAGAGAGCCGCTCGGCCACTCGGCCAATGCACTCGCTCGAGAACCTCGCCAATGCCCCCGCTCGGCCGGTCGGTCAACACCCCGCTCGGCCACATGGCACCTGCTCGACCCGACGGCCATCCTCGAGTACCCTGGTCGGCCATCGTCGAGCACTCCTCTCGCCAGACCTCGAGGGCACCCGCTCGGCCGGCCTCGAGGGCACCCGGCTCGGCCGGCGACGAGGGCACCCGCTCGGCCGCCTCAAGACACACTCAAGACACTGGTCGGCCGCCTCGCCAAAGCACCTGGCCGGCCAAGGCCCGGGCCTCAATGCACCGGCCCCTCAAGGCACCGGGTCGACCCGCCTCAAAAGCACCCGGCCCACCTCAAGGCACTGGTCGGCCCGTCAAAAGCACAGTCGGCCGGCCTCAAGGCACTGGTCGGCTTGCCTCAAAAGCACCTGCGAGACCCCCGTGCTTGGTTAATCCTAGCGACAGAAGATTTTCTCCCCCACGATCCGGCATGAAAATTCGTGGGTCCCGCTCAACATCGGCAAAAATGCAATCACCTTATTCCGCCAATCAACCGCACTAAAAATGGCGATTTTCACTCCGATTACTTGGCGTGGGGCTAATTGTTTGGGCCCATTTCTTGGACCAGCCCACCTATGGTGAAGTTACCAAAATACCCCTACCTCTACAGGGAAGCGAATCCTCCACCAAATGGAATGACTAAAATACCCTCATTTATTGGAGGTCCCATCCTCTATAAATAGCGGTTGTCTCACCAATCAATGGGAAAGCGATTACTAGCAAACCTGCAGAAAGATTCTCTCTACATTGATCACTTTATCTCTCTACCTCAATCATCTACTGACTTGAGCGTCGGAGGGGCGATCCCGGGACCACCCCGGGGTAGGCTAACCTTGTTTTGCAGGTTTCCGGCGTACGGATAACGGAGCTCAAGCGTACCTTCTTGGTGCCCACATCAAATCTCACAACATATTACAATCCTTAATTTCTTGACAGAAACAAATTCAATTTTAATCCTCGAATAATTGTGGTTGAAGTGAGCTTTTTTGTCTTCTTTTTTAATTGAATTTATTCGCATCAATGTTTACCTGTTTTTCATACGGTAATGTTTCATAATTTGAGTTCAGAGTGTATTAATTTTTTCAGAAATTATTTGAAGTAGAATTCTGATTGTAATGTGCTGAATGACAGTGGTTTGATTTTGTGGTAAATTATTGGGAGTTAGGTTTTGGAAGCTAGGAGCAAGTCGGAATTGTGCTCTTGATGTTTATCTTGGTTTGTGCTTTTGATGTGTAAATTTGTTGATGCTGAGTCCTAACTGGAAACCTTACAAGTTACAAGAGGTTTTTCTTGCATCAGTCGAAAGGTATTCTGTCCGTTGTTTGAGAATTGCTCCTCTCTTTCTTGCAGGTACGGCGAATGGCAGATGAAACTGGTCTAGATTTCAGTGATCAAATCAGTGCTCTAGAGTTGAAATATCAACAGGTAACAGCATATAGAAAGTCATCTACCTCATGAGAAGTATTGTCTTGCACCCTGTATCTCTTGCTTCATCTCTTTCTTTAATTAGCTGTAATGTTCATGCATCTTTGGACTATATATAGCTCTAGGAAGACTCCCTTGTTTACAGTCTGCTGATGTGCTTTCTCATGAGTTTACTGTTAATATTTTGTGATTAATTACTTATTTCTTGAGTTCAGTTTATTTTTTCTTTGTTAGATTTAGTTAATTTTTTAAGAGTGATGAGTACCTAATTATGTTAAAATTCAAACTTGAACAAAGAGTCCATTCTAAAGTTGTGCCAAACAACCATAAATGGATATAGAAATTATTATAAGAGGGAACCAAACAATTTTAGGCTGGTATGTTATAGGGATATAAATCCATACCATTCCAACTCAACGAACCAAACAACCCCTTAGTTTATTCTCAGTTTTGCTTATTGGTCTCAGTGTTTTGTCTCTTGCCCATATTTGATTAGTATGGTGCTTTAGTTCAGTAATTAGCTTTTGGCTTATTGTTATTATGCTTAATGTGTGTTGGTGTACACATTTGTTTCTCAGTAGTTTCACCTGGACAGAAATCAATCCAGCCCTCTTATGCTCTTGTCGATTATTTCAAATGCTCTGATTTAATTTTCCTTTCTGGTTCTGTTACTTTTCTTTTATGGCAATGAAGGGGAGAGAAGAAGATAACATTGAAACCACTAGAAAGCAATCAACGTGTCCATGGAATCCAGTCTTCCGGTTATTCAGTACTATGACACTCTTGGAAAAGTTAGACGGGTAATTTCCAGTCTGTCTGCTTGCGAGGGCCATTCTCTCACTCAATTGCTTGTCTAAACTAATGTGTTGTAATCTCACTCTCCTTTCTATGCATAGATTGATGCAGGCATGCAGCAAAGCCAGTAGATGCTATATTTGAGGATGTCAAAGTTATATTTGAGAAGGTAAGAATAGCAACTCTTACTTGCCTAACCATAAGCTAGCTAGTAGAATTGCAGGATCTGTAAAATAGGTGCTTATCTGCCGTAAAATGAAATTAGGTTCTACCGTCATAGTGTCATTTCGCAGTACGAGAATGGCTATGAGAAAGTAGTTTCCTACTTAGTTTTGTAATAAGTAAAAGTATACCACTTGTATGTTAAAGGCTTAAAGCTATACCTGAGAAGGTAAGAATATCAACTCTTCTTACCTGACCATGAAGTTGCTGGAGCATAAAGTTATATCCACCAAACTCATCTGCATAGTAGAATATTTTGGTTCTTCCTCCTGGCTGATTATCTTGAAGAATTCTTGATGCACTCCGATGCTTTTGCGTTTGTAAATGGTGCGATTTAATTTTTTCATGGGTTGAAATTAGCTTTCCCAAAGGATGGATGACCTTTTTTTTGTTCTTGAGATGCCACATTATTATCCTTATAGATTACCTTTCTCACTCTCTTCTCTCAGCCATCCCCTCTCCTCCCTTCCCCTCCATTTTCATTTTTTCAATTTTTCTCTAACTTCTCTTGTAAAGTGGCAAATAAAAAAAAAACTCTCTTGTAATTTTTTTTTTCTTGGAAACCATTTTTCATGGAAAATGCTAACGTCCGACCAAATTGAGGCTTGTTAGTTGTTACTTATTTTCACCTTATACTTAGATTAAGGTCTGAAAATGTAACTGCTGACTAACGGTTTTGGAAACAGTTTACAGTGATTGCTTGTGCAGATTCTAGAGTATGCCCTTCTAACATCCTTGGATTTCAACCTGGAGAAGCTTTCACCGTACGAAATGTAGCAAACTTGGTGCTCCTTTCGAGGTAGCTACATCGTGTTTCTTGTCACTATTAGAAAGTTTGACATTGTGTATTGAGGATTCCGTATTGAATCTGATTTTTGACATTTCTGTCAATACAGAGTGGGCCGACAGAGACAAAAGCAGCACTTGAATTTTCTGTGAATGCTCTTGAGGTAAATTGCACTTTATTCTTGTGGAGTTTGGCCTTCTGCTTGGACAAAATGTGACAAAATCCTACTAATATGAACTCTGGAAGACATGTATCAAATACACGTGAAGTAGTGAACCATGTCCCTGTATTTGGAGGGTTGGCTTTTGATTGAATATAAACAAAAAACTTACTGCTTCACTTTAAACACTAGAAGCAAATTGGGACATGAGAGGTCCTTATGCTTGCTTTAGACCTTGCGAATGGGTCACTCGGATTGCTTTTTGTTTATTTAGATATGGTTTGAATAATACTTGAGTCTTAACATATTCAGTTCGGCTCGGGTTAATTTTTAATTGAGTCAAATTGAGGTCCAGTCCAGTAGTTCAAAACTGTCAACTTTGGTTCGGGTTGAAATTGTGCTACCTTGGTTCGAGTGCAGAACAAACCACTTTTGGTTTTGATTTGAGTTTTGCAATTGGTCAAGTCTAGTTCCCTTAACATGCAGAAAGTAGCCCCTCTATCCCTGCAAGTTCTAGTACTAAAACTTTATTTTTTTCATAAGTTATGTATTTAGACAGTTGGACTCAAGTACTCGTGTAGTGTCTGGCACGGGTACGTATCCTTTATTTTTTTCATAAGCTCTATATGATGGGACTTCCTGTTATGTCCAGATTAAATCAAAGTTATAATTTTGTGATGTTCGATCTTTCTGTAGGTGTGCTAAGAAGCAAAGTGGTGTTTATCTGGATGGGGCCGGGGTTGCTCCTGGTCTGATGGGTTTAGGTCTTGGGGACATATCAGTTCCAAGTCTTCTAGCAAAATATGGATGGATTAAAGACTCTTTCTCATTGTGCTTTAATGAAAATGGTTCTAGATTATAGTTAATATTTTTATGTATCTAATTATTTTTGCTTATGCTTCAATTAAGCATAATATGCTTAATAAAATGAGCATTGATATATACTATTGATTTTATATCGATTAATAATGAAAAAATACAAAAAAAAAAAAATGTTTTTGGGGTGGTCAACCGTTGCGGTTTTGACCCAAAACCGCAGTGGTAAATGATTAACTGATCCGGTTTAGGATCGGATCAGTTAATATTTGGGGACCGCTGCGAGTCCAACCGATGCGGCCCAACCGGAGCGGTAAGCCCGGTTTTGACCGCAGCGGTTGAACTTTTTTCCACTAGTGTAATTCAAGATCATGGGTTGGACAATTAACCTCATATGGTTTTAACTGCCTATAAGCATAAGCGATGACCAACCTGTTCTGCATCAATACACGCCCTTAACCCAAATTTCGAAGCATCACTATAAACCTCATATTGCTCACTCTCATCAGGTAGAGCTAAAACAGGTGTTGTAGTTAATCTTTCCTTCAACACCGGAAAAGCTTCCTCACACTCTAGCGTCCAGACAAACTTGTTGAGTCCCCTAAGATTTGAATAATGACAAACAGCTGCATGGAACAATTGTTATTACAGGTGGTTCTAGCCTATTAAGAAACAACTGAGTATCCAACTGTTCCTGATTTGTTTAATGAAACACTCAAAAGAATATTTGTGATGCTATGATGTGTTCTTGTGTAGCAAACAGGTTGTTCCAAGACTTGAAGCTAATAAGCCCTCTCGAAATTGTTCGAGGAAAGACAAAGTTCTCATTGTTAATTCAAGGGAAGCTTCAAGGATTGAAGTGCATGAAGATAGTTTAGGTTGGTTTTAATAGATCCATCTTAGGTCTTCATGTAATATTTGCGTATGATATTTCTAGTGAGATTGTTTGCGTTTCTTAAGTGTGAAATAATTGAGTTTTGAATATGGAACCGAGTTAGTTACATATTCGAACACTACTAAGAAGGGTAATGCAGTGCAGGTACCAGTTACTTTACCGGATGATTGAGTTGGGTGTTTTAGAAAGATTTTCGGAAAAATATTTTCTCAAATACTTTCCGTAAGAAATGTTTGCCAGGCTTTAGAATCATAGTTCAGTATTTACTTGCCATAAAGTGTGTGTATATCTTGGATAATATATTTCCTTCGAGAAAGATATTATTTAAGATATACTTTCCATAACTTAAGATTATCATATATTTGATATCTTGAGTTAGGGCACGCTTTAGGGTTAGCCTTAGTCTATAAATAGTAAATCATGATTCTACTTCACCCTTGATGCTCTCCCGGATTTTATTGAGTATTTTCGAGAGCCGTCACATAGAGAACAACTATAACAGTTTCCTAAAATAGAGTACGCATCTCATAGAGCTTCATATAACTCTTTATTTGCTTTGTAAGAAAGCGTGAAGAGAAATTGTTTGTATCGAATCTCTAACAAAGGGGTTAGAGATTAGATAGCGTTTGTGAGTTCATTTGCGAGTGCTTGTGAGTTCAAGTGCGATATAGCGCACTAGAGTTAGTGTGGGGTGTGTTGTTTCCCTAGAGTAAGGGAAATAGGAGAGTGCGAGAGTATTCTTGTTTTTTCAGAGTTGATTAATAAGAAAATTAGCGTAGGAGGATGTGGCCCTTGTTTTGCTAAACCTCGAATTGATTATTACTTTCAAGTTTTAGTGTTTTCGCTGTGAGGAACCAGTACAACTGGATGTAGCCCTCATCCCTCTCTCTCATCCAAATCTCTTTCTTCAATCGCTCCTCCTAATCCATCTCTCGCCGTCGCCGATCTCCTAATCTTCACGGCGCCACCCATCGCTTCTCTTCTCTTCTCTTCTCGTCTCCTAATCTCCTAAATGCAGATTATGTTCGCGTTGCTACGCCAAACCTTTCATTCAAGTTTATCTACTAGTGCTGCGAGTGCGACGAGAAGCGAGAGATCAATCATCACTTTGGATTTTCTCTCTCCTAGGGTTTTTAGCTCGAGATTTCTTCCCTGTCGGTGACGAAAAAGGTAATCTTCTGATTTTTGCACGTCTTTTTCCTTCAATTGCGCGCATTCTTTTCCTTTCCGCCTTTCTCAGCTCTTTCTCTCTCTTGCGCTTGACCAATTCAATGATTTTTTAGCAACATTTTGTCGAATGTTTGTGTTATATGTTATCTCCAATTCTCTATCTAATTCAGTGTTCCAATCTTTCAATTGAATTCAATTTTAATCCTCGAATAATTGTGGTTGAAGTGAGCTTTTTTGTCTTCTTTTCCAATTGAATTTATTCGCATCAATGTTTACCTGTTTTTCAGACGGTAATGTTTCATAATTTGAGTTCAGCGTGTATTAATTTTTTCAGAAATTATATGAAGTAGAATTCTGATAGTAATGTGCTGAATGACAGTGGTTTGATTTTGTGGTGAATTATTGGGAGTTAGGTTTTGGAACCTAGGAGCAAGTCGGAATTGTGCTCTTGATGCCTATCTTGGTTTGTGCTCTTGATGTGTAAATTTGTTGATGCTGAGTCCTAACTGGAAACTTTACAAGAGGTTTTTCTTGCATCAGTCGAAAGGTATTATGTCCGTTGTTTGAGAATTGCTCCTCTCTTTCTTGCAGGTACGGCGAATGGCAGATGAAACTGGTCTAGATTTCAGTGCTCTGGAGTTGAAATATCAACAGGTAACAGCATATAGGAAGTCATCTACCTCATGAGAAGCAATGTCTTGCACCCTGTATCTCTTGCTTGCTTCATCTCTTTCTTTAATTAGCTGTAATGTTCATGCATCTTTGGACTATATATAGCTCTAGGAAGACTCCTCTGTTTACAGTCTGCTGATGTGCTTTCTCATGAGTTTACTGTTAATATTTTGTGATTAATTACTTATTTCTTGAGTTTAGTTCATTTTTTCTTTGTTAGATTTAGTTAATTTTTTAAGAGTGATGAGTACCTAATTATGTTAAAATTCAAACTTGAACAAAGAGTCCATTTTAAAGTTGAGCCAAACAACCATAAATGGATATAGAAATTATTACAAGAGTGAACCAAACAATTTTAGGCTGGTATGTTATAGGGATATAAATTCATACCATTCCAACTCAACGAACCAAACGACCCCTTAGTTTATTCTCAGTTTTGCTTATTGATCTCAGTGTTTTGTTTCTTGCCCATATTTGATTAGTATGGTGCTTTAGTTCTGTAATTAGCTTTTGGCTTATTGTTATTATGCTTAATGTGTGTTGGTGTACACATTTGTTTCTCAGTAGTTTCACCTGGACAGAAATCAATCCAGCCCTCTTATGCTCTTGTCGATTATTTCTAATGCTCTGATTTAATTGTCCTTTCTGATTATGTTATTTTTCTTTTATGGCAATGAAGGGGAGAGAAGAAGATAACATTAAAACCATTAGAAAGCGGTTCAACGTGTCCATGGAATCCAGTCTTCCGGTTATTCAGTACTATGACACTCTTGGAAAAGTTAGACGGGTAATTTCCAGTCTGTCTGCTTGCGAGGGCCATTCTCTCACTCAATTACTTGTCTAAACTAATGTGTTGAAATCTCACTCTCCTTTCTATGCATAGATTGATGCAGCAAAGCCAGTAGATGCTGTATTTGAGGATGTCAAAGTTATATTTAAGAAGGTAAGAATAGCAACTCTTACTTGCCTAACCATAAGCTAGCTAGTAGAATTGCAGGATCTGTAAAATAGGTGCTTATCTGCCGTAAAATGAAATTAGGTTCTACCGTCATAGTGTCATTTCGCAGTACGAGAATGCCTATGAGAATGTAATTTCCTACTTAGTTTTGTAATTAGTAAAAGTATACCACTTGTATGTTAAAGGCTTAAAGCTATACCTGAGAAGGTAAGAATATCAACTCTTCTTACCTGACCATGAAGTTGCTGGAGCATAAAGTTATATCCACCAAACTCATCTGCATAGTAGAATATTTTGGTTCTTCCTCCTGGCTGATTATCTTGAAGAATTCTTGATGCACTCCGATGCTTTTGCGTTTGTAAATGGTGCGATTTAATTTTTTCATGGGTTGAAATTAGCTTTCCCAAAGGATGAATGACCTTTTTTTTGTTCTTGAGATGCCACATTATTATCCTTATAGATTACCTTCCTCACTCTCTTCTCCCAGCCATCCCCTATCCTCCCTTCCCCTCCATTTTCATTTTTTCCATTTTTCTCTAACTTCTCTTGTAAAGTGGCAAATAAAAAAAAAACTCTCTTGTAATTTTTTTTCTTGGAAACCATTTTTCATGGAAAATGCTAACGTCCAACCAAATTGAGGCTTGTTAGTGGTTACTTATTTTCACCTTATACTTAGATTAAGGTCTGAAAATGTAACTGCTGACTAAGGGTTTTGGAAACAGTTTACAGTGATTGCTTGTGCAGATTCTAGAGTATGCCCTTCTAACATCCTTGGATTTCAACCTGGAGAAGCTTTCACCGAACGAAATGTAGCAAACTTGGTGCCTCCTTTCGAGGTAGCTACATCGTGTTTCTTGTCACTATTAGAAAGTTTGACAGTGTGTATTGAGGATTCCGTATTGAATCTGATTTCTGACATTTCTGTCAATACAGAGTGGGCCGACAGAGACAAAAGCAGCACTTGAATTTTCTGTGAATGCTCTTGAGGTAAATTGCACTTTATTCTTGTGGAGTTTGGCCTTCTGCTTGGACAAAATGTGATAAAATCCTACTAATATGAACTCTGGAAGACATGTATCAAATACACGTGAAGTAGTGAACCATGTCCCTGTATTTGGAGGGTTGGCTTTTGATTGAATATAAACAAAAAACTTACTGCTTCACTTTAAACACTAGAAGCAAATTGGGACATGAGAGGTCCTTATGCTTGCTTTAGACCTTGCGAATGGGTCACTCGGATTGCTTTTTGTTTATTTAGATAAGGTTTGAATAATACTTGAGTCTTAACATATTCAGTTCGGCTCGGGTTAATTTTTAATTGAGTCAAATTAAGGTCCAGTCCAGTAGTTCAAAACTGTCAACTTTGGTTCGGGTTGAAATTGTGCTACCTTGTTTCGAGTGCAGAACAATCCACTTCTGGTTTTGATTTGTGTTTTGCAATTGGTCAAGTCTAGTTCTAGTACTAAAACTTTATTTTTTTCATAAGTTGTGTATTTAGACAGTTGGACTCAGGTACTCGTGTAGTGTCTGGCACGGGTACTTGTCCTTTATTTTTTTTATAAGCTCTATATGATGGGACTCCATGTTATGTCCAGATTAAATCAAAGTTGTAATTTTGTGGTGTTCGAGCTTTCTGTAGGTGTGCTAAGAAGCAAAGTGGTGTTTATCTGGATGGGGGGTTGCTCCTGGTCTGATGGGTTTAGGTCTTGGGGACATATCAGTTCCAAGTCTTCTAGCAAAATATGGATGGATTAAAGACTCTTTCTCATTGTGCTTTAATGAAAATGGTTCTAGATTATAGTTAATATTTTTATGTATCTAATTATTTTTGCTTGTGCTTCAATTAAGCATAATATGCTTAATAAAATGAGCATTGATATATACTATTGATTTTATATCGATTAATAATGAAAAAATGCAAAAAAAAAAAATTGTTTTTGGGGTGGTCAACTGTTGCGGTTTTGGGTCAAAGCCGTAGTGGTAAATGATTAACTGATCCGGTTTAGGACCGGATCAATTAATATTTGGGAACCGCTGCGAGTCCAACTGATGCGGCCCAAAATCGGAGCGGTAAGTCCGGTTTTGACCACATCGGTTGAACTTTTTTCCACTAGTGTAATTCAAGATCATGGGTTGGACAATTAACCTCATATGGTTTTAACTGCCTAGAAGCATAAGCGATGACCAACCTGTTGTGCATCAATACACGCCCTAAACAAAATTTCAAAGCATCACTATAAACCTCATAAGGCTGACTCTCATCAGGTAGAGCTAAAACAGGTGTTGTAGTTAATTTTTCCTTCAACGCCGGAAAAGCTTCCTCACACTCTAGCGTCCATACAAACTTGTTGAGTCCCCTAGGATTTGAATAATGACAAACAGCTGCATGGAACAATTGTTATTACAGGTGGTTCTAGGCTATTAGGAAACAACTGAGTATCCAACTGTTCCTGATTTGTTTAATGAAACACTCAAAAGAATATTTGCGATGCTATGATGTGTTCTTGTGTAGCAAACAGGTTGTTTCAAGACTTGAAGCTAATAATATAAGCCCTCTCGAAGTTGTTCGAGGAAAGACAAAGTTCTCATTGTTAATTCAAGGGAAGCTTCAAGGATTAAAGTGCATGAAGATAGTTTAGGTTGGTTTTAATAGATCCATCTTAGGTCTTCATGTAATATTTGCGTATGATATTTCTAGTGAGATTGTTAGCGTTGTTCTTAAGTGTGAAATAATTAAGTTTTGAATATGGAACCAGTTAGTTACATATTCAAAACACTACTAAGAAGGGTAACAGGTCTGGGTACCAGTTACTTTACCGGATGATTGAGTTGGGTGTTTTAGAAAAGATTTTCGGAAAAATATTTTCTCAAATACTTTCCATAAGAAATGTTTGCCAGGCTTTAGAATCATAGTTCAGTATTTACTTGCCATAAAGTGTGTGTATATCTTGGATAATATATTTCCTTCGAGAAAGATATTATTTAAGATATACTTTCCATAACTTAAGATTATCATATATTTGATATCTTGAGTTAGGGCATGCTTTAGGGTTAGCCTTAGTCTATAAATACTAAATCATGATTCTACTTCACCCTTGATGCTCTCCCGGATTTTATTGAGTATTTTCGAGAGCCGTCACATAGAGAACAGCTATAACAATTTCCTAAAATATAGTACGCATCTCATAGAGCTTCATATAACTCTTTGTTTGCTTTGTAAGAAAGCGTGAAGAGAAATTGTTTGTATCGAATCTCTAACAAAGGGGTTAGAGATTGGGTAGCGTTTGTGAGTTCATTTACGAGTGCTTGTGAGTTCAAGTGCGAAATAGCGCACTAGAGTTAGTGTGCGGTGTGTTGTTTCCCTAGAGTAAGGGAAATAGGAGAGTGCGAGAGTATTCTTGTTTTTTCAGAGTTGATTAATAAGAAAAATAGCGTAGGAGGATGTAGGCCCTTGTTTTGCTAAACCTCGAATTGATTATTACTTTCAAGTATTAGTGTTTCCGCTGTCAGGAACCAGTACAACTGGATCCCCCTTAAATCGAAAGAATTTGAATTTGTCACCAGATCGGTTAAGTACTCAATTCACCCCCCTGAGTACATTGCAAACCTTCAATTGGTATCAGAGCGGGTTCTTCTTAATAGGGTAACACATAGAGAAGTAGATCATGAGTACTCAAGTAATGAATGTTATGGGATACGACAACAAGACTCCTAAATTCAACGGGAAAAACTATGCTTGGTGAAAGAATAGATTGAAGAACATCATCATTGGCATTGACTATAAATGTTGGCTAGTTGTCAAGAACTGACCATTAGAGATCACCAAGGAGGTTAATGGCTCCTCAATAACAAAGAAGGAAAGCGAATACACTTCAACTAATTACAAGAAGTTGGAGAAGAATGCCAAAGCCATGTCCATATTGCAACAGGCTATTGGAGAGAATGACACAAACAATATCCGATTGTGTCTCCGCCAAAGAGATATGGGATACCCTCGAACTTGCTTATGAGGTAACCAGCGAGGTAAAAAAGGTCTAAAATCGATTTACTCATGTCTAAATACGAAGCTTTTAATATGAATAAAGATGAAAAAATAAATAATTGCTTTGGTAGATTTATGACTATAGTAAATGATTTAAGATCTCTTGGCAAAAGTTTTTCTGATGAAGATTTGGTTAGAAAAATGTTGAGAAGTTTGACATATGTGTAGACGGCTAAGGTAACAGCTATCTATGAAGCAAAAGATCTCACAGCGCCAAATATGGAACAACTGATTGGTTCCCTCATGACTCATGAGATGCTGGTTGAGTCTAAGAGTGACAAGGGACCAGTCAGATGTGTTGCCTTGAATGGAAGAAGAAGAAGAAGAAGAAGAAGAAGAAGATGATATAGCTATGATGGCTAAGCATTTTGAGAGGCATTTCATAGATCAACGTAAGAACTTCAAAGGTAAGAACTTTAAGAAAACTAACCTTTCAAGTGTATGTAGGTTGCTTCAAGTGTGGAGATTTTGGTCACATCATTTGTGACTGTCCAAAGTGGAAGGACAAGTTGTCTAAGAGCAAAGATAAGAAAGCGTTAAAGAGGGCTATGATAGCAGCTGTGTGGGGTGACTCCGATTCTGGATCAGAAGATGATGAAGAGTCACCTAATCATGAAACTTGTATGACTGCTATTATGGATCAATGAGGAAACAACATAGCTGATGGAACCAGAAAGGGGAACAGTAGATCATTTAAATTTATGTCGTATGGCAAAGAAAGATGTACTTAATGAACACAAGGCTAAAGTGAGAAGTAGTACCTTTTGGTATTTGGACAGTAGTTGCTCAAGACACATGTCCGGGGATAAGAAGCAATTTCTCTCACTCACAACCTATGATGGTGGAAGTGTTACCTTTGGAGACAACAGTAAAGGATCTATTGTTGGCATAAGTAAAGTTGGTAAGTCACTTTCACAAGCTATTGATGATGTGTATTATGTTGATGGCTTGGAACATAATCTTATGAGCATTTCTCAATTATGTGATAAAGATAATCGAGTTGAGTTTCAAGCTGACCTTTTTCACATAGTTAATTCACAAACAGGTTAACTTATCTCTGAAGGAATCAGAAAAGATGATATCTACATCACTTTACTGGATGAAATTCCGGAGAATAAGTCCATCTGTTTGAGAGCTGTTTTCGAGTCAAATCAATGGGTTTGGCATAAGAGGTTTGGACATGCTAGCTTGACACTTGTGAATAAACTTAGGTCTCGTGACTTAGTGATTGGACTATCAAACATTAAGTATGAGATTCATAAAGTTTGTTCCGAATGTGCCAAGGGGAAACATGTAAAATCCTCTTTCAAACCAAAAAGTGTCATGAGTATCAGCAGACCTTTCCAACTTGTACATATTGATTTATGTGGTCCCATGCGTGTAAAAAGTCGAAATGGTCATAGGTTTGTTTGTCTTATGGTTGCTGATTTTTCAAGGTTTACATGGGTTATCTTTTTGTACTCAAAAGATGAAACATTTAATGAGTTTGTTGCCTTAGTGAAACAAGTACTGAACCAACTAAATCATCAGCTGGTTGCGGTAAGATCTGAGTTTAATAATTCAAGTTTAATTGATTTTTGTACAGAGCATGTAGTGAGTCACAACTTCTCTGCCCCTAGAACACCTCAACAAAATGGTGTTGTGGAAAGAAATAATAGAACTCTAGAGGAGATGGCGATGACGATGCTTATTGAAAGTGGTCTCCATAAGAGTTTTTGGAGAGAAGTTGTGAACATTGCATGCTATATCTTAAATCGTGCTCTCATTATACCTAAATTGAATAAGACCCCATATGAACTCCTAAAGGGTAGAAAGCCAAATATTGCACACTTTCGTATCTTTGAATGCAAGTGCTTTATCTCTATTCTATATGTCAACTCCTGACCCTTTGGTGTCCACCCTTTTTACCCAAATTACCCCTAACTAAAAAAAGAAAACTACAAAACTATACTAACAAATTAAAAAAAACTGATCCATATCCTAAACTGCATGACAGTTAGCAAAAAGATACTACACTTGAAACCACGACAGTTTCACTGCTTCATTTTCTTCCTCTTCTCCTCTTCCATCATGGCAAATCCCCCCTTCAATTACCTGCAAAACACAACACAAACAGAACCGACAATCCATTTATTAAGCATACTTCTAAACTATTCAAAAACTAAGATCAAGATCAGGTAATTCCAAATTATAAAAGACAACAATTTGTTCATAATCCTTGTACAATTTCATAAATACAACATTTCATTCATTTTATTTTTTGGTCTAACATTATTTTATTTGTGTGATTTTATTTATCAAATGGGGAGAAGCAATAAAAAGGCAGTCATCAGGTATTTATTAGTTTGTTTGCGACAGTGTAATATCCATATTCTTCTAATAAAGTAGATGAGAGTTAACTCCATTACTGTTAAGTATTGGATTCAAGTCGATCAAGTGTACAGTGCACTGTGCACTGTGCACATGACAAATCACATAATACATTCCCCATCCTCATCTACTTTGGTATTAAGGGAGATGTCAATGCTTCCTTAATGCCCCTTACACAAAAACCCCCTCCTCTACGAACTTAAAATAGACACAACAAAGATCCATAATTTACTGGAACACCTCCATCTCCTCCCCTATAGATTGTTAAATTAGTAAATTGGAGAAATCCCTATAATTACCCAAAATTTGTATTAAAATAAATTACCCAGAACGTGCATTAAATAATCATATTTTGTTGAATCAAATAGTTCTATCTGATTATCTGTTCAATAATTTTCGAGTAACTTAACTCTAAAATTCGAACTCCATGGCATTCAAGAAAAGGAAGAAGGATTCTAGCAAAAAAAAAAAAACAAGTTGCCGGCGAGGACATGAGACAAAAAGATTCAAACTCGGATTTTGGAAGGATGGTAAATGTAAATGGGGTTTTGTGGTGGGGGTGATTTGAAGAAGACCTTGGTACATTAAAACTTGCTTTCATTATTAGTTTATGCTTTCATATAAGCCCTTGAAATTGAAATCAATTTGGGGGAAATTTAACAGAAGATGGTTTGATTAAGTTGGGCGCTTTGGTCTAAAGAAAGACAGAGAGTGTTGTTGTTGTTGATGAGATGGAATTTTGAGCCGATTTGGTGGACTGTTTGTTGATGGATTAATGCCGTCTTTTTATCTAGGTTTGGGCTATGTTATTTATCATATTCCCTTCATATGCATTTATAAAAACTTAGATGATGACTTCGCACGCATAGCGTGCATATACGACTAGTGCATAATAACGGGAAGAACCAGCTTGATAAGTTCGACCCTAAGAGTGATGAGACAATCTTTCTTGGTTATTCTCCTCACAAAAAGCTTATAAGGTGTTCAATAAGAGGACCTTGTGTGTTGAGGAAAGTGTTCATGTGATTTTTGATGAGTTTAATATGTCTTATGAGATTGCACAGGTTGAACCATAAGATGTTATTGGAATGCTTGAATTTACAGGACAACAGCTAGCTGGTTCTACTCAGGATCTAGAAAAGGAGACAGCTCTACCTACTGATCCACCAAATGTTGATGGTGGAGAACTTGATCTATAAAGAGAAGAGAATAATGAGGATTTGTCTGAGGGGGAACCAAATACTGATGGTTCCTATGGAGATCAACAGGTAAACACCTCAGGGGGAACCACCACACAAGATGGTGGTAACCCTAACGAGGCACATGTAAGGAATGAGCAGGTGTAGACACATAATTGTGTCTCCCCGTTTAAGGGCCCGATGATGAAACATACCGCGGTCTTAATTGGTCCGACCCAACGGCAGAGCAGTCCGAAGAGCTAAAACTATTTTAGAAGTGTTAAAGCATATTTTAATGATCCAAAATCATATTTTAAAACCCACTTAATTATTCATGATAATTAATTGTATTTTGAGCTCAACTCTTTGAAAAAGCCTAATTAATTGTTTAATAATAATTAATTGTTTTCTTTTAATAAATAAATATTTTCAAAGATATTTCTATAATTATAATCAGATTTTATCTATTAAAATCAGATTTCCGGACTTAAAAGATAAAAGAAAATCGCTAAAACGCGTTTTATAAAAAAGGTATCAAAACGTGTCAAAAGCAAGGCGATGCGCCTAGCGCAACAACGTGCGCCTAGCACACAGGCCAAGCTGTGTCAGGCGCACCAATGTGCGTCTGACACGTGGCTCTGCGTGTCACACAGAGCTGTGCGCCTGGCGCACTCCTCTGTGCGATGCACAGGCTGGCAATTCTATCTTTTTAAAGCGTACGCTACGTGGGCGCAACAGATTGGTCAAGTTGCGTCAAGCGCATGACACATGTAATTGTGCGTCACACAAAGACGTTCGCCTGGAGCACTCTCTGCTTGACGCGCGGGTTTTGGTTTCTTATAAATAGGCTTCGATTTTCCAAATTAAAGGACGGTTTTCTTCATATAATTTTTATACGACTTTACACTTCGAACTCTACGAACACACTTTACGAATATCTACAAAATCTCTCTACAAAACTTATACTTCCATTCTTTTCAACACCAAAACACATACAAACAAATACTTTCAGACATACATACACGTTCATATTTTCAGGCTTCACGATTGCTCGTCCCAGAGGTTTTGTCAATCTTTCAAACCCAAGCCACGGTATAATCCTGAGAGTCATTGAATAAATCTATTATTTGTATATTGAAGTTACTAACTGTTTCTTTTCTGATGTGGATCTTTAATATAAGAATCCTTCCTTTGTACATTCCACTAGTGGAAAAAAACGCAAAGGCTGCGATGCAAGGGCTGCGGTTTATTGCAAAACGCAGCCCTTAATAGTGAAGGGCTGCGGTTAGCCCAAAAACCGCAGCCCTTTAGTAATAAAGGGCTGCGGTTGTGGGCTTAACCGCAGCCCTTTAGTGAAGGGCTGCGGTCTATGTTAAAACCGCAGGCCTTAGTTCTTTTTCACTTACACGCGAAAGTTTCCCGCAAATACTATTATACTCACCAAAACCCAACTTTTCCCCCTCTCTCTCTCCCCAGTCCCCGATTTTCCCTCTCTCACCTCATCAAACCCGCATCCCCCTCATCTCTGCTCACCCTCCGCCGCCGTTCTCTTGCCGGAGCTTCTTTCACGTGCTGTTGCGCGCTTCCGTCACTCCTTTTGTTCACGAAGATCCAAGCTCGAAAATCGCGTCTTCAATGGCGTCGAATTTCTAGGGCGATCGAAAATTGCAGTAAACGACACTGAGAAGAGATAGAAAGAGATCAATCGATTATGGAATCTCGACCCTTTCGGGAAGGTTTAACATCGAAGCAGCAACAACGAGTACTTCATCATCATCTTCACCACCATCAAGAGAAAATAGTATCTCAAGAACAAGTTCAAATTCATCTCTTTCAAGTAAGTCAGTTTTCGAGCATAATCTTTCATCAATTCTTAACAATCCACACTCTTCTCGATCTAGCGATGCTTATTCATGGCTTGGATGGTGGTCTTCTTCAACCTCGGTACCTTTGCTCGAATTTTCCCCCTATTAATACGTCGAAACCCGAATTAGATGCTAATAAATCGATTTTCAACCGTATTTGTCTTCCGTCACGTCTTTGGTTATGAAGAGGATATTGGAGTTCGCGGTTATGAAGAACGTCGCATTCAATCTTATAGGTTGCGGACTTGAGCGGCGTCTTCAATCTGTACATTTCTTTCCTCTCTCCTCTCAATTTGTGTTTTTCTCTTTAATTTTGAATTTCTGCTTCTTGATTGTGGCTGATTTTTTTTGGAAATTGAAGGTTATTCAAGGAGATTGTATGGCTGTATTGTATCTTGAGTTTTAATTTTAGTCAATTTAATCTGATTCTATACTAGGGTTTTTGTTTGATTTTCAATGGAAGATTGAATTAGGGTTTCTGACTGAAATTTGGGTAATATGACGTTAGTGAATACCTAATAAACCTAAACAAAACCCGCATCCCCCTCTCTCTCTTCGCATCTCATTCCTTGCGTGCGATTTTCCAGTAGTAGCTATCAATTGCCATATGCTTCTCAAGTAATTTTCTCTCTCGTACTATCAGATCTTCTATATTTATCAATTTGTGTGTATATGTGAATTCATTTGAATATATGGATTTACGATTTGCACAATCTTTAGATTTATGATGCGAATTAAGCTTGATATTCTTCGAATTAGGTTACTCTTATCGAATATTCCGCACAATGATGCCTTGTTAAACTTGAATCTGAGGATCAAAAATCGAAATTAATATAATCATTTCTGTTTTGCGATTTGAAACTAGACATGTTAACTGATAATTTATGGAGATTTCAACTTTTCATCATCTTGCAAGATTGTTATCTGATTGGAAATTTGATGTGTTTGTATATGCTTCTGCTGAAAATCCTTTTTGTGTGGTTTGTCTTGCTGATGTATTATCTCCTCTTATCCTGATGTAGTTTCTTTCCCGTTTTCATTTTGTTTGTTGGATGTTCTTAGGCCCATGGTGGACATTAACGCTTTCTCAAGCTCTTACTAGTGTAAGAGAAGTTGCAAGCTAATTATCGGAAAGGGCAGCAGGGATGTTTTCTCTTATGTATGGGTTACGGAACTACATGTTTAGCAAGACGGAATTCCATGTTCTTATTCTCGGTATTGACAAGGCCGGAAAAACGGTATTGAGCTTTGTCCCGTTACGTTCCACTCATATTCTCGCTCCCTGTTTGGCAATGATTATTCGTCTTCTTCTTCGTCCTCCGCCGATTCGTCCTCTGCTTGATGTGTATGTCATCAACTGATTTTTACACTCTGGATACACTCAGATTGACTCTAATTAAAATGTGATTCTATTAAACCTTCTTATAGGACTCTATTTGCCCCCCCTCCCCGCTGCACTCCCCCGACCCCGCCCCCCCCCCCCTGCCCCCCCCTTGACCGGCCCCCCTCCCTGCTTGCCCCCCTGCCCGCCCCCCTCCCTCGCTGCACTCCCCCTGCCCGCCCCCCCCTCTTTGCACTCCCCCTTACCGGCCCCCCCCCTGCTGCACTCCCCACGACCCGCCCCCCCCCTGCTGCACTCCTCCCCCCCTGCACTCCCTCCCTCCCCCCCCCCTCCCCGCTTTGCACTCCCCCGACCCGGCCTCCCTCCCCCGTTGCACTCCCCCCTGCCGCCCCCTCCCCGCTGCACTCCCCACGACCACCCCCTCCCTTCTGCTAATTAAAAGAATTTTACAAATTTTCTTCATTTTTTTTCTTACTTTTTATTATTCTATGGATGATTATTTTGTGGGGTTTGTTGTTTTGTTTTTTCTCGTCCTTTTGTTAATGATACATCCATTTGTGTGGGACTAATTATATAGTTACGTTAATTAAATTACATTTTCTGTGTCAACTTTATTTTTCAGTTTTACTAACATGTTTTGTATTTCTTACCTTCCCCTCAAAAGTACTAAACCCCTTTATATGATGAACCACGTTGTCATTACTAATTATATGATTAATATGTGTGTGTTTTAAGTTTGATTTTCCTTAATAGTTTAGATATTCTTCATTGATTATCATTACTAATTTCATTATTATGTTGGCTTAACAGGTCCAATCCCACTACAATTTAGGCCCCCTTTGTGTTTATCTATCTCAGAACTACTTGGATCGCTTCCTTTCGGCATTTGAACTACCTGTAAGAATCTACCAAACCAAAAATAAGTCTTATTTATTTATGTAAATCAAATCAACATTTATTAATTCATTTTGTGTTATTGATTTTGAAGAAGGGAAAAGCATGGATGATGCAATTGCCGGTCAAGTTTCTTGTGTATCTATAGCGGCCAAAATGGAAGAAACTGATGTCCCTCTTTCCATAGATCTACAAGTGAGTCCTATTTGTAGATACTCGCTTCGTTCCGAATTAATTGTCACGTTGATAATGTAGTTTGGACCCGATAACTTGACAACTAAATCCAGATAGAGGTAAATATATCAATTTTCAGACCTTTATGTTGTGATTTTTGGACCCAATAACTTTACAACTAAATCCAAATAGCAATAATATGTAATCTTTTGGACCCAATAACTAAATCTGAATCCGGATCAAATTAATACATCACTAATCAATATAAGACCTAGGATTATGATATAGGAATTTTTTTTTGAGTAATTTGATTTGATTGGTGTGCAGGTGGGTGATAGCAAGTTTGTATTTGAAGCAAAAACCATTCAAAGAATGGAGCTTTTAGTGATGAGCACTTTGAAGTGCAGAATGCAATCAGTGACACCATTTTCTTTCATAGACTATTTTCTTTATAAACTAAGTGGGGATCAAATGCCACCAAGAAGTCTAATTTCACAGGCCATCCAACTTACTATAAGCACAATCAAAGGTACAATCAATATTCATTCCTTAAATACATCCTCTCTTTATCATTTATAATCTTTCATAAAGTATATTAGTATATAGATATATTTTCAATGTTAGTTGGTGAAAAAATGAAGAGTGGGTTTGGTGTATTGATTGGTTGAGAGAATTAAATGTAGGGATTGACTTGATGGAATTCAGACCTTCTGAAATAGCAGCAGCAGTGGCAATCTTTGTAGCACAAGAAACCCAAATAGTAGAACTCACTGATAAAGCATTCTCTTTTCTTAGTGATCATGTAGAAAAGGTAAAGACTACTTTTTTGATAGAAAATGGGTAGTTTTGATAGAAAATGACCAAAATGATAATCAGCTCTGAAGAAATGGTTGTACTTCAGTCTTGAAGTGGCAACATCTTGGAAAGACTAACCAGATGTAGCAGCACTTAGCTTTTACAATAACTGAAATCTTCTGAACTCCTTTGTAAATAAGATAAAGCACATATCTTTCTATTTCATTAGCTTTTTTTGGTAGACCACTTTTCATGCACCATTACAAAATAATTGGTTGACGTTCTAATCATACCAAGGATTCATATTTATTGCAATTTTTGTCTTTTTTGTCTTCTTGTTTTTGGATTATGCCTCTATATAAAAATTAGTTGATAGCCAATAGTTGTTTTCAATAGTTTCTCTTTGGGAGCTGACATAACAACTTGAATATATATATGGTAACATTTAGCAAATTTTGGATATTTGTTAGTTTCCGAATGCATAAAATGACTTTTAAGGGTTTCCTCTTAATGGAAGTTCATTTATAAATAGATTACTTGAAGTGGTACTCATATAGTCATATAGTTTCATCATTACCCTTGATAAAATAATTGTCATCAATTTTTAGTAAGAAATTACAAGAATATGGTATATTTAATATGAGAAATTTACATAAGTTAATGCCTTCCGAAACTAACAGTTATCTATTATTAAGTCTAATTGAAGTGGTACTCATATAGTCATAGTTTGTTCTTTTTTTTTCCCTTTCTTTATAAGTTGTCAGTAGAGGTACGAGAACTTTCCGCAATTATTTTTGCTACCTTGGGGGCCGCGCGATAGCGTGCGGTCCAATAACTAGTTATATAAAAAGAAAAGATTTTTTTGGTTAGATTTTCTATTGTGGGTTAGAATATGGTACCGCATATACTTGACTTGGAAATCGATATATTGATTTCGTATCCGTGGAGGGACACCGAATACGAATCGAAGAGGAGAGAATTGTTACATATTGACTTGTAATGTATCTTTGGAGTATGAGAAAAGGTATGTTTTATTCAAACGCTTTTTTTGTGCTCTCTTTTTTCAAGTTATGTTTTAGAAATTAGAACCATTTTACCGAGAAGTTGATTGTTCGGGGATGAACCTTATTTACCCCCTTTCCCCCTTAGTTGAAGATGATTGTTCGAGGAATTAGTATGGGCATTGTAGCCCCCTTTGGGATCATGGTGCTGGTTTGGTTGAATTGTTTTTTGCCTTTATTTGTGTTGGTGCTGCTGTTATTGTTATTGATTTGGTGCGTGCCTTCTTATCTATTTTGTGAATCTAATTTCTTCTTGGTGTTGGTAAATGTTTAACTAGTTTAATTTGTTTCTATTTATTTGATAAATTAGTCTCTTATGGAATGACGAAGCTTTCCGAACTTGGCTATAGCTTATGCCCTCCTCCCCGCCGCACTCCCCCCCCACACACACACACACCCCGCCGCACTCCCCCAACCCTTCCTAGCCTCCCCAGCCCCCCCGACCCTCCCCCAGCACTCCCCCCCCCACACACCCCCCGCACACCCCCAACCCTTCCCCCATTGCTTGCGCCCCGCTGCACTCCCCCCACCCTTCCTAGCCTCCCCGGCCCCGCCGCGCCCTCCCCGCTGCACCCCCCCCCACACACACACCCCGCGCACACCCACCAACCCTCCCCCCATTGTTGCGCCCCGTTGCACTCCCTCCCCACCCTTCCTAGCCTCCCCGGCCCCGCGCCCGCCCTCCCCCTGCACCCCCCCCCACACACACCCCCCCGCACACCCCCAACCCTCCCCCACACCGCTGCGCCCCCGCTGCACTCCGCCCCACCCTTCCTAGCCTCCCCGCCCCCGCGCCCTCCCCCGCTGCACTCCCCGCCCCCCAAACACACACACCCCCAACCCTCCCCCCATTGCTGCCCCCCCTGCTGCACTCCCCCTGCCCGAGCATCCCAACCCTTGCTGCACTCCCCGCCGCACTCCCCCTGCACACCTCCCGCCGCACACCCCCATTTCACTCTTTTGTTTTAAAAAATCTGTTTCATCTGATTTGAAAAATGTAAGAAGGCACAAATATCAATGGATGCTTTATTGTTTTCTCTTCCTAAAAATAATACAAGCCCTAGTTTTGTCAAAATCAAAATAACATCGGTAATCTATTTTGGTTTGCCTAACCCTGTTGTGAAAACAATAGGAGATGGAGGGAGTAATATTTTGCTATCTGCTGCTTGTAGCTTGTACTCTGCATCTTTTCCATAATGGCTGCTAATCTTTGCACGAACGTTACCTGCAGAAGATCTTAGAAGAACAGCAGAGGGCTCAAAATGCCTTGGTATCATTAGAGGCAGAGGTGTGTCCTGCATCACCCTCTGATCTCAGTTCTGGTTCACCTTCACCATGGCTAAATCCAAAACAGATTCCTCATCTACATTGCCATCAAAGCACACAAATGGGTGGTATCAATTTGAAGATTACAAGTGAAGGAACTCTCTATCTTTTGTTACACTAGTTTTGATACTAAAATGTAACTTAGTCAATATTTTTTTTATATGTGTATAAATAACATGAATTGCAATGAGAAGTGATACTTTTATATATATGTAACTGATTTTGGATCATTTAGGACTAAAAAAATGAAAAAAAAAAAAATTCTTTTTTTAAATTTTTTTGGGTCACAAGGGCTGCGGTTTTTGCCCTGACCGCAGCCCTTAACGTGCTAAGGGCTGCGGTTAAAAACCGCAGCCCTTCCTAAATGCTAAGGGCTGCTAGTCTAATGGATGCGGTCAAAAAACGCAGCCCTTGGGCCCCTTTTGACCGCAACCCTTGGGCTTTTTTCCTCTAGTGTTCTAATCTCTACTCTTTCTTTTTATTATTATATGCTTACATGATTGTCCTATTTTAATGCTTTCATCACACATATGTTATTTCTGCTAATCAAAGACCTAAATAATTGTTCTAACGTTAATCTTATAATTTGAACAACCTGCTAGGTTCCCTGTAATTTGATTGCATAATAACATATCACTAAAAAATAGTCTTTTATGTGTTTCCTAAACCAACCTAGACTAAATTATTTTTAGGGTGCATGAAAATATTAATTGGTGACTCTATTGCATAAAAATTGATATGAATCGATATTTCGTAGAGGCCAGCAATGGGCGCATGTGGTTCATTATGACCGTATTCGTACCCTCACCCCGAACTCAATCAATGGTTCATTGACTATCTATGGAGTCAGGACGGAGAAATATACATTGGATAAGTCCCTAATTTGTCCCTACGATTTCCCAATATCCAATTAGGTTTATGAGTCTTCCTTTAAAGACTTGTTGGCGACTTCAAATCATTTTTCAATAAAACCTTTACAATGAGATACTCAAATACGCGCTCACACCGCGTAGGCGAAAAAAAGACACACCTACAATTTGGCGACTTCACTGGGGAGAATTTTTAAAAAAATATTTTTTTTAATGAGTGGGTGAAACTCAAAAAATACCATTCACACTCTTTTTATGCTGTAGAATGACATTACAGTTTTGCATATGCATCGCTATTGTTTAAGCCACCATAAAGACAATCTACCTTGCCTCATTAGCGCATGTTCTATGTGTGAGGCCACCCTCGGGGGGTTTGCGCTGTGTCCTTCCAAAAATCTTTCTGAGCGATAGTGTTGGGTCTTAGTCATACCCAACCATGGCATTGTTCTCTTGTTCCTGCCTTGAGAACTGGAGTGCGTCTTACATGTGGCCACCTCTTTAAGCAGAGGTACGAAGCGTGGGATCAATCTCTTAGTCATGGACACTTTCAAACTTAACCTAAACCTAACCATAGTTTCAAACATAGAACTGGACTTTAGGTTGGAACTTTTGCTTCCATGTTAAATGACATTTGCTTGTGATTGTAATTTTACCTGTTATTAACTTGTCAAATTGTCATTGTTATGCGTCGTACCTAAAATCGCTTTTAAAACAAAAAAAATCGTCAATTAGCGAAATCCTCGCCTAAATCACCGAAAAACATGTCGGGGGAGCAGTGCGCCTGACGCACCGCTCCCGCGCTAGACGCACTTCTATGTGCCGCTCGCAGAATGCTATGTGGCACGCAGTCTCTGCATCGCACGGTTTTCGTCGATTTAGTCGTCGTGGTGGTTGATCCTATATTTGGTCTGTCTGCATTCGTGTAAAAGCATGGTCATTCTAGAGGTCTCACCTAATTCAAAAAAAAATAAGTCTTTTTATGCAAAGTCGAGTCTGTCCTAAAAAAGGTGCATCTAGAAAAGTGGTCATGGTAGAGTTGGAATTGTCATGCATGTCTACCTTTTTCCGGCTACCCAACTAATCTTCCCTATCAATTCTACCCAATCATATTCAACCAATTTCAAAAAAATTACATCTTTCAAAATCAATCCTACACCCATGTCTATTCTACCTTTTTCAAAAAGCATTTACTAATCGTCATCATACAAGACATTTACAAAAACATTTTCGAAAATAATCCATCATCTTTTCCTAACAAAAGATAAAAAAAACAAGGGGTTCCTTTAAAAAAAGAATTTCAAAAATTCTAAGCCAAGTCCAAACACCTTCATTCAATACAATCCAATCAATCCAATCCATTTGCATTCATTTTTAGGCTTATATATATATGCATTAGAGTCCATTTTGCATTCATATTAGGTCCATCTAAATTTGAGTCCATACATTCACTAGCATTAGAGTCCATCTTAGGCCCATATAAGTCTAGGTCATGCCAAAATCTAGGCTCAATTTCATCTTTATGTCAAACCTAGTCGAAGTCTATTCCTAGTCAATTCCAATCTAAGTCTAATTCTAAACCAATTCAAAGCTTAGGTCCATTTAGGCCCAATTTATTCCCTAGGTCTAGTTTGCGTCTCTATGTAAACCCTAGTTAAGTCATAGTACTATAAAAGTTCATTCCCTAGGTCTAGTTTGCATCACTATGTAAACCCTAGTTAAGTCTTCGGACTATAAAAATTCATTTCCTAAGTCTAGTTTGCATCTCTATGTAAACCCCTAGTTAAGTCTTAGGACTATAAAAGTTATTCCCTAGGTCTAGTCTACATCTCTATGTAAATCCTAGTTAAGTCTTCGGACTATAAAAGTTCATTCCCTAGGTCTAGTTTACATATCTCTATGTAAACCCTAGTTAAGTCTTAGGACTATAAAAGTTCATTCGCTAGGTCTAGTTTGCATCTCTATGTAAACCCTAGTTAAGTCTTCGGACTATAAAAGTTCATTCCCTAGGTATAGTTTGCATCTCTATTTAAACCCTAGTTAAGTCTTCGGATTATAATAAAAACATTCCCTGCGTCTAGTTTGCATCTCTATGTAAACCCTAGTTAAGTCTTAGGACTATAAAAGTTCATTCCCTAGGTCTAGTTTGCATCTCTATGTAAACCCTAGTCAAGTTTTCGGACTACAAAAGTACAAACCTAGGTCTAGTTTGCATCTCTATGTAGACCTTAGTCAAGTTTTTGACGATAAAAGACCTTAGGCCTAGCATGCTTGCTCTCCTGTAAGTTCAAAGTCTAGTCCAGTCTGCTTGTATAGTCCAGTCCAGTCCAGTCCAGTTTAGTCCAGTCCATATCTGCATATGCATATAGTTAGGCCCATGTCAGCATCATGGTGAAGCTCATACTAGTCCGAAACCCATAATCGTTTCTAATCCTCCATTTCGAATGCATTTCCCATTTCCATTTCCATTTCCATTGCCATTTCCATTTCAATTTCCATTTCTCATCTCCCATTTCCCATTTCTCCATCCCTCATTTCCATTTCTCATTTCGAAATTCATTTCTTAAAATTTACGAGGTCCATTCGATTTCTGTTAAGGACAGGTCGAGAGATTATAACTTGGGAACGTCGAACAGAGAGGCAACGAGGTCAACCTACTCCTAGACTCGTCAAACACATCCTTACTTTTTCAGACGAATCTTCTGAAACTTCTGAATCATCATCTGAAATGGGAGACACTAATGAACAACTGAATGCAATCGTGGCTCAGCTTCAACCGATGAACTCTCGTCTTAAGGAACAACACAAAGAGATCAAGGCGCTGAGAGAAAAACTGATAACTGAAAAAGAAGATGAGGAAGACACTCCACCACCACCACCTCCAATCAAGTCCAAGATAAATTTGAGGTTCGATAAACTCGAGCAATTGATCCAGTCAATTCATGCACTCGAGGGTCAAGCTCATGGCCATGACACCATTGATCTTGAACTGAGGGAAAAGCTCCCTAAAAAGGTGGTATTGGGTGACCTCCCAAAATTCAAGGGGGTCGAAGACCCAGATGATCATTTGAGAGCCTTTTCCATCTCTATGGCTCTCAAGGGCATGAGCAAGGACCTGTTTGCTTATGTCTTTTCCTTGACCTTGGATGCTAATCCATGCAAGTGGTTCAGATCACTGAATAAGACCAAGGTGAATGAATGTGACTACATCAAAGAAGAGTTCCGCAAACAATACATATATAATACTCGGCTTCCCATTGGTCCCCCTGCGTTGGAGTTAACTAAACAAAACTTTAATGAAGACTTCGTCACCTTCCTTACGCTAGTGGAAAAAAGCCCATCGGATCCAGTCAAAATCGGGCTTACAGATCCGGTTTTGGTCAGGATCCACAGGGCCCGAAGTGGCTCTTAGTGATCAACTGATCCGGTCCAGATTCGGATCAGTTGATCACTAACTGAACCGGTTTTGGGTGAAAACCGAATCAGTTGACTCCCCCCAAAAACCAATTTTTTTTCTTCATTTTTTCGTTATTTTTCGATACAAAATCAATAGTATATATCAATACTCATTTTATTAAGCATATTATGCTCAATTGAAGCATAAGCATAGATAATTAGATACATAAAAATATTAACAACTATAACCTTGCACAAGCATCAAGTTCCATAAGCACAGGCTAGACTGGCCATTGCTTGTGCTGCAAAATATATGTTTGCTGGCTCTTTAGACCTCAGCCAATTTCCGAAATGGATTTTATGGTTGCATCTGCTCGTATGATATCTCTATCTTGAAACAGAATCGCCAGTAGTAAAGCATAAGTCCATAGACTACTATCTTCAATAAAGTCAGTCTACCAGATTCATAAAACAAAGGATATATCAAGGACCTCATTAGACAAGCCCTTAAAAAAGCGCATATGCAATCCCACTAAAGACCGGGTAAAAATGTTACCTATGTATACCGTGAAATTTTATCTGTGAGAACATCAACCCCTCCAGCGTCCATAATAACCAGTTTGCTTTTCTCATCATGGGAAGCAAGTGTAGACAGCAACCACACAGCAATATTGGGACCACAAATGACCTATGTACCAGGAGTAGCTTCTCCACTCCTCCCCTCCTCTGTGACCCACTGAATGCAAACACACATGGCCTCCTACTCATTAGCCTCTTCGTCTTCCAGATAAGTCTGAGAGATAGTAATCACTTTCACCAAAGCCGCCTATATAAGATAACTAGACAATTTTGACTCATTTAAATCCTCCACCACTCTCTGATGACTAACTCTGGCTGCACAAGAAATGAGTGCAGCACCTCCAATTGAGATATTTGTGTCCCTGGAACCAATAACTCTTCTAGTAAGATTCAATACAGCATGTGCTTATGTATCTAAAGACCATCTTAGGCCCCAAAATCCTAGTCACAGATACCATGGAACCGTTGCTAGTTTTCCATACATGTTATTAATTAGCACAAGCATCAAGTTCCAGCACTTCAATTACAGTATATTTATGAAAACCATACAATGCTACTAATGACATAATACAAGCATTCCATCAACAATACAAAATAATTTTTATGGAACATTTTGCAGTTAAAATGGAGCTTGTTCACATAAAGCCTTAAGCAGTCTACAACTAAAACGGCGTGAAAGACAAGCGATATTGTGGAATAAAGACTATTTTCACATTCACTCGCATTATCAAGAACCATAACATTTAAGTTATAAGCAAAAACAAAAAAAGTATATCTCCTAGGGCCATTCTGTATCACTGCCAGCCATTTTCCAGTTATTGGTAAGATTTTAAAAGTCATATGATTAGGTTGCATAATTAACTTAAGATTAGTCATACTTAACCCAATATGTTTAATTTTAAAATTTGACACCAGCAACTAGAAACTACTTTTTCTAGTTTCCGTAAAACTCGAAATAGAAAATGATAGTGAACAGACCCTTAGCAATTAACAGCCCATCTATTTTCCTACATAATATAGCATTCCCATGATTCCAATACTTATAGTAACTAGCAAAAATGATCAAATACGCTGGTTTAATCCAAAACATTAACTAGCCCATCTATTTTTCTTGCCTTTTTCTCCCATCCGAGTGGACAGCTTTGTAATACCCCGAACCTTAATCTTGTTTTATTAGATACTAATTATGTTACTTAGCTTAATTATGTCCTAAATTTTTCCGAAAGGATCATGATTAAGGTTATTATCTAAAAGATATTTATTATGATAAACGATTTTATAATATAGTTTATGGATTTATCAAGAAAATCCTATATGTTTTCCTATATGAATTTGAGTTAAAGATTTCTAGCTAAATTCCAAAGTTAATGTTTTGAAGCCCAAATTTAGCAAATCCAACATTTTATAATGGGTCAAAGATTGACATTTATTTTGTCACCAAAAGAAAGTAAGAAAAACAGAAAGAAAGAAAAGAAAAAGGAATGAAGAAAGTTGATGTTCAGCTTCCCCAAACCAGCACACACCCGACCACCCTCTACCTTCTTCTACCTTCACTTTGACTTGTCTCCTACCTTGCTCCCCAACGTGAAGATTCACCAATCCTCATTCATTCCACCTCCATTTTGTCTTAAAATTCCATCTATAAGAACCCATTGAATTAGGGATCTGAAAATCAGAATTTCAACAAAGAAATCAAACAAGTTTCTCCTTTCTTTTCGTTTGTTTCTCGGCATCGCCAACAACACTACCTTAGACCGCCATCTACCCACCTCTCGGCTAAAGCGCCACCTTCTCTCTGACCACCAGGAAACTTCACCGGAACCCCTGTGCACCGCGCTGCACCCCGCAGCCCCCCGCGACGCAAGCCCCTTGCTACTCTTCTCCTTCATTTCTTCCCCTACTTTGTTCGATGCAATCCCCGAGAAGGCTGAACGTTTTCCTCTCGGCGGGAGGGCACCAGAGTTCCTTCTTGTCCCTGAGGATTTGGTAATGGGCGTCCTTGCTGAAGGGCTGCCATCATGTCCATCAAACTTCGCTGAAGAGTTTGTTGGAGTTGAGCAGCGATCAGAGTGATGTCTGCTGTGCATATGGGTCGGGATCAGCCTGTTGTAGTTGACCCGATGGTGCAGGCTGATCTCATTCGAGATTCCGAAGGCTTTCATTAGAACCTTCCTCCCTGGGGTCAAGGGATTGTACCGTGCGAGTACGGTGATGGGATGCTTGTGCTCGTCCGGACGCTTGGGCTCGTCCAGACGTTTGAGGTCTTCCGGTCGGATTAGCTTGAGAATGTGGGGTCAAAGTTGAGCGGCAGCGAAGTAGAATTGCTGAGTGGTAGCAAAGTAACTTTGTTTGTAACTTCTCCACAAACAGCGCCAAATTGTTTCCGTCTAAGAAATTAAGGATTGTTGAAGGTTGAGAGGCTTGATGTGGGCCCCAAGAAGGTACGTCGTAGCTCCGTTATTCGTACACTGGAATCCTATAAAATAAGGTCAGACTACCCCGAGGGTTGTTCCGGGATCGCCCATTCGACGCTCAAGTCAGATGTGAATGAGGTAGAGATAGAAAACAGTAATTGTAGAGAGAGTTGCTCTAACTTTGGTAGGTTAGAATTGAAAATCTGTTCATTGATGAGACTGGTGCTATTTATACTGTTGGGAATTCCCAGACAGGTAACCTTGATAAGATGGGCCTATCTTAGGGTAAGTATTTATGTTGCCTTTTAAGGTAACCATCTTTTCCTAGTATTTTGAGGGTTTCCCAACCCTCTGAGTTTAGGTCACCTCCATAGTGGGACCCACATGCGCCACCTGTCTGGTAGAGAGGCTGGCTCCTCCATAATTATCGGGTTGATCATCTATTTGGCCCAAACAATAATAAATAACTTCTGTTAGGGTGGGACAAAAAAGCTAAGACGTGGCTTTTGCGAGAGCTACCATCTCAAAAATTTGATGGAACTTCATATATTCTAGTAATATCACCTTATAAATAGTTTAGAAGGGACACCTCTTTGTTCAAATAGAATAGATCTTTTAGCGCGTAAGACAAGTTTTTGTTCTCCAATACTTTGTATATATTATATTACTATTATTTTTCTTAATAATATAGTACTATGATCAAGTTATAGTTATATATGGCACATTTGCATCGATTTTCAGTGGATGCTCTAGGCGTAATCGCGCATTTTGTGGAAAAAGGATGTTATACCATTATTTGGAGTTTATTCTCCAATGCAACCATTTACTAATGAGCGCGTCTTGGGTGTAATACATTACACCATAATTTATTGTGTAATATGCATAATGACATAGATTTCAACAACAATGACATGGACTATATAAATAATGACATGAATCTCATGCCATTTTATTTTTTATTTCATGTCATTTGAGTTTCTTTTTAGCAAAAAAAAAAATTGTTGTTTGTGGGTTGTTGCACCATAAATTATGGTCAAACAGTTACACCCAAGAATTTGTGTTTACTAATATTACTATGCTATATAGGTAAGCTAATAGTGAACAAATGTTAGATATTTGCTTAATTTAGGTTGTTAATAGGTGAAATCGTACAATAAGGCCATATTAACATAAAATTTTAAAATGGAGGGAGTTGTAACTGCCTAGATTTTTCCCAACTTTTTCTTTTACTAGGTAAGAAGAAATCCTCTAGAAAATTCTCAATGCCATAAAACTCATACAGTGAAATCAAAGGGTATTGGACTCAAAACTTAATACCCAATTGATCTATATAATAATATAATAAAGTGCTTATCAGAATGAAATGAATTGATGCGGTATGAGAATAATCATTGTCCAAATAGATGATTTTGCATTACCTGATGAAGTAGAAACCATAACGATCATCCTCCAAAAATTAGCACAACTCCGCAAGTTGTGTGCACTCACGACAAATGAATGGAGATCACAATTTTGGCCAAAACCAACAGAAAATGAATGGAGAAGATTAATGTTTTTTGTAATTCTATGTGTTTAGACCGATAGCACCGGCGTGGCTTAAATAGTCATGTCTAAGGAAATCAAAAGACAAATGCGTGACTCAAGAACAATATAAGGGAAGAAATCGATTAAGCACCATTGGAAAAGGCGACCATCACTCAAAAAACTGTAAGAAAATTAATATTGCTATCAGCGGCAAGAAACAATTTCTCAAACATAAGCTCATAATACCGTTCCCCCCCCCCCTTCCTACAAGCCCAGCCGGCATTCGCGCGTGTGTTTGGTCCACCAACAATACTTTTATCTCTTTATCAAGCATGAAGGTGTAAAGAACTCTCACATATAAAGGACTTTGAAATTTCTTAACAATGGGTTTTCTCCTCTCTTTTTTCTCTCTATTTTGTAGGCTTAATTCTTCAACGTGTTTATGAACTTTTAACAATTCTCCCAGGTTAAAAAGATGTAAAAATAATGGAAAAGGAATTGGCTTCGGCTATAACAAAATAAGTGCATTATTTTGATGTAAATATCTTGCGACTTTAATTAACACTTGGTGATTTTTAGGTAAGATTTATTTCCTAATAAAAAAACCTTAGTAGTCTTGACCTAATTATAGTTAGTCTAAAACTTAGTGGGGACCAAGAAATTCATCACCTAGAGTACGCAATAATTCCTGTATGAAATTTGGATACTTCGGGAATATATAAATGTGACAAATTTTACTGGCCATGTTTCTATTACCTAGATGCTCATAAGTGTTTCGGAAAAACGACCTAATCAACTTCTCGTAGGAAGTGGCCACACTTCCACGCCTAAGTAGGTGAATATCATCAAATGTGTACTAGATTATACCACCATATATATGGATATGAGTTCATTAAGAACCTTTTGCTCATCTTCATTGTAAATCTAGCAGGCACTTTCACAACAAAAATCTAGAGATGAAAAAAAAAATTCCTTCTGAATTATTACATAATGTTCTCTCTTAAACGTGTTTAACCAGTAGGACTTCATCACATAAAATTCAGTCAATGGGTCTTCAACCCATCCATTTCGGTGTTTCTAAAACTAACTCTCTCAATAAATTATTCCTTAGCGGATCTACAATATTGTTTACAGGCTTTACATAGTCTGATAATATCACTCCATCTGACATGAGGTCCTTGACTATCTTAGGTCTAAGGTGAATGTGCCTTTTCTTCCCGTTGTATGTATAATTGTTTGCAACATCAATAACAACATGTGAATCGCAATGTAGAGCAACTGAGGGAGTTAGCTCTCCTCACAGTGGAATATCTACAAGCTAATTTCTCAATCAATCTGCCTCATAATCTAACAATGTCATTTCTAGTGTAATGAAATCTAATTATACAAGTGAGGTAGCAATTAAAGACTGTTTATAATATTTCCAAGATATAGCTGCACCACCTAATTAAGGTAAAAAAAATAACCCCTCGTGGATTGTTACTAGATATCCAATTGGCATCACATAAACCTTCCAAAACAACTAGACAGTTAGGAAAATGTAATCCCCAATCCATTATACCCTTAATACAAGTACCTGAGCAATTGCCTCAAAGCATCCAATGATCTTTGTTTGGAATATGAGTGCATCTACTAAGTCTACTTACTGCATATGCAATATCATATCAGATCTTGTGTAATTCATGAGAAACATAACACTTTTAGCATACTTAGATTGACATATAGGATCACCCTTGTATTTCGTTAAATGAAAATTTGGTTAAAGGGGGTTATAACTGGATCGAAGTTAAATAAATCTAACTTTTTAAGAAGTTTTTATACACAGTGATATTGATATAGCAAAGCAAATCCCCTTTGGAGTTCTAGTAATTATCACTACTAAAATTACATTCCCTCTCCCATGTTTTTTATTTCAAATTTGGAAGTTAGAAAATTAGTTATCTCATTAACGTGATCCAAGTTAGTCTTATTAACATATCGACCATACAAAGACAAAGAATAACACAACCAATGGAGTCATGCTTCAAATAAACCCAAAAGTCACCTTCATTTATATGAAAACCACGGCTAATCACAGTTTTGTCAAACTTTTCATGACATTGCTTTGAGGCTAGTTCTTATCATACATTGACTTGACCAATTCATAAACTGTAACGCCCCGACTTCTAAGCATCATTATTAGGTTAATTAGTTGCATGGATTAGCAGCGGAAGACCTTCCTAGCTTAGTCGGTGCGTCACTGCCGTACTTTCCGTTCGGGAAAGTACAAGGCAAACATTCTTTCATGAAACTAAACCTTTTATAAAAGCTATAGTAATTCTAGAAACATGTAGCTAACTTAAGCATAACTAGGGTTGCGTCATTTAATGTTCATATACTTAGATTACATAACTGTCATAGTCGCGTAATTTAAAGTAAATTATTCCTCACTGCTACGCCATCCCATCTTCATATGCATACGTAAAACAGAAAACAAAACGTCATGAGCCGAGGCTCAGTAACATACTACTCTAACATCGTAAATTCATTTCATTTGCAAACAGGGAGGAGAGAATATAGTCAAACCATTTCGCAAACATACACTTCAGATCAGAAATTTTAAGATTCATAAACCTTGTCATTCTTGAGTATAATCTCCATTATCATATGTCATTATCAGAAAACTTTCTTTGGTTACTTGGCTAGTACAACAGAAGGCATAGCCACCGAGGACATAAGTCCCCCATCAGAAGGTGGCATATAATGCCATAGATCGTAACAGAAGGCAAAGCCACCGAGGATATTCATCCCCCATCAGAAGGTGGCATATAATGCCAATAGTAACATAGGCAAAGCCACCGAGGACAAAGTCCCCCATCAGAAGGTGGCATATAATGCCAGGCAAAGCCACCGAGGACATTGTCCCCCATCAGAAGGTGGCATATAATGCCATCATGCGGGTGCCACCGAGGACCTTGTCCCCCATCAGAAGGTGGCGTTGCCACCAGATAACAGAACGACACGTGCACGACCCAGAGATAGAACATAGTACTGCCATTCACCATCTTTCACTTTTATTTATCATGTTTCGTTTCTTTTAAGTACTTTTTCAGAAATCATAACAGAGTCATTGCATAACGTTAATTATATCAAATCATTCACAGAATCATACTTCTTATAAACATCATTTGCATAATAAAACATTTCACATCCCGCACACCATAAATATCATAGCATAAACATTATAAAAGCATCATAAAACATAGTTAGAAAGGGAGTGCGGGTGTTAGCAGTAGACGTTACCTCAACTCACGCGTAGTAACTTTGATAGCCGGGGGAGGCTGTAATATCCTTTTTCCCTTAATCTTGCGACAAGGAACAGAGGAAGGGCGACAAAAGCGTCTCACCGGAGATGGAGGCTTCAGTGCAGCACTTGGTGGGTCTCGGGGGCGGCGAAGGTGGTTGGTTTGTGGTGGGGGTTATAAATTCTATTATACTAAGTTTGAAAATTTAAAATATTAATAATACTTAGATACGGGATATTACATCCTTATCCCCTTAGAAAAAGTTTCGTCCTCGAAACTTAAAAATTCGGAATAACATTTCATGGAAATAGTTTCACACTTTTATTCAGGTTGTTAAAACATAAACGCTTCTTAAGACTATACTTAAGTAGTCATAAAACCATAGCATAATTGGTAGCAATAGCTGCATACATTACGAGTTCATCAATCCGTGTCCAAACATACGATTTAAGCCTCAGGAGTAGAGAAGGTATCAATGTCGTCATTCTCATTTTTATCAGCTTCAGTTGAGTGCATTAGGTATACTCTTCCAGCTTGTGAAGACCCACGTGCAGGGTTCCTGTTAGCGTTGGTGTTACTTGTATTGCCATTATATTCGGAAATCTGGCCGCTTCCTTGATTTCTTCCAGGACCGTAGTCGTCGTTCGTGTTTTGGTTTCCAAAGTCTGGCATGGGACAATAATGTCTGACCAAGTGATCTCGCTTACCGCATCGAAAACATTGACCTGACCCTTGTCTACAATCCTTTTCCAAATGTCCTTGCTTACCACACTTATTACATTGGAGAAGTAGTCTTTGGTAATGATTGTTCTCTGGGTATCCCATGTTTTGCCTCTTGAAATCGTTGTTTGATTGGCCATCCTGAGGTTTCCCTTTTCTCTTGCCATTCTCATATATCTCTTTTTGAAGCTTCATCTTTCGCTCGACATTGATGGCTCTATCATACAACTCTTGGTAGGACTGACTCATGTGTGCAGCAAGCTTTTCTTGAAGATCCGAGTTTAAACCTTCTTCAAACCGGTTCATCCTCTGACGATCCGTGGTTACCATGTCAGGAGCGAATCGAGCCAGCTCATTGAACTTCACAGCATATTCCAAGACAGACATGTTCCTTTGCTTCAGATGGATAAACTCGGATTCCATCTGGAGCTGTAGAGACTGGGGATAGAATTGGCTTCTCATAGCCTCCTTCAGTTTCTCCCATCCGAAGCCTGGCTGGCTTTGCATTTCCTTGGCAGTTTTCCACCAAAGATCAGCTTGCCCTTTCAAATAGAATACTGCGAAATTCACCTTCCATTTCTCGGGCACCGAATAGCATCGAACAATTTCTCCATGCTATTAAGCCATTCTTCGAATTCGGTGAGGTCTGGCTTGCCATCATAAGTTGGGGGTCTATGAGTGGCGAATCGTTTGAACATATTGGAGCATTCTTCTTGTTCTGATTTGGCCCTTTGTCGATTTCCTTGTAGCAATTCCATCATCATACATCTCATCAGATCCATTCGATTATCATTTGCAACGTCTCCCGTGGTATCTCCAAATACGGGGTCACTCCATAAAACGTCGAGTCTTGCCCTCATTTCCTCTAACGAAACATCGGACTCATGGTTCCTATTTCCACCATTAATGGGGTCGCTTTCACTTGAAGCCATTTTCTAGCATATTGACCATTTTCGAATCGTCATGTGTTTATCCATCATAAAGTAATATAAAACATCATAAGATAAAATATTTCCCGTCCCGTTCCTAACACTCACACTCGTGTTTACTTTAAATCGAAATATGTTTGACAACTTATACACTCATTTTCTCTTTAAACTTTCTTTCCTTTTACTTTAATTACCCTTCATATTTCTTTTCACCACTTCTTTTACTTATTCATTTTATTGAATATTCTTCTATTGTCTTGTTCATTACATAGTTTAACTATTAAAAATCTTCTTAAATTCCATTTTGAAACCAAACTCGTTTTATCACTTGAATATCTTACTAAATTTATTATTTATAACCTATTTCTTTTTAAAACTCTTTTTATTCCTAAAAACCCGTTGGCATGAAAATCCTGGGTCACTTTTACGGTCCTCAGAACCTTTGCTCTGATACCATTCTGTAACGCCCCGACTTCTAAGCATCATTATTAGGTTAATTAGTTGCATGGATTAGCAGCGGAAGACCTTCCTAGCTTAGTCGGTGCGTCACTGCCGTACTTTCCGTTCGGGAAAGTACAAGGCAAACATTCTTTCATGAAACTAAACCTTTTATAAAAGCTATAGTAATTCTAGAAACATGTAGCTAACTTAAGCATAACTAGGGTTGCGTCATTTAATGTTCATATACTTAGATTACATAACTGTCATAGTCGCGTAATTTAAAGTAAATTATTCCTCACTGCTACGCCATCCCATCTTCATATGCATACGTAAAACAGAAAACAAAACGTCATGAGCCGAGGCTCAGTAACATACTACTCTAACATCGTAAATTCATTTCATTTGCAAACAGGGAGGAGAGAATATAGTCAAACCATTTCGCAAACATACACTTCAGATCAGAAATTTTAAGATTCATAAACCTTGTCATTCTTGAGTATAATCTCCATTATCATATGTCATTATCAGAAAACTTTCTTTGGTTACTTGGCTAGTACAACAGAAGGCATAGCCACCGAGGACATAAGTCCCCCATCAGAAGGTGGCATATAATGCCATAGATCGTAACAGAAGGCAAAGCCACCGAGGATATTCATCCCCCATCAGAAGGTGGCATATAATGCCAATAGTAACATAGGCAAAGCCACCGAGGACAAAGTCCCCCATCAGAAGGTGGCATATAATGCCAGGTAAAGCCACCGAGGACATTGTCCCCCATCAGAAGGTGGCATATAATGCCATCATGTGGGTGCCACCGAGGACCTTGTCCCCCATCAGAAGGTGGCGTTGCCGCCAGATAACAGAACGACACGTGCACGGCCCAGAGATATAACATAGTACTGCCATTCACCATCTTTCACTTTTATTTATCATGTTTAGTTTCTTTTAAGTACTTTTTCAGAAATCATAACAGAGTCATTGCATAACGTTAATTATATCAAATCATTCACAGAATCATACTTCTTATAAACATCATTTGCATAATAAAACATTTCACATCCCGCACACCATAAATATCATAGCATAAACATTATAAAAGCATCATAAAACATAGTTAGAAAGGGAGTGCGGGTGTTAGCAGTAGACGTTACCTCAACTCACACGTAGTAACTTTGATAGCCGGGGGAGGCTGTAATATCCTTTTTCCCTTAATCTTGCGACAAGGAACAGAGGAAGGGCGACAAAAGCGTCTCACCGGAGATGGAGGCTTCAGTGCAGCACTTGGTGGGTCTCGGGGGCGGCGAAGGTGGTTGGTTTATGGTGGGGGTTCGCGACGCAGGTGGGTCGAGGAGAGAGAGAGAGGTGTTGCGAGTGGGTGTAGCGAGAGAAAGGAAGGGAGTGCGTGGTTGGGTGAAGCAGCTGCCGTGGTGGCGACGGTGACGCAGGTGGTGGTTAGTGATGTCGTGGTGGTGCTCAGGGCGCTTGGTGAATGACGGTGTTGCTGTTGGTTGTGTCTTGGCGTGGTGGCGGTGCTGGGCAGCTTGCCCAAAATAGAGAAAAGGAAGAAGGTAAAATGGAGGAGAGAGAAAGTAGAAATCCTTGGCTAATTGCTAACTATTTGTTCTGATTTTTGCTTGTGGCTAAATGATGGGAAATTACTCGGTATTTATAGAGCTTGTCGGAGGCTACCAATGCTCTATTGCTTAGTTTATAATTCGAAATACATGAACTTTGGTCAAGGTACATTAATGGAAGAAGATTGAGAATTCAAAATTTGAGGCTTCTTCCAGATTTTGTGAAGTATTGTATAGCAAGCTTTATTGACTAAATGAGGATAGCTACTGACATGGGTTTTGATTTCCTGTGTGAACATGTCTCAAAAATGTGCCGGAGAAGAAAATTGGAGGAGGAAGAAGAGGGGCTAGAGCTATAGGCTATAGGGGCACTTCTTGTAATATCTTAATAATATTTAGTTTCTCTTTTTGCTTAAGTATGGAGTAGTTGTTTCTATGAGCTTATAGTTAGGTTTACTACAAGAACTTAAAATAAGTTATTATACCTTCTATTATCTTTAACTCTTATTTTTGTTAGTTTCGAAAGTTATAAATTCTATTATACTAAGTTTGAAAATTTAAAATATTAATAATACTTAGATACGGGATATTACATAAACTATTATTTTTTTATTAGGAACTGAAAAGCCTTCAGGTTGAATCATGTAAAGTTTCACAATAAAATTACTAATACAGGCGAGAGCTATTAGATTTCTGATAGTTTTAATATTGGTGACACGGGAATAACTATCAAAATATTATATATTCCTCGTTTTTAGCTTTATACTTGTCAATGGATCCATCATTTTTCAACTTTTTCTTAATTATTCATTTACAAGTCATGGGATTGCGACCTCTAGGAAAATCGGTCAATATAATTGAAAAGTATTGCTACTTAGAATTGTGTCAAGTTCATTGTTGATAGCCTCTTTCCAAAAAAAATTTGCATCAATAGACCTCATTGCCTCTTCATAAGTCTTAGGGTCATTTTTCACATTGAAAACATAGACAAAATCACGATTAACCAAAGAAGTTGCAATTAAGAAAGCAATAATAAAATCAAGTCTATAATTGTTTTTCTTTCGTGCTCTTTTACTTTTCCTTGGCTCGAAATCGGAATCATGGATTAATAAAGAGGAAAATTTATATTAGGTGCATAACTAGAAGATGGCACATCATTACTACAACAAGAAGATTTTAGTGTAAATATATGCTCAAAGAATTCGACGTCTCATAATTCAATAATATTACAACCTGCATAAGAGTTGTTAGTACCTTTAACAAAAAATTGAAAAGCAGCACTTTGATAAACATATTCAATAAAGATGAAGCTAACAGCTTTAGGAACTATCTTATCCCTCTTGAAGTTGGGTATCTCAACCTTTGCTAGACACTCCCGGCCCACACCTTCAAGTATTATTATTTCAAACTTGGTGCTCTACTCTTCCATATTTCATATGGAGTTTTGTCTAATCTTCTATAGGGGTACTCAAAAACATAGCATGCAAAAAGAATATTTTTCCCCACATACTATCAGGGAGTCCATAACTAATAAGCATACATTCATCATATTCTTAAGGAGTCTATTCCTCCTTTAAACAATCCTATAACTTTTGTGGGCAGTTACTCCATGAACCATACCATTATGTTCACGAAAAGCTTTGAAAGACTACTTAGGGTCATATCCCCACCTTTATTTTTCCTAAGTCTCTTAATCTCTCTGTTTTATATTCAATTTCGTTAAATCCATGTCGAAAACAACAAGGTAGCCATTACACCATGAGGACACCAATTTCAACTTTTGGTACGGTTTACGCGTCCCCTGGGCTGGACGAAAACCCTGGGTTGCATTGTTAATCTACCTCGACCTTGTATTTGAGGAACATTTCCTCTGCTTCGTCTTTTGAAGCGAGAAGATATAAACCACGGTTTAACGAGACTAATCATCAACATAGGTAGTGTAATACCATTAACCACATTTATTCTCATGATTCTTAAATCCTAGCTACAAGTCACTATGAACAAGCTCTAAAACTCCAGTCTGTCTACCTAGTAGTTTGATTGGATTCTTTACAAATATTGGCTCAACACATACTTCGCATCTACAAAATTCAGATATTTGAGAAGTTTGATATTAAATTCAAGTGTTTAAGCCTTTGAATAGAAACAACATTAACGTGAAACAACCTTGCATTTCATAAATCAATTGACTCAACAATAATAGAAGCAAAATAAGTACTAGACATTCTATTCATAGTATCACAGAAACATCAAGAGCAAATACACACCATTAAAAAATCCTTCCACACAAATCCCCATTGCGAGTAATAACATGTCCATACGAATTAAAAGAAGTCTAAGACCATATTTTTATAAGTAAACTACTACACAATAAGTTCCTATATATTTTAGAAACATGCACAACATTACGTGAGAGTAAGAAGTATTCTGGAGTAAACCATACCATGCATAGGGCCTCCATGTTGTTCGGACCTGGACTGGGAGTAAGTGTGAGAATAATCTTCCTTTTCCCTTAAACGCTTGCAGAAGTTGAATTTCTGTTGAAATTGTTCTCACCATCGTAGCTTGCAAACATTTTATGGTTGGTACAAAAGTGTTTGGTTGCTCTAGTATAAACTATCCATACAACAATATTACCTACCAGATTTGCCTCTAACACGGCAGCGAGAATATATATTTTCAAGTAATAGAGTAAACCCAAGGGCAATTATGTCATATAGGTTGTAAAACGATATCTATATATATAGTGCCGGGACTCCCATATTAGGTGAGTCGCCTCATTACTTTCACATGTTATCAAGAGCCCAGGTTAAGAACCCTAGTTAATTATTATTTTTCCTTCCACCGTACTTCTTAGCCATGAGTTCGCCGTCTTCTTCGTCACTCATTGTCGGTGACTCCACCACCGCGTCTTCCGCTATGTACACTACCACCACTGCTGCCTTGCACGCAGCCACAACCGGTGTTTTCTCTGCTTTGTCCGCAGCACCTATTTCGCAGCCGCATCATGGCGCACCGCCTGGTTTTCAGTCGCCAACAGTCCACCGAGTTCAGCCCAACGCCGCTGTTACTTCCGTCGCACCTCACAACAGCGTGCCCTCCTTCTCTACGGTGAACCACTCTGCCCCTGTGTCCATGCCGTCCTTGTTTTCATGGACTCCTTCGCAGCCCCTGCCGCGGCGGCTCTTCCATGGGTCCTCTTCTGCAGTAGGGCCGTCCAGCCATCACTCGCCTGCGCCGTCTTCTTTTCATGGGCCTACCTTCGTCGCTCTACCAGTATCTATTCCAGCATATGGTTCCGCTGCTTCGGACTCCTCTTTGGCTGCTATTAATTCTTATTCCTCCCCTAATAACATGTTGCCCCCTACTTCTAGTGTATCCAACATTAATATAAAGAATTTTGTGACAACTGTTTTGAATGTGGTTGAGGATTATCTTCCGTGGAGGACTCAATTTGAGTCTTTTTTGATCTCCCATGGATTATTAAGTATGATTGATCGTTCTCTTTCCATGCCTTCCATGTACATTTATGATTCACATGGACAATCAGTTCATAATTCTGAGTATTTTAATTGGTTGAGAATTGATCAATTGATTCGCTCTTGGTTGTTTGCTACTCTTTCTCGTGATATATTGATTGAAGTGCATAATCTGCAATTTTCTGGGCCAATCGGGGATCGTTTGCAAAATCGATTTCTGTCTGCTGGTATTGCTCGCTCCGTGGAACTTAAATGCATGTTGTCCACTATTCAAAAATCTGAAAATCAAACTATGGATCAATATTTGCGTGAGATTAAGATGATCGCTGATTCTCTTGCTGCTATTAATTCCCCTGTTCCCTTGCATGATCTTATCGAGCATACCCTTATTGGTCTCGGGGGTAGTGGTGATTATGACACTCTTATCACCACTCTCACCCATTTTCCGGGGCACTTGACGTTCGATGATCTTCGTTCAAAGTTGTTGATTCAAGAACAACGTAATCGTACTTTGAGTGCATCTTCTCACCAGCCACAACATCAAGCTTTCGGTGCACTCACCTCGGGTCTTAGTACCTCTTCGGCTTCTTCCTCCGGTCAACAACAACAACGAAACACTCAAAACACTTCTCATAATAATAACCGCAACCGTAACAATTGTCGTGGAGGTCGCAACAATAGATATCGGGGTCGTAATCATAATAATAATGGTCGTGGTGGCAATCGCAACAACAATGGCAGCATGCAGAACCAACCCTCAGCCCAAACACAACCTGTAGGTTCAGGTATGGCATTTTGTAAGTTGGTTTTGTCATCTAATAGTGTTGTTGCTCTTTCTACTTGTGTTTCTCATGATGTGTCTGCAGGCAACCCATCAGTTGAGGGGGTGGTTAGTTCTAATTCCCCGATTGTTTGTCAAATTTGCTATCATCCTGGTCATTCTGCTCAAACTTGTTCATCTCGTTATGCCTCTCAATCTGCACCTGCCTTAGTAGCTATGCCTACGGGAGAGACTAATTAATGAGTCTTTATGGTACCCTGATTCGGGTGCTTCTTCTCACATGACCAATAATGAAGGTATTTTATCTTCTAAATCTGTTTATCATGGACCACTTCATGTTAAAGTAGCTAATGGTACGAATCTTCCTATTGCTCATGTTGGTGATGCGTCATTGAACTCTTTGGGTCGGCCTTTGAATTTAAAAATATGTTCTTCATGTTCCTAATTTAAAGTATAATCTAATGTCTGTCCAAAAGTTATGTGAGGATAATAATTGCACTGTTAATTTTGACAAACACTCTTTTTGTGTCAAGGATCCAACTTCGGGGGAGGTGCTTCTTCGGGCTTCCAGTAATGGTCATGTCTATCCTCTTGCCACTACCACTTCCTCCGCGTCATCCCTTGCTCTTCGTACTACTAATGGTTCAGTTTGGCATCAGCGTCTAGGTCATTGTGGTGATCGCGTCTTAGAGACTCTTAGAAAGAATAAAGCCATTGTTTCGGCTACTAGTTTTGTCTATGACTGTGTCGGTTGCAAATTAGGAAAATCCAAACGCTTACCTTTTAATGATGTAATTCACTCTTGTGATAAACCTTTACAAATTGTTCATTCGGATGTTTGGCAATCACCTTTTCAATCTAATCTTGGGTTTCGTTATTATGTGAGTTTTATTGATGACTTTTCTCGTTTCACATGGATTTATCCCATGCGCCATAAATCTGAGGTTTTTCATAATTTTCTTGGTTTTAAGTCTTTAGTTGAAAATCTATTTGACACCAAGATTAAATATTTTCAAAGTGATGGTGGACGAGAATTTGATAACACTAAATTTCTCACTGATTTCTGGAATGTGGGGGTACATTTTCGTAAATCGTGCCCTGATACCCAAGCACAAAATGGTGTAGCGGAACGCAAGCATGGTCATCTAATTGAATTGGCTCGTACTATGCTTATTCAAGCCAACATGCCTCTTACATTTTGGGTTGATGCTGTTTATACCGCTACTTACATTATCAACAGATTGCCTACACCTGTTCTGAATGGTTTATCGCCTTATGAAAAATTATTTTCCAAATCACCGGATTACTCATTTATGCGTGTTTTTGGATGTGAATGTTTTCCTAACTTTCCGGCTAAACCGTCCAACAAATTATCTCCTAGGTCCGTTAGGTGTGTCTTTCTTGGCTACGCTCCTCACTATAAGGGATATCGGTGTCTTGATCCTAAAACAGGTCGTGTCTATGTCAGTCGTCATGTTACTTTTCACGAGTCTGTTTTCCCTTACACCTCCCTTGTTGGATCACCTATCTCTCCGACTCATGATCCTAGCCTACCACTTATGTCTTGGAGTCCTACGTTGTTTCCTATCTTCTCTAGCGGTCCTCACACTCATGTTGATGTCTTGCCCACGTCCCATCCACCTCCTGGGGTGTTTTCCTTTTCGGACGGCAGCGTCGCTGCACTTGTGCTGCCCTCTTCTCCTCCCCGAGACCTGGACCAGCACGTGTCGCCGCCGGCTGCAGCCTCTTCACCTCGCCACAGTCCCTTTAGTGAGCATGTGCCAGTAGTCATCCAGTCTAGCTGCTGCCCCTCTATGTCCTCCCTGCCCGACAGCACATCCCCCCTCCCTGTGGCTTCCCGTGTCAGCCCACCTTCGCCTCATTCGTCCCCCTCCACTTCTCCTCATGATTGTAGTAGCCCGGAGTCTAGTGTCGAGTCTCACCCGCATGTGTCCACATCTACTTGTGTTGTGCCACCCTCTTCGCATCATATGCAGACCCGTTCTAAGGCTGGAATTTTCAAACCCAAAATTTTTCCAGATTTTGTCTCATTAAGTGCAATTGTTCATCCTCCTGATCCTACAAGTTTTTCTAAAGCTAATCAATATCCTGAATGGAGACAAGCTATGGCCGAAGAGTTCAATGCACTTATCTCTAACAACACTTGGGATTTGGTTCCGTATGATGAAGCAAAAAATGTGGTTGGTTCAAAATGGGTTTATAAGACGAAATATAATTCAGATGGGACTGTTGAGCGGAAAAAGGATAGATTAGTTGCCCAAGGGAATAACCAACAGGAAGGTGTCGATTTTGATGAAACATTTAGCCCTGTCGTTAGGCCTACCACTATTCGACTTGTTCTTTCTCTTGCTAATTCTTATGGTTGGATAATTCGTCAATTGGATGTTAAAAATGCCTTTCTTCATGGTTATCTTATTGAAGAGGTTTACATGAAGCAACCTCCAGGCTTCGCTCATCCTCAATATCCTAATCATGTTTGTCATCTTAGAAAAGCTTTATATGGTCTCAAACTGGCTCCTAGAGCTTGGTTTCATCGTTTCAGTAGCTTTCTTTTACGACAGGGCTTCTTCTGTTCTCAAACAGACACTTCTATGTTTATTTTTCGACGTGGCAAGGATCTTTTATTTCTTCTCTTGTATGTTGATGATATTGTCATTACAGGCAATTCTCCATCCTTAGTTCATCGATGCATTTCTTTACTTGCCACTCAGTTTGCTATGAAGGACTTGGGGGATCTTCATTATTTTCTTGGCATTCTGGTTGTCCGTACCTCAAAGGGCCTTTTCTTGTCACAACAAAAATATATTCACGACTTGATTCATAAGTTTCATTTGCATACCGTTAAGGCTGTGCGTACTCCTCTCCCGTCTAGAACGACACTCTCTCTTACTGATGGTGCTTTGCTTGCAGATCCGTCTGAGTACCGTAGTATGGTAGGAGCTTTACAATACTTGACTATGACTCGACCAGATCTTACTTATGATGTACATTTAGTTGCTCAGTTTATGCATGCTCCCCGTACTACTCACCTTGCTGCTGTCAAGCGTATTTTCAGGTACTTGATAGGTACTGCTGATCAGGGCTTATGGCTTCGTCCATCCCGGGATACTACTATTATCATTGCTTACTCCGATGCTGATTGGGTTGGGTGTCCTGATAGTTGTCGTTCTATGACTGGTTATGCGATTTTTCTTGGAGGTAATCTCATTTCTTGGCGCTCTAAAAAGCAACCTACTGTTTCAAAATCTTCCACTGAAGCTGAATATCGAGCCGTAGCTTATACGGTTAGTGACACACTGCATCTTCGTTATTTATTGGCCGAACTTGGATTGGTGGTTCGTCGTCCCGTCAAACTTCTTTGTGATAATGTGTCAGCTACTTATCTTACTGTGAATCCTGTGCAACATGATCGTAGTAAACATATTGATGTTGATTATCACTTTGTTCGTGAACGTGTTGCTCATGGTGATCTTATTGTCCGATACGTTCCTACTCAGCTTCAACTTGCAGATATTTTTACTAAGCCATTGTCTGGCCAACGTTTTGAATTTTTGAAATCCAATCTGCATGTGGTTTCCCCCACACATATTGAGGGGGTGTAATAGAGTAAACCCAAGGGTAATTATGTCATATAGGTTGTAAAATGATATCTATATATATAGTGCCGGGACTCCCATATTAGGTGAGTCGCCTCATTACTTTCACAATTTTCAAGTGCTTTAGCAAGGGTGGCTTGATTCTGGCCACTCTTCTTGCTTTTGTGGTCTTTGCTTTGTGAGTTGTGTCCAAGCTTACACAATTGTGACAGTGTCCCTCAAACTTGTAATTCTAGATTCCTCCTTGAGGTTTGATGGAATTGCTCTTACCCTTAACTATTAGTATTCTTACTAGAATGATAGAAATCGTTGGGTTCAACCAAATTAGCCTTAGATTAGACAGAAAAATTAATGGTTCTTTTTATCCTTAATGCGATTCCCTTCCTCAATTTTTAGGAACCCATGAGTTCCTCTAAAGTTAGATCCCTTTTTCTTATGCATCAATTGGCTTCTAAAGTCCTTGCAGCTAGGTATACTCACAAATACAAAGACCTCCTGAAGCTCTAGTTATGCAAAGATTTTCAAAGTGATGGATTTGGCTAATAGTGTAACTTGCCAATCTAAGCACTAACTAACACAATGGCCTTGTTTGGTAAAGAGAGGTTTGGGGAAAAATTAGAGGTTTGAACTCATATTAGAGGATTTGACTAGTCAATCCTCTAATTTGAGTGTTTGGTAAAGAGAGGTTTCAATTAGCTTATTGAGCCTAAAAAGCTCTTTTTGAAAAAGTTGGGAGGAGGAGCTTTTTGACGTTAGAGGTTTCGGAATGAGTAGACCAATTACATTTATGTCCTAAAGTTGTTGAAAATTACATTAATAAATAATAAAAGGTACAACAATAGATTATGCATATGTCCTTATTGGTCATTTTACACAAAAATGTAGCAATCAACTATCAGCTACTTACCAAACACCTTTATACAAAGATCTTATTGTAGACACATAATCGAGTCTCCCCATTTAAGGTTCCGGTGATGGAACATATCGCGGTTTTAGTTGGCACAACCCGACGAAAGAGCAATCCGAAGAGCCAACCCAAAATAAATTTAAAGTATATTTAGAAGTCTTATTTTAAAAGTCCAATTAATTACTCATGATAAGTAATTGTATTTTGAGCCCATAAAAATATCTTGAGTCCATTTAAAATATTTTAAGCCCAAAAACCTAATTGTTTATTTATTATTTTTAATTAATATTTTCATAAATTAAAATGAAATCAGATTTTTTAATCCGTAATATTATATTTCCAGATTTCAAGGGATAAAATAAATCTTCAAAAACGCGTTTAGCAAGAAAGACTGGCAACGTGTGCTGGACACAGGTGGTTCGCCTAGCGCACCACGTGCGCCCAGCGTAGTTGTTGCGATGTGTCAAGCGCGCCAATGTGCCTCTGGCACGTGGATCTGTGTGTCACACAGAGCCTGCGCCGAGCGCACTACTCTTTGTGACACACAGGTTGTCTTTCTTATCTTTTTCAAAAGCGCGTACCACGTGTACGCAGTTTATTGGGCATGCCGCGTAAGGTGCGTCAATGTGCGCCTGACATGTTTGATTGTGTGTCACACAGCCTCTTGCGCTTGGCGCAGCTGGCGCCTGAAGCGCAATTTCGCTTTCCCTATAAATACTCCTTGATTTCCCGAATCAAATGAGAGGTTTTCATTATTATTTCTCGTACACTTTAATTTCCATATACGCTCGTGCTCTAAATTCGTATTTCCACATACTTACGTTATTTACTTCGTTCTTTTGGCTTCAAGATTGCTCCTCCTGAAGGTCGTTACGCTCTTAGGCCTAAACCGCATAGGTATACTTCTGAGGATCCTTGAATAATTCTTTTATTTATATTTCCTTGAAGTTACTAATGATTTCTTGTCATGATGTAGATATTTAATAAATAAACGTTATTATTGTACATTCAAACCCCTTTTCTACTATTTTGTATATATAATATTCATGTTATTATGATTGTTCTATGCATGATTTTATCACCCACATGTTATTATTGTTAATCAAGACCTAAGGTTCTATTCTAACTAAATCAGATAATATGGACAACCTGCTAGGTACCTTGTAAATTGATTGCTTAATAACTTGTCACTAAAAAAGTAGTCTTTATGTGTTTAATGAATCAACTTAGACTAATCTTTTTTTAGGGTGCTTAAAATATTATGTGGTTATTCTTTCGCATAAACTTTGTAATGAATCGATATTTAGTAGAGGCCAACAATGGGCAAACGTGATTCATTATGACCATATACGTACCCTCACCTCCTAACTCAATTTTTGGTTCATTAACCATCTATAGAGTCAGGACGGAAAAATCTACATTGGATAAATCCCGCAGTTGTCCCTTCAGTTTCTCAAATATCCAATTAGGTTTATGAGTCTTCCTTTAAAGACATGTTGGCTACTTCGAAAACGTATTTTAATAAAACCTTAACAATGGGGCAGTCAAATACACGCTCACACCGCGTAGGCGAAATAAAATCACGCCAACAATTTGGCGACTCCACTGGGGAGAATTTTAAAAAATTAATTTTTTTGAATGAGTGGGTGAAAATTGAAAAATACGATTCATTTTCTTTTTATGCCTTAGAATAACATATTGTTTTGCATATGCATGGTATTTTTTAAGCCACCATAAGGACAATCTACCTTGCCTCATCAGCACATGTTCTATGTGTGAGGTCACCCCCGAGGGGTTTGCGCTTTGTCCTTCCAAAAAGCTTCTTGAGCGATAGTGTTGGATCTTAGTCATAAGCAAACCTACCCAATCATGGCATTGTTCTCTTGTTCCTGACTTGAGAACTGGAGTGTGTCTTACACGTGGCCACCTTTTTTGGCAAAGGTACGAAGCGTGGGATCAATCTCTTAGTCATGGACCCTTTTAGCCTTAACCTAAACCTGACCATAGTTGAATATATAAGTCGATTTTAGGTTGAGAACTCTTGCATCCATGTTACTTCCATTTGCCTGTGATTGCAATTTTCGCTTGTTGCTAATTGATATTCCTTGCACCTAAACTCGTGCAAAAAAATCAATTAAAACTCACGTCTAAAAGATCGTAACTAGTCTGAACTTTCGCCAAATCGCCAATATGCATGCCGGGAGCAGTGCGCCAAACGCATTCATTTGCGCCTGACGCACAGCTCTTGCGCCGGACGCATAGCCCGCGCACCACGTGCGCTCTTTTGCGTGGCGCGCAGCCTATTCGTCTCATGTTTATTGCTGATTTGGCTATTGTTTCAAGTCTAAAAAAATCTGTCAATTTGCCAGTTTGTCTTGGTCTGCCAAAATTGTTGTCGTCATAGTGTGTCAGTCGTAGCGTCCCAAAATCATGTAGAATTAGCTACATCATCTCCTAAATTGCCAAAAAAAAGATGTTTGGGAATAGTGCGCCAGACGCATGAGGATGTGCCTGACGCACTGATCCTGCGCCAGACGCGCTGACCCGCGCTGCGTGGCGCGCTTTTTGTGCGTCTCATGTTTTTGACCAATTTAGAATGTGGTGGCCGATTCCGCATTTTTTCCGTTTGGATGCATATAGAGTTATTGACCGTTCAGTGCATCCTTAAGTCTAAAATTAATTTCGCCTAATTCCAACTAGTAAAAAAAATCAGTCCTTTTTTTTATTTTGAGTCTCACTGCTATTAGGTCGCCTTTGAAGTGAACGGTCATGCTTAGGATTTTATTTTTTTATTTTCTTTTCTTTTTGGAGAAAGTCGGGTATTCCTATCCTCCCAAACTTCTCCCATATATTTTTTTTTTATAAATTCTTTTTTATAAAAACTTTTTCACACTTATTTTCACAAAAAATTCCTCAACTTTTTCAAAAATTCATCATTTCCATGTATATTATATCATATTCTCCTGTACATCATTTAGGATTCTGTGTAACAACCAATAATTTTGTTCCTAGTTTTTCGCAGAAGTTTACCCTAAAATTATTATTTTCATTAAATTAATGATTTTTATTTTTATAAAATGCTGGGAACCAAATTATTTTTATTATATGGCGTGCTAAGTGTGTGTATTATATTTATATTTTTAATATAACTTATTAGAATTATTTTCATTATTAAGTATTTTCAAAGTTTAGGCGCGATTTAGGAAGTTATCGATTTATCGCGTAACGGACTTTTGATGCATGGATCATTGATGATTTGGGCCGAAAATATTTGGTGCGGTTGGGCTTGGGTCAGCCGGCCATGTGGAGGGAAAGGAGAAGTTTTTCTTTTCTCATTTTATTTTGGGTGACTCTTTGCATTTTTGTAACCTCCATAACCCCCTCATCATTTCTCCTATTAAATCATTTTATTTATTCTTTTAATCACTCCAAAAATCTGATTAAAATCAGAACTTCATTGCTGCCATTCTCACAAAATTTCGGACAGCATCATCTTCATGATTCTCTCTCAAATTTTTTCCATTTCTTTTCTTCATCAATTGTTCGTGACTTGTTCTACTTGTCTTTTCTTGTACGTGGTGCTTTGGGGTTTGAAGAAGGAGAAGGGTGCACGCATATAATAGGATTTTCCAGCAATTTTCAGCTCGCCTCCGATGATCCATGTAACTAGTAGTTATCTTAGAACAATAGTGATTAGGGTATTATTCGGTATTAGATTATTACACTAGGAATTGTTTAAAATACTTTTTGAATGAAATTATTGATGAAATTTTACGTGAATATTATGTGCGGATAAATAATTTTCGCTTGAGTCTTCTTATTTATTTGATGTATTTGGTAATTTATGTGTTTATGGCTTATTTGTAAAATAATTATTGAACGAATTTTATAATTGCCGAAATTATTTTTCGTGAAGCATGTTATGTGTGTAGTATGTATTTCATGCCTTGGAATAATTTTTGTCTACTCTTTACGGGTTTATTTGATTGATTTATCTATTTTTGCATTTTCGTGTTTGTTAGTATTTAAATCGTGAATATTATATTTTGAGGCTGAAAATTATGTTTCTTTGCATAATCTGTATTACCGTGGATTTATGCATGTTATGTGAATTTTTGGTAGTTTTTGGGCATTTATTTCTATTTTTAATTATTATATTTGCTTTATTGAGTATTCTGTAAATTAACGTTTAAAATTACTTTTGGAGTCCGAAAATTAGAAATGAAATTTATATTATGTCAGTAGAGTTATAATGGTCATATGATAATTTTTGTGGTATTTTTACTGATCATTTTTATTAGATTAATAATTTTTATTGAGTTTTTGTTAAGAGTTTGAGGATATTCTTTTTAATTATTTAAGGGTTTATTAATCAGAAATAATTTGTGACCTTTTATGTTCCTGGAAGCTGATGATTTGTAGGTTACCGTGGTCTGTGGTTATTATGGAGTATCATTATGTTTACGTTTGGTTTATGTAAAAATGATTAGTCGTATACGTTTTGCTGATTTAATTATCTTTAGAGTTAATTGATGGTGACGTCAGACGCACGCTGATGCGTCAGACGCAGGTTGGTCAGTGCGCCAGACGCACAGGGTGGCACTGAGCGCAAGCTCGTGCGCCGAACGCATAGTTTTGTGCAGTGTGATTTTCGTATGTTCTTGTACGTATGTTTCACATGAGTTGATGATCTTATATGATGTAATTCGTTTCTGGCTGATGTTGTTGGTGCTGTAAAAACTATTTTTATTATCTTTGTTGGTGCTTGGTGGTGTACATAGTATTTGATGTTTGAGATATTTGTTGTAAGTTTGTAAATTACTATTTTGAGGATTTTTGAAGAATTTTTTTTGATGAATTATGGGTATAAGGTCGGGTGGCATCCCTTTCTTTTTTTGACTAATAGTTTTGAGATGGATGATACTTTATGATTTAATTTTTGAGATAAGAACATCCGGTGGGATAGATGTAGTCTCCAGTGAAGAACATGCCAACCACCTGGTTTGCGAACTAGGGGTACACCTGGGTTAATTGTTGTCGTCCGAGAGGTCAGGGAGTTCTGCGTGTTCTATCCTGCATCGGGAGTTTGGCCATTCTTAGACAAAGGCAGTGGGGAACATAAGCCCATAGACTGACATGGAGATTGCAATCTGACAAACCTTAGGAAGTGAATTGCGATTCACTGGCGTTCGGTTTCTGACTCAATAACTTGTTGTACCTTTATTTTTATTATTATTTAAGTACTCTTGAGATGATTTATTCATTTTATCTTATTTACTTGATATTTACTTTCACTTGTATCACTTTTGAGCTTTATGGTTTTGGATGCATGTTATAGTTGTCTTGATCTTATGCATTCCTTTCTTATTAATCTATGTCTGAATCATGCTTTGATTTCTTTTATTCTGGGAGAATTGCTAGTTACTCCCCACTGACTGTGGAATTATTTAATATATCCTTGTAGATGGAAATGACTGCTAGACTTGTGACTGCTTGGGCTAGCAAAGTGTGGGTCGGTAATGAGAGGAAGCTTCTTGTAGTCTTTTTGGTAGATGAGTTCTATGCAGACAATAAGGAGTCTTATGTTATGCTAGGTCTCAAGGACATTTAGTTTTATTTGAGTTTTTATGGGAGACTGGCATGTTTCGTAGTTTAGGATGATGTTATGTTCTATTATGTTTTGGGATGTTCCTTTTGATTAGAATTATAATGTTTTGAGATATTTCTTTTGGAACCTATGAAACTTTAGTTTGAGGTTGTCTTTATTTATTGTTTTAGAGTAGCATAACCGTCCTGATGTTATTTCCGCTGACGTCTTTTAGTCAATCTAAAATAGTTATTGTTTAGTATCTTTGTAGTAGAAGGACGGGGTGTTACATTCTACTTAGTGTCCATCTTGTTGTAAAAGTCTCATCCGCTTAGAAATTATAACTGCATCGGACTTATACGTCTATGCTCATCTAGTTTCACTCCATTTAGAGTTCTTAACCTCGTCTAACTCTATTCATGTTAGGAGTCTTAACCCCGTCTAGGTTCACCCATGTAAGAAGTCTATAGGGTCGTTAGAGTTCTTACCATCTTAGGAGTCTAAAATTCATATAAGTTCATGCATAATAGGAGTCTAAATCGATTAGGAGTCCTAATCTCGTCTAAGTCTAGGGTCATTAGAGTTCTTACCATCTTAGGAATCTAGAATCCATAGAAATCCATGCATAGTAGGAGCCTAAATCCATCAGAATTCCGTCTGTTTTAAGAGTCTAGTTCCACTAGAGTCTCATGCATATTAGGGGTCTAGCATCCTTAAAAGTTCATCAAATCTACAATTCTAAGGTCATTAGAATTCTAGGATTCTAAAAGTCGTAGAATTTTGTATCCATTAGTACTGCATTCATACTAGAATCTTTTTGCATTACATAGTCTATCATTCATACACTTCATGCATAACTAGAGTTCATAGGAGTCTCATTGCGTCAATACTCCTCATTTCATTTCATGCATTTAGTAGTCCTAAACTACAATCGATCTGATTCCCTGTTGGGATATGTAGACAGCCTTTACAGGTTCGAACGCATAGATTGAGTCATGCATACATACATTAGGTCTAGGTGCATCCAATCCAAAAAAAAATCATCATGCATTTAGGATTTCAGATTCATTCCTAGAAGCTCAACTTTTTAAACAAACATACATTATTTCATTCTATTTCTTTCTCTCCAACATCACTCCATTTCTAATCTCCTGTTGGACGATCCATTGTAGGAAATAAGCAACATGTCAAGAACACTTCAAGAACAGATTGATGAGTTGAAGAGTATAATAGTAGATCTTGTAACACGTGTCATCACACTAGAGGCAAACCACATTGACCTTCAAGAGAGTCGCAGTGCAGATTACAAGACACTAGATGGTTTTGGTGCAATAACGACTGAACAACAAAGGATCAATGAGTTGCATGATATCACACAACACAGTCCACTGATAAATCCTTCCATCAAATCAGTCTCTGAAAACTCGCCTCTTTCCAGAGGAGGCAAAAGAATTATTGATGATTCACCTAACATCCAAGCATCTATGAAAACAAAGAAAACATGTGCTACACCAACTCTTACCAGGCCTAAAAGAAAATCTAAGAGGGAGTTCACACCCTTATTAGATATGAGCTATGATGTTGTATTTGAGTACATTCATTCTAGAAACTTACTCTATCCTATAGGACCCACTCCAGATCCTAAGGAAAGCCAAAAAGGGCCACATTGGGAAAAAACACCTATTGCAAGTACCATGGAGGAAATGGACATAGAACTAACGATTGTTATAGGTTAAAATACCTTATCCAAGACATAATAGAAGAGGAAAAGCTTCCAGTTCTCTCGAACAAGACCCTAAACAAGATAGATGTCACTCAAGTAGTGAAAGAGGTTGACATGGGTACAAAGGGTTATTTAAAACCTCGACGGACAAAAAAGACCCAGGAAAAAATCGCGCAACATTTCCCACATGCAAAAGCGAAAGAGAAAAATCAAGGCAAAAAAAGCAAAAAAAAAAAAAGAAGCAAAAGCAAAAAATGATGAAAAAAAAAACAAAAGAAAAGAAAGGGGAAGTGTTGCAAATAAGCCCATCAATAGCTTTATCAAATGTATTTCTTTCAAAACCTTCAACCTTGAACCCAAAACCTTCAACCTTCAACCCAAAACTTCCAACTTTAAGGCCTTGACTTCCATAACCAAAAACCATCACAAGTCAAATTATACCTCTGTAACAAACCTTCTCAAATAACCCATAACTATCGCATCTCAATAAGCCATAAAAGACAAACCAAAGGCCGCTAAGTCCAAAACCCATAAGGGCGACTTAGGCAAAAGTCAGGGCATCTTCTCATTCATTAGCCTGAACTACGAATGGTCTGATTCTGCTAAAGATACGTAGGAAACCTCACCCTGAGGTCCGACTGCTTTAAACCAAACCAAACCTACTTCATTATCCACCCTTGTCGAAGACCTCTTCCAAATCAATGCATAATTCATTGCAACTGGCTCTAAAGGAAAATGCTCAGCCACCAACTAAATTGTTAAGAGCTGCGACTGGCCTGATTCCATCATGGATACGTAGGCAACCTGTTTTGAGGCCCGACCATTTTAATTCAAAAGAAAAATATTTTTTTAAGGCTCGTCTACGCCCATGAGAAAAGCGCGATCACCCAAATCATGGATTTTAAATGCTCATCCTTACTCTTAGAACTAGACTGGGATTTGAACTTGCATCATTAGCCTACCTCATTGTGTGAGTCAATTCGTTATGACTCCGCCTTTTTTCCTATCCTGATCCATTGCCGTTTTCTCAGCTGCATTATCACTTCTAAGCCAACCTTAGCATAACCTTTCAACACTCAGCGCTATGACCGCGCTTCATCCTTCGAGTGTTCCTTTCTTTGGCCTTTCTTCTCCTCTTTTCACCTTAGGAACCCTATATGGAATATTTGGTCAAAACTTTAACTGAGCGTGACGAGATATCTTCAAAATCAAGCAATCCAGTTGGATACTTCATCTTGCTGGGGGCTTCATCACTGATCCACACTGAAAATCATAGGTTCCAAGTCTATGCCTATTATAATAAGGACTTCATTACTAGTCCATACCTGGAATCTTGGGTTTTAAACCCGCCTAAATACTAAATCGCATCTACTTTATGGGCTCGCTTAAGCCCTTGGCATACAAAACTCAAGCATTACGAAGACTCGTTCTATAATATATCAAACATAGTCTATTAATTGAATGATCATCCTTGGGGGCTTTTCATTTCCCCTCTTTCACAAGCTCCAAGCATACCCTGCTAAAGACTTCATTACGAGTCCATACATGAAATCTTGGGTTTTAAACCCACACGGATACAAGATCGCACCTATATATGGGCTCACTTAGGACCTTAGCATACAAAACTTGAAGCATATACAACTCAAGCATTACGAAGACGTGTTCTACAACGTATTTCGAATCCAACATAATCTATTACCTGAATGGATCATCCTTGGGGGGTTCCCATTTCTCCTCTTTCATAGGCTCCATGTGTACCTCGATAAGGACTTCATTACGAGTCGATACAAAAGATTGTGGGCTCCAGACCCATACGAGAAAATAATACGAGATCCTAACTATTTTATGGGCTCACTTAGGCCCGTAACAAATTAAAATCAAAGACTCGTTCTACAGCGCATTTCGAATCAAACATAACCTACATGGATCATCCTTGGGGGCTTCCCATTTCTCCTCTTTCAAAAATAATTTTCTTAATGAAAATTTGAGCTTAGAGGAACAACAAAGCATCATATATCATCTGCATTAGCATCATATCATATGCATTAGCATCGTATCTCTGCGTTAGTGTCATATCTCTGCGTTAGTGTCATATCATCTGCATTAGTGTCATATCATCTGCATTAGCGTCATACCTCTGCATTAGTGTCATATCTCTACATTTGCATCACATATTTGTGTCATCCAAACACTGTGTCAAGCATTGCATCCTTCGTCCTTAGTCATAGGATCCTCGCATCAATCATCGAGTCAAACACACACCCACATATGCACACACGATAACACCTTTAAGCCCAAAGTATTAGTGGTTACTCTTTATAGGTGAAGTCATTTCCTACCCATACACTAGCACCCACATAACGGGACATATGCATGCCCCATAATTGTTTGTCTGCATATCTGTGTATTCTTTGCATTTACAAGTATCCAACATTGAACAACTCTATACGAGTTATATTCCGCCAAGGCGTGCAGATATAAATTGCTCAAGAGGCAACAAGTACTCTACAATATTAACAGCGGTAATTCCAGCGCTAGGTCTGCGGACCATTACGAACCGAGACAACAGAAATCAAGCGTTAATATGGAATTCGTATTTCTGAAGGCAACAACAACGGTCAAAGACAATGCTAGTCTTCAGACATATAGCACAGCCCTGGAGCAGGATGCAGCTCTACATTAGCACAGCCCTGGAGCGGGATGCAACTCTACATTAGCACAGCCCTGGAGCGGGATGCAACTCTACATTAGCACAGCCCTGGAGCGAGATGCAGCTCTACACTAGCACAACCCTGGAGCTGGATGCAGCTCTACATTAGCACAACCCCTGGAGCGGGAGGCAGCTCTACATTAGCACAGCCCTGGAGCGGGAGGCAGCTCTACATTAGCACAACCTTGGAGCGGGACGCAGCTCTACATTAGCACACACCCCTGGAGTGGGATGCAGCTCTACATAAGCACGACCCTGGAGCGGGATGCAGCTCTACATAAGCACAGCCCCGGAGCGGGATGCAGCTTTACCCCGATATGAGTCGGACCAGAATAGCTCATGATACCCGATTTCTTGTACATTATAACCCCTTTTCTCCTATTTTGTGTATATAATATTCATGTTATTATAGGTTCAAATTCAGGTTTGTACTAGCCAGCTAGTACATTGTATAGTGTACCCCAATAGTCAGATGCAACCTTTTGCATGCACTTTTGTGTATGCATTTAATACTGCAAAAGAAAGGGAAATGTTGTGGAGTGACCTGAGTGAAATTGGTAAAAGAATGTATATTCCATGGGTTGTGCTAGGTGACCTTAACTGTGTGCTTCATAGTGAGGAGAGGATTGGAAATGCTGTAAAAGAGCGGGAGATGGAACCATTTAGGAAATGTGTTGAAATGTGTGAATTACAAGACCTTAAACAGGTTGGTAATTTTTTCACATGGACTAATAAACAAGAGGCGAGTAAAAGAGTCTATTCTAGAATTGATAGAGTTCTAGTAACTGAAAGATGGTTGGAAAAGTATGACCATGCTGAAGTGTGTTATATGAATGAAGGGGAGTTTGATCATTGCCCAGGGTGTGTAAGTGTTTATCCTGAGGCAAGAAGTGGGAAAAAGTCTTTTCGATTTTTTTAATATGTGGTGTCTTTGCTCGACTATGATGATAGGGTAAAAGCCGCTGGGATACGTAACATTCGGTACCGTAATGTACAAAGTTTTGCAGAAGTTAAAGAAAGTGAAGCTGAGCATGATTGAGTTGAATAGGAATAGATATCAGGGTATTCAAATGCAAGTTCATCAGGCAAAGGAGAAGCTTCAGGTGTGTCAAACAGATCTGCATAAAAATCCTTATGATGTTGATCTTATCAAGGCTGAAATAGAAGCAACTCAGACAGTTAGAGAGACTCAAGCTGCTTTTAATTCTTTCCTGAGACAAAAAGCAAAAGTTGAATGGCTTAAGGAGGGGGATCAGAACACTGTTTTATTTCATAGAGCTTTGAAAAAGAAACATCAACATAATAGAATTTATTCTATTATGGATGCTCAAGGAAACTGGGTTGAATCTCCTGAGGAGGTGTCTACAGCATTTTTGGATTTCTATGATCAATTGTTAGGCAGGAAAATGGATGATAGACAACCTGTGGTGGAGGCAATAGTGAGAACTGGTCCTCTTTTAACTCCAGACATGGTGAATCAGCTGAGCCAACCTTACACTGCAGCAGAGGTAAAAAAAGCAATTTTTGATATAGATGAAAATAAAGCTCCTGACCCTGATGGGTTTGGAAGCAAGTTTTTCAAAGCTAGCTGGGAAGTGGTAGGTGAAGAGGTTAGTAAAGCAATATTAGATTTCTTAAATAGTAATAAAATGCTAAAAGAAATCAACACAACTAGAGTTACTTTGATTCCTAAAGGAAACTGCCCAAAAAATGTGACAGATTTCAGACCTATATCATGCTGCAATGTCATATATAAAGGGATTTCGAAAGTGTTGTGTGAAAGATTGAAAATGGTGTTGCCTGAAATTATAGCTGAGAATCAAAGTGCCTTTGTGCACAGTAGATTCATAGCTCATAATATCATGATTTGTCAGGATCTTGTGAAAGATTATGGAAGGAAGAATGCTTCTCCTGGTTGTTTGATTAAATTAGACATCAAGAAAGCATATGATACTGTGGAATGAGGTTTTATTGAAGAAATGATGAATGCCCTCCAGTTTCCTGCTCAGTTTACTACATTAGTGATGACTTGCATTACTACTCCTACCTTCTCTTTGATGATTAATGGGACATCTCATGGTTTCTTTAAATCTACTAGAGGACTTAGGCAGGGACACCCAATTTCTCCCTTGCTCTTTGTCCTTTGCATTGAATATCTTTCAAGAATCTTGGGTACTGTAAGCAATCATAAAAAGTTCAAGTACCATCCAAGATGCAGAGGGTTAAAATTGACTCAGCTGAGTTTTGCAGACGACTTGATACTATGTTGTAAGGGTGAAATTCAATCAGTCAAGATGATGATGAGAGGTTTTAATGTCTTCTCTAGGTGTACTGGTTTACAAGCCAGCCCTTAAAAGATTGATGTTTATTGCTGTGGAATGAAAGAGGATGAGGTTCAAGCAGTGTTAGATCTGACTGGGTTTAATAAAGGGAAATTCCCTTTTATATACCTGGGTGTTCCTATCTGCACAAAAATAATCACTAAAACTCAAGGTGATCACTTAATAGATAAGATGTGCAGTAGAATAAGAACATGGAGCTCAAAACACTTGTCCTTTGCTGCAAGACTTACACCGGTAAATGCAGTATTACTGAGTATTCAGATATATTAGGCTCAAATAATGGTTTTGCCTCAAGGTGTTTTGAATCAAGTGAATGCAATTTGTAGAGGCTTCCTTTGGTTTGGTAAAGTTTGCCATAATCCAGGAGCCATTGCATGGGATAGACTGTGTCACAAAAAGAAAGCAGGTGGCCTAGGGCTTATGAATACTGACCTGTGGAATAAAGCAGCAGTTTGTAAGCATATATGGGATGTGGCTGGTCAAAAAGAAAATATATGGGTCAAATAGGTTCAATCTGTGTACATTAAGCATCAAGACTGGACTAGTTACACTCCTAAAGCTTCTAACAATTGGTATTGGAAGCAGATTTGTCAGGTGAAAGAAAAACTGAAGAGTGTGATTGATCCTGTCCAATGGGGACAGGGTAAATATAAAATTTCCAAGGTTTATAGGCTGTTCTTGGGTGAACACTCTAGATGCAGTTGGGATAATCTAGTTTGGGATAAGTTGGCTATTAAAAAGCATCAATTCATTGCATGGTTAGCAATGCACAGAAGATTGAAAACGAAGGATAGAATGGTAGGGTGGGCTCCAAATGCTGATTATTCATGTCCTCTGTGTGGTGTTCAGCAGGAACAACATGAGCACTTATTTTTTCAGTGTGCTTACAGTAAGACATGTTGGCAGAAGATCCACCTGTGGATTGAAATTGGTCCTGAGAACTTGAGTCTGGAGAATGCTTGCAGAAATAGCAAGAGACTGAATGGTTTCAAAAGAAGTTTGTTTAATTCTTGTATTATAGCGTTGATATATCAAATTTGGATAGTTAGGAATATAGCTATTTTTGAGAGCAAAGTCATGTGTATAGATCATACAGTTAGATATGTTAGAAATAGTATCACAATGAGATTCCTTGCTGTCAAGTCTAGAATAGTAGAAGAGCAACATAGAGAGTGGTTACAACAAAATGTATAGAATGTTTGGGGTTGTTTAGGCTTTGGCCTAGTTTGTTTTTTTTAAGTGTTGGTTTTAGCAGGGTTCTTCCTAGAAGATTCGTGCGTCCTTCTCTTAAGAGTTGTAAAAAAGTTTTGTGCAATGAATTGATTACTTACTGATCAAAAAAAAATATTCATGTTATTATGATTGTTCTATGCATGATTTTATCACCCACATGTTATTATTGTTAATCAAGACCTAAGGAACTGTTCTAACTAAATCAGATAATATGGACAACCTGCTAGGTACCTTGTAAATTGATTGCTTAATAACTTGTCACTAAAAAAGTAGTCTTGTATGTGTTCAATGAATCAACTTAGACTAATCTTTTTTTAAGGTGCTTAAAATATTATGTTGTTATTCTTTCGCATAAACTTTGTAACGAATCGATATTTAGTAAAGGCCATCAATGGGCGAACATGGTTCATTATGACCATATTCGCACCCTCACCCCCGAACTCAACTTTTGGTTCATTGACCATCTATGGAGTCAGGACGGGGAAATCTGCATTGGATAAGTCCCGCAGTTGTCCCTTCAGTGTCCTAAATATCCAATTAGGTTTATGAGTCTTCCTTTAAAGACTTGTTGGCGACTTCGAAAACGTATTTTAATAAAACCTTAACAATGGGGAAGTCAAATACGCGCCCACACCGCGTAGACGAAATCAAATCACGCCTACACTAATACATTTAGCTAGTCAAATCAGCTAATACAATCAGCTATCAGCTAACAGCTAACAGCTATCCGGTAATTGCCAAACAGGGCCAATATATCTTAGTCCAACATTCTTCTTAAGTGCGTAACAGGTATCCTTAGCATAAGTAAACAACAAGTATATATCCAAAAGTGCATTAGACATGTACCACAACAACAAACCGGCCCTTAGCTTGCAATAGTTGCAGGTCCTCTCATGCTTAGAAATTCCAATTCAAAAGCAGGCTTTTTAAGTTCATCAGAAGCTAACTAAAACCGTGAAGTACTAAAGGAACATCAATTTGCTCTAGAGAAATGTGCATCTTATAAATGCCTAACATTTTGAATTTTACCATCGAAAGGTTCTAACTTAGACATGTAAGGAACATAAATTCTTGAAGGCATAATCATCTTTTAGATTGTTGCAAATAAAACAATAAAGTACTTATTTAGATGACAAGGGGTGATGAATATTGTCACAACATGGGAAGAACCATTGTTCTTACTTCACGCTACCTCAATGCATTAGAAATCACAATGATCGTCCTCCGGGATTAGCACGGCTCCACAAGCTGTATGCACTCACAATAAACCTATGGACATTAGAACTTTGCCCGAAATATGTGGAATTTGAAAGGAGAGGATTAAGTGTTTAATTATGTGTGTTTAAACTAATGGCAGAGGCAGGCTTAATTAAATAACCACACTAGGACAACCAAAGCATAAAGGGAGTGATTGAAGTAGAAATAAGGGAAGAAGTCAATCGGAAACAACTAGATAAGGTGATAATCGCTCAAAAATATGGTCAGCTAATCAACAATTTCCGATATCTCCTAAAAAGGAACACGGACCCATATCCCCGTTGTTCCTTTTGGCACAAGTCCGACCAGCGTGCACAGTCCTCTAGCTTAGTGGTGTCAAAACAGGTTCTCAAACAGGTTCTGGGTACACCCACGGCGAACCAGGTCAGACCTGGACAGGTCAGGATTCTGATTGTTAGTGCCCCAGGTCATGATTGGTCAGGTTTTGTTCAACTGGGTCGATCACATTTGAATCATGGGATTGCCGGGTGCCGGACAAGTCTGAGCATTCCATTTACAAGTCGATTTATTTCCGGATATGATCGCCCGTGGACACTTTTTAACCGGGTTTGCGCAGGTCGTATTTGGGTTTCATGTACGCTTGGGTAGAGTCAAGTGTACTCGGGTTGAATCACTAATGACCTTAGTTCGCGCATTGTGAAGTATCGAGTTCATTCACTATTGAACGTCAATTCAACTTATTCGGTTAACTCCTAATCGGTTCATTTTGATTTTGTTATGGATTTTGTAAACGAATCATATTATTAAAATTATTAAGATCGACATATATTTACATATGTGTGTGTGCGAAAAATATATGGATGATGACGAAAAACTAATAAAAACACTATATTGTTTACTGTGATGCTTAGTGTATTCTCTTAGTCAACTCTTATTTCGACTAATCAACTGCGTAAAACCACTCTAATGAGTAAAGGAGTAGAACGACTCTTCATATGTTCTAATATTATATATTATAACCAACGACAATAATAACGAGTAGACGATCAATTCCAAGCTTTAATATAAATGATTTATTATTATAAGCATTATGATTGATATATAAGTTTGTAAATAGCTATGATGATGATGAGAATAATATAATAATAAACATAAAGCGATGATGATAATAATAATAATAATACAAATAATAACAGTAATAGTAACAATGCTAACAATAGCAATAGTAATACAAATAAGAACAGGAATGCTAACAACAACAATAGCAATAACAATAACAATATAAATACTAATAGTAATTGTAGCAATAATGCTAATAATAGCAATAACAATAACAGACATATCGCGGTGTATATGTATTATGTTGTGACTATATATGATAAAGTATAAACAAACTATTTTATCAATATATTTAATCATTTTAGTAGTACATTGGTATCAAAATAATTGTAAAACTACTCTAATACTCTATTGATTATAAATTACTATAACGACTCTTGATATTGTTATAATATTATAACAAATGACAATTATATGTTTATAACGATGATTCATATGAGGCCTAAGTGATTATAACGAGGGTTCATATGTTTGTACAATTATAATAATAAACATAACAACAGTTTTTATAAATGATAGTAAACATAACAACCATAAGTCAATAAGTTAACAAGTACTTACTAGATAGTAACTTATCAACAACCATATGTTAACTTAGCGTTTAGTTAGTTACTTAGACTTATACTAACTCAGTAACTCATCAACTAGTTCCTTGTTAGCTGTTACTAAATACATAAATACTAATTAACAAATAATAACTGATAAAGTAATAAGACATTAAGTCCTAAATACTAATATAAGATCATTTAAGTTGATCGTCTTTAAGTTAAATCCAGTACGAAACTCAAATCATCTAATTGAATTGAAAATAAGTTGTTACTAGATAAGATTAATGAATGTATCAATATAGATTATAAGCTAATTCAAGATGATAATACACTATTTTAGCTGATAGTCTTCATGTGAAATGCATTTCGAAACTAAAAACATGTATTTGGATTGAAACAAGTTGTTATCGGACGAGATCAATGAATGTGTCATTGTTATTCGATAATCTAAGTCAATGTAACACTACATATAAGTTCAATTAAATAAATATAATCATACTATTACTTAATTGAGTAATAGATTGATAGTTGTATAAATAACGCTATAAGGAGTCTAATTAAAATTTAGAAAGTCAATTCATAACTCTAATTAAATAATAATAATAATAATAATAATAATAATAATAATAATAATAATAGTAATAATAATGGTTATATTATGCTAATTAATAAATATTGATTATACTTAAATACAAATCATAATAATTTCAATAAAAATAACCAAAATTTCAAATTATAATAAAATAATTGACTAATTATTAAAGTTAGTAAGTTACTAAACCAAGACAAGAATGAGTAAGATTATAAGAATATAAGATTACCAAAAAAAAAAAAAAGATTACCAATCATGTGCTAGGTCATCAATCCATGTGCTAGGTAATTCTCTTTTCCTATTGGCCAAAAAATATAATATCATGGATCATGAATTAGAACCCTTGATTTGAGAAGGATCAAAATCTAACCATCAATCTCTCAAACCCATCTCCCATTCCCCTCATCTCTCTTCCATCTCTCCTCTCTAAAACCCTAGTCCCCATTCCTCTTCTCATTCTCTCACCTCAGCCTACCTTCCCACTCCTCTCTCGCCAATCAGATTTTCCCGATTCAAACTTAGTGCTCTTCCCGATTTTCCAATCACTAATTCAATTGCATCCGTATTTTCTTCGTCGAGGTATTAAATTTTCTCTCTCCTCACAAGCTGTAATTTAACTTAATTGTTGTCAAATCATCGGAATCACTTGCGTTACTTTGAGCTTAAAAGTTCTTAAATTGGCATCATATTAATGATCTGCATTTGCGATTTCATAGCACAGCACTGAAACTGTGGTGAGAGAAGATGGCAAGGAAATCATTAGTGGGAATGGAGGTGTCATTTATTGGCAGCGATTCATTGATGTTCTATTTTTAATTTTTGTAGTTTTTTTTTAGATCTGTCAAATGTATAATATTGTGATTTTTCCCTTGAATTATTTTTTTTTTTTTGTAATTACTCGTTTTAATTTTTGAATTACTCAATATCCATTGTTGCTTTGTAATATGAAATTGTTTATTTATGGTTAATACTCTTAGGAAGCAAAATATGATTTAGGAATCAAGAATGGAAGAGCACCTAGTAGGAAGCACTTATGGGTTTAATTTGTGTAATTGTTTTTATAATTTTTGATTATTAATCCGTGTATATTTATTTGGATTTATTTGATAAAAAGAAAATAATATTTATTTGGATTTTTAGATCCTTGTATGTGTGTTGGAATTGAGTTGGAATGATTGAGTTAGAATTGTGTTGCCATGTCAATTATTAATATCAAGAGTGAAAGAAACTCACTTGCCTCTCATTCTTAATATATCAATTATTATATAGATTTTTATATGTATCAATTGTAATATTTTAAATTATCACGTTATCAAAAAAAAGTTATAAGTAGTACCAACTTATAAATATTTATAAAGGAATGATATAGTATATAAAAATAATATACCAACTTATAATAATTTTGTGGGGTTTAGTTGTCCAAATAGGTTGGTTTGAAAAATTGGATCAAATAAGGTAGATATTATTTTATCTGGTGCAACTGAATTATAGTTGAGTTCGGGTCGGTCATAAATAAATCGGGTTGAACCAGGTATTTACAGGGTCTGGTCGGATTTTGGGTTAACATCTTGTTAGGTTACGGTCAAGTTCGGGTTTAAATGTAGGTCTGTGTGGTCAGGTTAGATTATGATATTGCCGGGTGCCGGTCAGGTCTGGGTAATCCCAGGTCAGGTTTCGGTCAGGTCTGGGGACTGACCCTCACAAGTCGAACCAGGTTCAAGTCAGGTCAATATCAGGTTGACCCAGCGGTCAGATCTGTTTCTGACACCACTACTCTAGCTCTTTACCGAGTGAGGAGTAAAAGAAACTCTTACACATAAGTAGGTAAAGACTTTCATATTTTTTTTCTGGATTTTTCGCCAATTGCAGCCTTTTGTAGTTGTGAGTTTGTTAATTGCAGCCTATTCATTTCAAACTCTCCAATTGCAGCCTCATAAAATCAAAATACCTTTAAGTTGCAGCCTAATTTCAATTTCAGGCCAAAAATGACGTCATAGTTAACCATGGTTAAGGTCCAACGGTCTTTTTTGTCTCAACCCTTTTCCAAAACCATCGACTTCTCTCTCTCCTCTGACCTCCATTTGCTCTATCTCCTCTCTCTCCTCTGACTTTAATTAATCCGAATATTTTTTTAATAGCGGTGCAGAACCATACTCGTGATTTTAATTTTCTTCTGGGTTTTAGTTTCTATTTTACGTACAATTCATATAATATATTTTTCTTCGGTGCAAATTAAATTCTTCTGATTTTTCTCCGCAGAATTATGGCTGATGTTTGATAATGTAAGATAAAATGAGGATTTTATTTTTTATTTTTTTTACCCCTTTTAAGTCTCTTTAATTCTGGTGTCTGACTTCACTTCTTGTTGAAGATATTGAAGCAGACATGGAGTCTTTTACTTTTCTTCTTTGACCTCGCTTTTTTCTTTTTCCACTCAAATTTATTTTTACCAAAATTAAAATCTTTCACGAATTTATTTCTATTTCAGGTAATTATTTTGCTACTGAAGTGAGGTCAAGTGACAAGTGTGGGAATTTGAAGCTAAAGATCTATTCTTTTTTTTGTTGAAGAAAATGCATGTTCAATCTTAGCATCAATTTGGAAAAACCCATTTGTTTTTTTCCATCAATATGAAGCCATAATTTAGTTGGTTTTTTTTTGTGAAGATTTAAGAATGTTCCAGAAATGGGGTTGTTTTGGAATTGTTGATTTTGATTGAGATTGTTACTTAGGAGTTTTAGTTTCTGTCCTTGTTTTAATTGAACAAAGAGGAGGAAGTAGTATTGAAGTTAAGATTGAAGATGGATCACATGGAGGATGTAGCAACAATAGCCCAGCTCACTGGGCTTGATGCGGTGAAGTTAATCGGGTTGATAGTGAAGACGGCGAACACTGCCCGAATGCACCGGAAGAACTGCCGGTAATTTGCTAATCACTTGAAGTTGATTGGCAACTTGCTGGAGCAGCTCAAGATCTCGGAGCTCAAGAGGTACCCGGAAACCCGGGAGCCTCTTGAACAGCTTGAAGATGCACTTAGGAGAGAGCAAATGGAGAGAGAGAAAATAGTGGTCCTGGAGAGAGAGGAGAGAGAAAATGGAGGTCAGATGAGAGAGAGAGAGAAGTCACTTAACCATGGTTAACTATGACGTCATTTTTGGCCTGAAATTGAAATTGGGCTGCAACTTAAAGGTACCTTGATTTTATGAGGCTGTAATTGGAGAGTTTGAAATGAATAGGCTGCAATTAACAAACTCGCAACTACAAAAGGCTGCAATTGGCGAAAAATCTTTTTTTCTCTTTCTTATTTAGTCTTTTTGCTTTGAACTTCCAACACTAAATAATTCTTTTGAATGACAGCTCAATAGCCTTGAGCAATCTCAATCAAATCTTATGTTCATCACGTTCCTCCACATCCCACTACATACTTCGAAGAAAACTCAACTAATAATACAAAATCAATCAAGCAAACATGCATATGCATGTATTTATTGTTGTCAGCTTTCCTTGTAATTACATTTGTATTTCGAACTGAAAGTGATAAATATTTCAAAAAAAAGGAACTAATTCCATACATATATATTTCTCAAAAAAGAAAAACCAAAGAGCAATCATACTAAAAGATGATATTTGTACATATACATATATTCCATTAGTTTAACCTAAACTAGAATATGGCGTAAGTGATGGATCAGACCCTCACGGAAATAAAGATTGGTTATCCAAAAGTACTGACCTTTCTTAAATTAATCGTGTCAATCACCTGCAAGTCTGCAACAACTCAACAAGTATTTATGATTCTATGCCTTGAGGGGGAAGTTTGATTACTTGAACTTAAACTCGAAGACTAATTGAGTACTACTAGTGAACTACTACTAATAACATGGTTGGATGGGAATCTTTCCTCGTCCGTAGAATAATAATGTATGCAACCAATACTTCATCATACCAATTTTGCTGATCGTACTACTAAGCTTAGTTGGCTCATTTGGTGGGGATTGCACCTCATGACTTCAAGGTCAGGGGTTCAAATCCCACCAAGTAAGGGATATTTGGAAGAAGCTTACCCTTACCATTCCCCCCTCTTTCTAAGTGCTTGGGCATCTGGGTCAATGCCTGTACGAGGGCAGCTCAGAGGTGATTCATCTTTCCAATCTATAAAAAAAAATCCGTTGATCGTATCTAACGTTAGGCTTCGACGTCATAACCGAGATGTTACTGATTTTAACCCTAGGTTCATGTAAGAGTAAAAAATAAATAAATAAAATTTAACATTTTATAAACTTTACTTGCAAAAATAAAATAAATCGTCTTGGGTGTAACATGTCACACCATAACCTATTGTGTAACAACAATAAACGCGCACATAATGACACATACTCCAACAAATACTAGTGGAAAAAACCTTAAATGACACAAAAGAATTGATCCCGTTTTCACTAAACCAGATCAGTTAAGGTCAACCGATCTGGTTGGCCAACGTAACCGGATCAGTTAGTTTTTTATTTTTGGGCGCAAAATATAAATCCAATTAATTGATCCGGTTTAGCTCAAAACCGATCTGGTTGGCCAAAGTAACCGGATCATTTCGATTTTTTTTTGTCATCTGTGTCATACTATTTCTGATCACTTTCATGTAATTTTAGTTTTCTTTGATGTCATTTTGTCATTTGTGTCAGATTATTTCTGATCTGTTTCATATCATTATTGTTCTGTTTTATGTCATATTTGGTGAGTTTTATATAATTTTCCAACAATTTTGTATCATCATCCCTATTTCTTTATTATATTTCAAGAAAATGGTATTATATTTTAAGGATTATATGTCATTTAGAACCAATTTGTATCATTTTTCCTATATTTTTAATCATTTTCAATATTGATTCCCCTTCTCTACTATAAATTGAGATTATTTTTGGCATTTGAGAGGAGGGAAAAAGGTTTCTCCTCCTCCAAAAGCTTAAACACAATTTTTTATTCTTCTATTCTTCTGGGCATTGTTCGTGGTGTTCTCAAACTGTTTCTTTGTACTACACCAGAGTAACAGTGGTCGTGTATCCCTGGAGGTTGGTTGCCAAGAGTTCGTGTGTACATAAGGGCAAATTCAACTTTAGGGCAGTGTTTATTCACACCATGACTATTCAAATAAGTTGTTAGAATTATTCTACCAGTTATATTTCTTACATTCTAAAGTTGAATTTTCGTAACAAAGTATTATTATTCTTCGCTAATCTTTCCTTCAATCTAGAAGCGTATTTGAATTATTGATTATATGAGTATTGCGGATGTGTTATTTGATTTGTGTAAAATCAGAAAAATAAAATAAAATTTGGTGTTAGAAATTTTATGGTATGTCGATGTTGGAAGTCATATCCATGGCTGGACCTTGCTAAGATTTCTCTCTCAAATTGTTTTTCTTTTTTTTGTTACCTCGATTTAATCAGAAACCCCATGTTCTATAAGGATTTTGATGGAAATTAACGTTGAATGTCCAGTCGTATTTTTTTCTTTTCTTGCGGCAATGCTAGTCTGCCTTTCGAAAACCTGCTTCTTCAAAGAGGATTGTTCTGGAATTCGATGCCTTTCTTCTCGTATTTGCAGTTTTCAATATAATTATTATTCGCAATTTTGCTGCCATGGCTTCCGTTCATATCTCCATCCCAGTATTGTCGGCGCTAGTGCTACTGCCAATGTAATCGCGATAACTATCTGTGTCCTTTAGATGTTATTAGAACGAGGCTTTTTCCTCTCTTTGAAATGGAACCACAAACGCAAATTAGATGTTAGACACGGGTCTACCAAGAGAATGGTGCGCACGGTACAAAACGGTACCGTTTTGTTATTCCAATGAACATTTATAATTTTGGATTGAACATTTGTGGGAACCATCTGAATTTCTCTTTCCTCAACATTTTCACCCCATGTGCGTTGCAAACGAATAAACATCCAGTTTATTCCAATAAACATTGTAGTATAAAGAACATACGCTATTGTTGATTGAGCATTTGCAATTTCGGAATGAACATTTATGAAAAATTTAGTGTAACAAACACATTCTTTCTGTTGAATGAACAATTGCAATTTTGGATTAAACATTTTCGACTTACTCCAAAATTCAGTATATTTACGAATTTTTAGAATTCAAAATTGTCACTAATTTTCAAAATTTAAATTTTAAATTTCAAAATATGTTTCAAATTTACAATTGTTCATTTCTCACTTCATTCAACATACTGTTGATTCAAATTGTTAGTTTGTTCATCTAAGTTCTTCTAAATCTTCTTTCAATTTACTTATATGTTCATTGTGATGAATATTTATGTTGTCATTATTATTGTTGTAATGTACAAATATGATTCTGTAATGAACAATATACTATCTATAATTAATAACCCAACTGAATAGTTCTATAATTATCGAAAAATAAGTAATTACAAAAGATGGTAAATTCAAAATGTAGTATGTACTCAAAGGTAGAAATATAACCAAAATAATACAGTATGTCCCATATGAACACCAGGGTCTTACAAAAGAACATTTATTGCTAACTAAACACTATTGAGTTCATTAAGAATATATTATTGCTTCTGAGCTTCCTCCCATTTCCGATTGATTTGATATGTGAAATTTCAACACCGTAACGTATCATTAGTTGTCTAAACTAGACGAACTGAACTGATACAAGAAAGAAAGGAGCAGTAGTTAAAACAAAATCCTTCAAGTTTATAATACAATAAACATTAATCTTTCAAACATACAATGAACACATTTTAATAATACAATGAACATGCTCTCATACACACAATAAATATATGACCAAATTTAACGAGCATGTGACTAAAATGATTTTAGTGAATACATGTTTGTAATACAATGAACATTGGCCTAAAAATGTGCACATTGTACTTGTAAATAGTACAATAAACATCATATAATCATACAAAGAACATTTGAATAATTATCAAACATTTATAGACAAATATATGATAATTAACCCATCATTAATTCATATCATTTTATTGAATATATTACAAACACATAATGAACATATGACTGAAATGCAACGAACATCTGACCAGCATGTATTTCAGCGAACATATGCTAATAGGACAATGAACATATGCCATTATTCATGTTATTAATGCAATTAATATGTGTCAAACACAAAATGAACATATGAATAAATGTACCTAACATCTGAACATACACATAATAAATAAATGGCTAATAGGGGTGAAAGTTATTCGGATAAAAACCGAAATCCAATCCAATCCAATCTGAATTAATTATTCGGATCGGATTCGAACTGTGTTCGGATTGGATTCGGATTGGATTCGGATTGAGATTTTTTGAAAAATTGGATTTTCGGATCGGATTGGATTGAGGGTAATTGGATCCAAAAATCCAATATAACTGAATAGTAATATGCCTTGTAGTATTTAAATTCTAGATTGGGCTTAAGTGCTTAACTGATTTATTTTAAAAAAAAAGTACAGTGCTTAAGTGCTGCTGATGTATTCTTTGTTGTTAAACTGAACCTGTTGTGTGTTGTTGGACTAAACCTCATGTATTATGTTACGTTCTGTTGTAATAATTATGCCCCGTGGGTTTGATAATAGTTTATTAATGGACTATGGGGTTTGTAATGAATTATGAATTTGTAAATTGTAAATCTATTGTGCTGCTGTTGTCGGTTTGTCACCTAATTTGTTTCATAAAAAAACAGAGTTTTAAAAAATCGGATTTTCGGATCGGATCCAATCTAGAGTTTGAAAATTTGGATTGGATTGGATCGGATTCAAACTCTAATTGGTTTGGATTTGGATTGGAAAAATGAAATCCAAATTTTGTTCGGATCGGATTGGATTAGGCCCAAGTCCAAACCGTACGCCAAACTTTCACCCCTAATGGCTAAATATAATAAACATATGACCAACACGAATTCAATGAGTATATTATAATAATACAACGAACATATATTTACAATACAATGAACATTACCTGGTTTTTGCCTTTTTTCCTGATGTCGAACTCGTTCATCCCCTTCATTCACTGTGCTCTCTCCTTCGTTCATTGGGACATCAATTGCAAGGTTGTTTTCATTTTTTCACAAACCACCATCAAGATGTTCACCAGAAAAGAGGGGAAAATAAGAAACAAAAATGCAAAATGTAAAAAATGTTATCTTTTCTTATCAAATGCATAGATCTAATACCTTATGTTGTCGATTTCGCTTTGCAACTCGTTGTGTTTATCTTCATGTACGAAAATTGTGCAAGAAAATGAAGAACTTGAAGAGTTTGATGAGATAGGTTAGAGAGATGTTGGAGGATTTGGGAAAAAGAGAGTGAAAGTCTCTGAAAATTTGTGTGGTAAAATGAAAGTAATGAATTAAAAAAAATAGATTTTATGTTTTTCGGTGTTAATTAGAGATTCAAAGATGTTCATTGGCTTCGCGGTTTATTTACTGAACGTGCGTTTTATGTTGTTTTGGATTGCGTTTTAACCTGTGTCTACCATTCTCATGGTAGACACGAGTCCACCATCTACCAACTGAACTACAAAAGGAGTTTAGTGCTTGCTGCATCCTTTGACTATTACTAACTATTAACCTGCTGCCAATGTCCTCCTTAACGGGTTTGTTTTCATATAATAGAACTTTGTTTTATTTTTTATTTTTGTGATGTCCTGTAATATGTGTTTGCTTGTCAAATTCTGGTTAGTTGATTGGTGATCGAAGCCTTCTCGTGTGTGCGTTGTGTGATGAAGCATAGAGTGAAAGTTTGTTTAGTTTTTCTTTTTGTGCAGGCCTTAAGAGTAGTAAACAAATGTTTTAATCTGATCATCTCCTGTAATGATTATTTGTGTCATGTTGATAATGTTTGTGTATCCTAGATTCATATTATTGGCAGGGTACAAACTATCAAGTAATATTAAGTGGGAGAAGGTGTTATTCAATATCAACTGTGAAATGGAGTATTTATTGTAAAGTGGATTGACTCGACAACTTTCTGTCTGATAAAAGGGAAGATTTCTCCCTACTTTATTTATTCTCAAACTTTAACTCATTTATATAATATGTTTATTATGTGCCCACTCATGTTTAGTATTTTGTGAAAAAGCAATATAGTGCAATGTGGGGTGAGTTAGTATACGAGACTAACTAGTCAGTTAGTAACGGTGAAAGAAAACTTCATTGGAAGCCCTCACTAGAAGCCTTTTGTTTGTAGTCTTTTTTCAATTTTTTTGGGGTAGTCTGCTTCTACTTGTATTGGTGCGCCCATTGTTAATTATCATGAGTTATTAAGGTTCATTTATTTGTTATCTTAAGGAGTCTTAAGTTGTGGATCTGAATCCCTAATCTAGTGGTCAATACCTTAGATGGAGAGTTAAGTGTAATTCTTTGGATATCCTAGTAGTTTGTAACTAAAGGGTTGTGAAGTTTTTTTTGTTGAGTTCAATTCTTATGAATACTCGCTTGTTGACTTAGCCTATTCCTTAGATTGTGGATAGGAGTGGAAATTGCTCTTATATTTCATGTGTAAATGATTTATTGAGTTATAACCTTTGACCATAGGTCTAGATGAGACCATTTTAAATTTCTTCTTTTGTAGAAGAGAAAAGTTGAATGAGGCCTAAGACCAAGTCAAGCATATATAGTTGGAAGGATTAATGTTTTGTGTTATCCTTCTCCATGTGGGGGTAGTAGCTGTTTCAACTGATATCTTTTCAATGGATTTAATAGTCTGTCGAGAAGTTAATTGAGGCTCATGTATTTGACTAACTAAGGTGGGACCTTTATCCTTATATTATGTGCTTCACGCACATGTGTTTTGAGACCTTGTGACATTGATGTAGTTGAAACCGCTTCATCTCATCACATCTTATTTTATTCATTTATTTGACTATTTATGTGAATCATATTAAGTCATTTTTTAATATATTTTGTATTTGCAAGAGTATGATAAAGTGTATTTTATTGGCTTGTTTATCTATTCTCCTTCTTTGGGTTGTGTATTCCTAATGAAGTTGGCGAGTAGATCAACTATGGAGTAACACAGATGGAGTTCTTAAACTAGCTTGTATTGATTTTCAAATGCTTTCTTGCTTAGAAAGATGTTGATGGACTTGTGAAATCATGTGTTTTTGTAATGGTCAAGCTTCCTAATTAATTAAGGAGTTTTTTGTCAGAAACAACCTTTTAAAACCACTTTTTTGCGAAAAACAACCTTTTAAAAGTTTTTTTTGCAACTTACAACCTAAAACCAAAAAATTTTGTGAAATTAAACCTAAAACCAAAAATTTTTTGCAAAATGTGCCCACTCATGAATTTCGTGGTGTTAGTTTACGGAGACAAGCAAGTTAGAACCTAATGAGTCTTTTATGATCTGTCATACTTGAGATTTGTTATACTTTACTAATCTGTAGAGCTATGGGTTGTAAAAGGTTAACTTTCAAGAGTGTGTTGAAAGCTGAAAGCCATGTAGAGAGGCTAAGGGCAAGGTTTGTGGTTTGAATATTGATCACTCTAGCTCTGGTGCTAACCATTTCTTTTGTCTCTCTAGTAATTATATTTGTATTGTCTAGTGGTTGATTGCCTTTTATCCTTTGGTATTTGATAGTGGTTCAAATGAAGGTTTAAATTGCATTCTAGTGTGAGAACTTAAATGTGAAAGTGAGAATGGATAAACTCGTTTTGTGTGTGTGTCTCCTTGTAAGAAACTCAAGATGAGTATACTTGACAAGGTCTTTATGGGGTCAGTTGCAGGGACCTAATTGTAGTGGTAGGAGAAGTTTTGTTGAGCTACTCTTCTCTTTGGCTATGTTAAATCTCATGCATATGTGATTGGATTTGATAGTGTTCATTTGCCTATGGTTTGTGATACATTGTTGGTTTACAAATACTTAAATGCTTTTAAATTGGCAGTTTAGGAAGTTGAGTGGGTAAGGAGTTTGGTTGTTGATGTTCTACTGCGGGGGAAGCCAACTCCATCAGTTTCCATGTGTTGTGACTCACAAGTAGCAATTGGGGTAGCGAATTATCAAGCCTATAATGGAAAGAGAAGGCATATTCGCTTAAGGCATGCTATTGTGAGAAATCTAATTAGAAATAATGTAATGCAACTCGAGTATGTAAACTTAGAGAGGAGTATTATTGACCCTCTCACCAAAGGCCTTTGTAAAAAAATGGTGCTGGAGTCAGCACAAGGAATGGGTTTAAATCCTATTGTGGAGTAAATTGTGATGGATACCCTTCTTAGGAATTCCTAAGTTCAAAGGGTCAAACGAAGTCACAAAAGAGCTCAAGTATTATATACTACGACCATTCCTATTAATATAAGTGATGTAGTATTTATTTATTGTCATAAGTGTAAGGATGAGCAACAGGCTCTTAATAAGTTCATAGTCTTGATAAGGTGGTTTGTGACAGAACAAACTTGATGAACTTACCTATGTGAATGTAGGGGTGACGCCCAATCCCCTATGAGAGTCATAAGGCTTATGACCTTTAGAGCATTCATGAAAATCCAGGCAAATTGTAGGGCACTTATTGATTTGAGAAAGGTTTAAGTGCGCAAATGTGAATTACTAACATCGTAAAAGGTTCAAAGAGCAATCTACCTAGTACGACGGTAAAACATACTTGTATGCACTGGGTATCAATTCAAGTCCATAAGACATTGATGCTTAAGTAACCGAATTTCCATTCCCATAATTCCTTTTTCCAGTCTTTTTCTATCTTATTTCTTTTGAATCATATGGGGAATGTAGAGTTAGTGTTGGAGTTTGTTTTCTAACTCCAGTTTATTTGCTTCAGAAGAACAAAAATCTCAATGTTCCATAGTGGAATGATGCGTTCGCGGTTGTGGTTGTGGTTGTGGTACTGCTTAAATCGATTCCATATTTTTTAGCTGGAAATCAGCATTCATATATTTGCTACCGTTACAAGATTGATTATATTGCTGATTTCGCTCCTTAATTTATGCTTTCCTTTTCGGAAATGATTTTTTCCTTTCCATTTTTGTTTCCCTTCTCTACTATAAATTGAGATCATTTTTAGCATTTGAGAGGAGGGAAAAAGGTTTCTTCTCCTCCAAAAGCTTAAACACAATTTATGATTCCTCTATTCTTTTGGGCATTGTTCGTGATGCTCTCAAACTGTTTCTTTGTACTACACCAGAGTAGCAGTGGTTGTATATCCCTGGAGGTTGGTTACCAAGAGTCTGTGTATGTAATGGGGTAAATTCAACTTTAGGGCAGTGTTTATTTACGCCACGACTATTCAGATAAGTTGTTAGAATTGCTCTACCAGTTATATTTCTTACAAATCACACCCTTCACCCCCCACCCGGACAACCAACACACCCACCTCACCCACAACCACCGCCCTTTTTGTCTAACATCAATTCCTCTTTGTTGCTTTTGGAAATTGATTTTGCTACTGCTGCTAGTTTTTGGTAGGTTTCAGCGTTATTGATGCATGTGTTGTTAAAACGAATTTGCATATTAAATAGAATTAAGCCGTTTGAGACAAAAATTGGCCATTTGGCTCCAAGGAAGCAGAGGAGTGAGTGGAATTGCATAGCATTGGCAGAGGCTGGCGATTCTCAGATGGTTTGCAGTGGTGGGAGGCGCATCACGTTAGGGATGAGAGAGAGAGAGAGAGAGAGATAGAGAGAGGGAGAGTTGTAGTGGGAGGGAGAATGAGTGGTAGCGAGAGAGAGAGAGACTGAGGGTTCAAGGGAGGAGGAATGGTGGTTTATGCGTTGTTACATCATATGTTATGGTGTTACACCCAAGAATTTTCGAAAATAAAATGTGCAATCGTATCTATTAGATTTTTGAACATATGATTTATAATATTCTTTGTAAAATTACGTAAATTTTGAATAGATTATAATTAACCTTAAGAATTAGAAAAGTAAAACTATGATAGTGAATTAATTATATATATCAAGACATATGACGATCCTATTTAAAGAAAACCATTGAGACATAAGTAGTAAAAAAAATTGTGCGATTAGCCTTTTTTGATAAAAATATACAACTCATTACCTCTTTAATTAATAATCAAAGAAATATCTTAAAAAGTAAAAGAATTGCGTCACATTGCTAATGTGGTTAAAAAATTGTGATTTGAGTCAAATGAACCAAACTTTTGACGAATGCTAATAAAAACATGACGTTATTTATCTCAAGTGTCTTATTCTCTAATTTGATTAGGTGAAGTGTAGCAGCTTTTGAGAAAATATTGAGATTGCGTTTGGTTCATATGATTCTGGTATGAGGTACGGGTTTAGAATGAGCAAAACCCATACCTAGTATTTCTTTAATAAATTGATAGATTTAAAACTCATACCTCAAATCCATAAGGTATGGGGTTTAGAAACCAAAGGGGGATGTGGGTATAGCTCATACCAATACCTCTAGGTATCAAATAAAAGAAAAAATTTCATTCCCAAATAAAACCACACACATGGTATTAGGTATTAAGTTCCAAACCTATACCACCTTAGTTTTATTGTTGATTACAAACTCATACCACTATATGAACCAAACGCAATTACTAAGAGATCGTGCAGTAAAAATTATCGTGCTTACATTATTTACGTTAAAATACCCTTAAACATTTCTATAAATCGTTACAGAAAAGGCTTTTTCTCGGGGGAAAGGGGTGTTAGAGTGAGACTTCTGTAAAAGTTTGACTGGTTTCTCTTATCACTGAGGTTCATTCAAAGAGACAATTTTCGCCAACTAATCTTTATCCATGCATTTGGCGTTACACTCATTGTATGACCAAACAAAAAGAAATTTGAATATATAAGCTTTTGACAAATCACACGATACGTGTTCCTAATTTCTTTTCCCTTTACACTGGGAATTTCAGAATTGTTTACTCCTATCACTTTTTTTCTCCAACCACTACAGAATTTTCACCAAAGCAAAACTTCAATTTGTAACCTTGGATGATTGACATACAAGTTACTCTACCATATTTGGTACTGACCTTTATCTTGCATCTTTCACATTTGACGTTTGTTTTATCTTTTTTAGGTTAAGAATTCAAAAACATATTTGATAAATTGTTCAGCGGTTATAGTTCAAAGTTATACGACATCTATAATAAGTTTGTTTATTGTAACTACAATAACGAATAACCATAATCTAAACAAAGCATATTTATTTGTTTGCTGAATGATGACTTAAACAAATTAATTTTTTCTTTATTGTAACCACAATAACGATTAACCATATTTGACAACAAAGCGTATTCATTTGCTCACTGAATCATGGAACTTTGTATAAGAGCGTCAATCATTCTGACATAATTTTGAGAAGAATTATCTTTATATAATCGTATACACACGGTTGTAAATATTGTGATTCCTCCGTTCTTTTTCTATTGCAACAATTGTGTTTTCACGCTTGTCAATGCACAACTTCAACTATTAATACTTTCTAATAAAATTATACAAATTTGATATTTTGAAAGTATATATCGAGAGGAATCTAGCAAGACCCCACATGACTATATTTTCCTTGCATAAAAATCACAATATATAGTTAAATAGTGGTGAGTGAATAGTTTAATAATCTCATTGTTGCAATAGAAAAAGTAGGCAGGAAGTATAACAAACCAATAAACTCTATCTTTTGATATCACAATGTATACCTAACTCTAAACTTCCACGACAAAGGGAGAGAATGAACTCAAACATCAAGCTCCAACAAAAGTAGACGAAGAATAATCAAATAATTGGATGATAATCTCTTAGAAAGAAAGAGAAATGGGAATTATTAATGAAAAAACACAAAAAAAGAATTGCTTTTCCCAGCCCCTTCTCATCAATGGACTCCTAACGTATACGAAGGTGTGTGGTTCGTTCCAGAAATTCCTACCTCTCTATCTATCTCTGAGATGTTTGGACTTTTCAAATCTCCATGGACATGCAGAAGAGAAATGTTATTCCCACTCGGACCAAGACATAACTTTACAAGAATTCTTAGTTGGAGTCTTATTCGCTGACTGAACTGATAAGATTCAATTGTATCGAATACAAAGCCTTCTCTAAGGCAATTTTTGTGGTCAATAGAAAGCCCAAAGTATATTTTCTGTCTGGGCCACGTCTGTTAAACTTTACTGCCACCGCCTAAATAATGAAGGGTCCTTCAATTCAAGTGATGCGTTGGGCTGTCTTAGAACTCCATCTCATCTTAGGAATCTCGAAATGGTGTAAGAGGGATGGGTGTAGCGTTGATCATATAAGGTAGCTTTAACTTCTCAACATAGTACGTATAAACTATTTATACTCGCCTCTAATTACTAGTAAGTAGTAACATTGAAAACTACCAAGCAAGGCTTGCCCTTGTGGTAAAGGTTTAGCCTCATGACTTCAAGGTTATGGGATCAAACCCCACTAGGGGGCTCTTTCAGGGTGAGTTTTCCCTTACCATCCCTCCTCCCAAGAAGCCTGACCTACAAACCTGACTTGTTAAACCTGAGTGAGGTGTCAGTTTAGTAGGGTCATTCATCTTACCTACCTAAAAAAAAGTAACATTGTAAACTTTATACATATTAGGCACATATGTATAAAAATTTATAATTGAGAACCATTATCTGCTATCCTTCTAGTATCGACTAGCTTTGAATCCCTCAAAACATTCGTTATAAGTTGAGACTATCCCAAACAAGTTATGGAACCACTTTATATTTCTTAATGAGTTTAGACGGTCTCATTCTAAGTTTTTTTTTTTACATCGAGAAAATTTGCATTAATTAAAACCAGAAGTACTGCTACATCCTAGTGCTAATATAATGACCAAACATAAAACAAAGAGCAAACATAAACTAAAATGAGCTCCATTGGCTCTTACATACACTATGAAGAAAAAACAATCTATTACTTGTCTAGTCAAATAAAACTTGACTTGAGTGATGGTGGGTGGGGTTGGGTTATATGTCTTGGTAAATAAGACCTGATATGAGAAGGAACCTGTTGAAATACAAACCCAGACGATCTTCTGAGATAGATTGCCGCGTCTCATCTAATAGACCCCAATGTCCACTAGATGATAAATCTTAAGGTCCTTGAAGAGAAACATCCTCCTGGAATTCTACTGATTTAACTAACAAGGAAGTCACATCCTTTGGTGACTTCTGACCCTGCTGCGAGGGTATCCAGAGTTTTACCTCACTGGACTGAAACTCAAAATGCGTGGAGGTTGAAACTTGCCCCAAAGCTAATTGTAGGGCCTCTCACAAGATGTGTTTTTAAAATGTGATGACGCCTGAAGTCATCACGAGAACTTGGGGCGAATTAAATTGATGGAATTCGCCCAACATACAGATCCGAAGATCCAAACTTGCAATCCGTAAACTAGAAGATCGGCGCACAACAGATCTAACGTGAGAATCTCCTCTCATCTTACCCAACACTCGAAACCCTAAAGCTGCGGAAACCAAACCACGTCGAGTTCCAGGAGCATTGGCTCTATTGACCAGGTTTCCTATATCTTTCCTTGTCATAGGAAACCAAGAACCTTCAAATGATGTCCACTGATTACCACTAACTAACACCCAAGCACAACCATAAACAAAACGACAAGGATAATTGGATTTGGATAAACTTGAACTAAGGCTAAAACATAGAACAAACACTAAACAAACTAAAGAACCGAGCACCAGATTTATAACGCAATGCCTTCGACAAATTCACTAAACAATCCAAGGTAAGAAAACTCAGCGCTAGACCATTTTCCACTCGCGACAAAGCCTTGATCTCCGGTAGTAAACCTTCGAAGACGACGCCTCAAGGACGAGGAACACAACTAAGGGGGATAGGGGACACGAGGAAGAGTAATCCTAGGGGAGCAACAAAACAAGGAAACCCTAGGGGGGACAACGAAACAGGGGGGAAGGGGAGACTCACAAAACCGGGGGAGGGGGAAGGGGAGACTTACGAAACCAAGGGTGGGGGAAGGGCAGACGCACGAAACCGGGGGAGGGGGAAGGGGAGACTCTCGAAATCGGGGAAGGGGAAGAAAGACTCGTGAAACACAGCGAAGCAGGGGAGGGGACACGACGGGGGAGAACCAAGGAAAGGGAGAACTAAGGGGGAACGACAAACGGGAAACGGGGTGGGGGAGATCCGGGGAGGGAAGACTAACCTATTTGACGAAGTAGAGGACAAGAGGCAGGCTCGCCAGCGACCGGGTGAGCGATGCGTACTCAGGTTAGCCACCAGCGAGCCAGCGGGGCGGCGGGGTAACTTTAGGAAGGTGTGAAGAGAAGTTAGAGAAACGAGTTATTTTTGTAATCGGTTGTTGATCCTGTTAGTATCTAATCACATCTAATATCGTTTAACATGTATGCAATACATGTGATGAATGCCATATGTATCACAAACAAAGGGAAATCCAATTGACTAAAGCAATTACCCTTGAAAGAATAATTGAATGGGAACTCAATTTCTACAAGGCACAATGTGAAATAACACTCTCCTTACAAATAAACATGAATGGTTAATTAAATATTTATTTTTGTATTTAACATTAGCGAATTTATTCAACTTTTCATAAGATCATGCACATGTTAGGTACATGTGCATCCTATATTTAACAATTGTACATATATATATTGGTAATTCTTCTTAAATTTAACATTTGTACTTTGAAAGTATTTGGTAAATGTTTTTCTTGTATTTAACTTCTTTATTTTATTTGCCCCCTTTCTTTCCTTGACCATAATCTAGTCCAAATTGGATATAGTAAGGATATTCTTATCAATTTAACTTTGGATAATTTCCATTGTCAAAAAAAAAAAAAAACTTTGGATAATTTGTAGTCCATCTAGCCTTTTCTACCTTTTCCTCTTCAAGAATCTTATTTCTACACATAATGATACAAAAAATAATCTTAATGATTAGAAATAGATTTCACCCATAACGAGAGTTGAGACTTGAGAGTAAAATCAGGACAAATTAAACCACATTTGGGACAATGGGGCTCCAGTTTTCTCTTTTTTGAGCAAAACAAATATCATGTCATTAGCAAATTTTATTATCAACGAAAAGTTGGGACCCTTAAACAAGCCAAGTGCCAAGGGAACATGAAAAGATACTCCCGAAAATTAAAGAGAAAGAAGCTAATCACAGAATAAAGAGATCTTGTATTGTCTTCTTCCTTCAAAGAGTAGGACACATTGATAAAAGTCATAGAGAGAAGGAAAAACTGATACTCCTAATTGATTGAGATTCTTTTGCCACTACAACTTCCCACACAAACCCTGTTTTCACTCCAAAACAGGGGAACCTTTGGAAAAAGAGGAGGTTTCGTTTCGAAACATTTCCAATTCCATAACTCACTGCCATTTTCCATAATAATGAAACTTGAGGAAGTTTTTGTTTCTCAAACCTCGACCGTTTCTAAAATTTAAGGGTTGCGGAACTCTTAATTTGATTTGGGGTGTGATATATACAGCAAATAAATTGGCTAAATACAACAAAAAGTAAAAAAGTCATTTATGATAGATGGCTCCCCATAGGAGGTCATTTATGATAGATGGCTCCCCATAGGAGGTCATTTATGATAGATGACTCCCTCGTTGGGGACTCATTTATGATAGATGAGCCATTTGTTGTGGCCGAGAGTCAACAAGTCATGTATGACGGATGACCCCCGTGAAAAAAAAATGACGTCTTAGTATATTTTGGATACTACCACAATACTATGATATTATAAAATTGAGAACTCACTGAATGGTTGTTATTGTTGTTCTTGAATCTGAATTACAATACTATGATATTATACTACTAGCAACGCTTGGTAAAGTGATTTTTAAACTTTTTTTAAAAAAAAGAAAACCATGTCCTTGTCGTACAAATGAAAATCATGTACTGCTGTACATGATTTTTTGGGTTTTGATTATCACAATAGCATCATTAATATTGTAATACATGTATCATCCTGTTTGCATTTTGATGAAACATCAGGCGGAGGATTTGATATATAGCACCAAAATTTCCATTTCCATTTTCTTTTAATTATAAAAAGATAAGATTAACTATGGTTAGGTTGTATTAGATTTTACGTGCTTTATTTAATCTTTTTTTTTGCTGTATATAGCACTTTTTTTTTTTGGTAAGGAAAAAACATTAGGTTGTGCTCCTCTCGAGGGGAATACCTAATGCGTCGGATACAATAATAGAAGAAACACTAGAGGAAAAAAGCCCAAGGGCTGCGGTCAAAAGGGGCCCAAGGGCTGCGTTTTTTGACCACAGCCATTGGACTAGCAGCCCTTAGCATTTAAGAAGGGCTGCAGTTAAAAACCGCAGCCCTTATCGCATTAAGGGCTGCGGTTAGGGCAAAAACCGCAGCCCGTAACCCACCAAGGGCTGCGGTTTTTGCCCGAACCGCAGCCCTTGTGACCCAAAAAAAAATAAAAAAAAAAATTTTTTTGCATTTTTTTGTCGTAAATGTTCCCAAACAGTTATACATATATAAAAGTATCATTTTTCATTACAAATTATGTTTTTTACACAAATATAGAGAAAATAATAACTGAATTACATTAGTTCGAAGTTGCTCTCGATTGTTCGAATTGCAATATATGAGCAGGATCACAAATATCAGAAAATAAACCAACCAAAGAACAGCCATGAAGGCAATACAACAACTCCACCAAGACTAGCATCCGAATCCCTCAAAACCTGACAAATAAAACCAAAATGGAAAAAGCAGTTGATTCCATGAGAATGTGTTACAACATGAACATGAAGTGAGCAGGTTTATTTTCTGGCAGGAATAGGATGAGCAACCTCAAATTGAGAGTGAAGTTCATCCCTTGTCATATTATTAATACTAATAAATGGAAAAAGCTAGTGACTAGTGGCATAGATATATCATATATCCATTCAGATTTATCTAAGTAAACATAATAAAGGAAAAGGAAAAGAATACCCGGGGGCAGCAGCATTAGAAAGCATCATGATCAAATCGCCATCGCAAACGCAGCTCATCCACATACGCAGCTCATCCATCTCCTGCAACGAATAGGTAATGTAGCAAGACCAGCTTGATTCACAAACCTTGGTCTATCCACTACTGAACATAAAAGAAGAATAACACTTGTGAATTGAAGATCATAAAAGTTCCACAGAGGGTCAATGTAATTGCTACAAGTATCCATCCACTGAAAACGAATCTGCAGTCCAGATCAATCAACGTATCATAAATCAGCATTCAAAGAACAACAGGATACCAACAAAGGAATCGATGCTACAAAGGCTTACACGTGAATCACATTTTGGCACCCAAGGAGAGAAAGTACTGCAGCGCAAAGAAACACAATGTTACCCCAATTAAAAGATCAGAGAGATGACATCAATAAAAGCAATTAGTGGCATTGATACTACATACCAAGACCCAATAGAACTAAAACAAGCATCACCGAAGCGACAGTAATTAACGCTGATCTTCTGCAGCAAGGAATTAGAACAGTGCATTAGAATGTAGAGGTTAATATGCATCCTCAAAATTGACATATGGAATCTTGATACTCTTCTCAAAGTGAACAAAACTAAGGAATATGAGCTCATACACAGTATTAAAGACTCTTCTAACTTTGCCATAATTTTGATTGGTTTTCTCAGTTAATGTGTCAGCGCCAAAACTCAACCACATACGCAGCTCATCCAGTCTCCTGCATGGCACTCTGTGGCAGCTTGAATTGTGGTACATTAACAGACTTCGCCAGATATATATAAGTAGTCAAACACATTTCTTAGCATTTGAGCTGTGTAGTCCGACTGGTTTACAACATATTTCAATGTATGCAAGACTTCGCTATGAAGTTCAAGTTGGCCAGCAGATAAAAGAATACAACCCACCCTGTGTGAAAGAAAAAAATTAAAGTGAATCAGGATGAGTTAAACTAAATACAAAAGAAATCATCAAGAACAAATCACGTTGCGTTAGTGTGTGCAGCAGAAAAATGCTAAACCAAGCTAAAACATCCTATTTACTGTTCTGCATGAGTTTGATTATGTATCATGCCGTCAGCCTTTCCAATTTTTACTTTCTCCTGGAATTTGAACCGATTTCTATTTATAATTGAAGTTATTCTCTTTTCCAAGCAAATTGGTCTCCATAAAAACCCACAACAAAAGTAGGAAACTATCGCAAACAATAGGTACACAGGTCAAACCAACACTTTAAATTCAGGACACTTTTGTTTATATTCAATTTAAAGCTTGCATGTGACAAAAAGAACAAGCTAGAGTATGGCCTATAGAATAACAAGGTTCATGGCATGATAACCAAAATGTTTGAATGGTTACTGAGTTCACACAAAAACTGCAATGAAGGCCAAATACTTCACTCATGATTTCAAGCTTAATTTTGTTGGCAGATTCAAGGCAACATGAAAGCAAAGACAACACTCAACTGATAGAAACATACAAGATGTGCAGAATTTCAGCATTGAACTTAAAAAACTTCAAACCAGAAAGAATGAATTCTCATATTGAAACCTCAGTTGTTCCAACAATCATAATTATTTTGCCAATCCACAACCATAAATCTAATTTAAAGAATGAATATATCAATGATAAATTAGCAGTCAATCAAAGTTCAACACAACAATTGAACCATTTAAACTTGTACAAAATGAAAGAGGTAAAATACACAAAGGAGATTAGAAAGGCCCAAACTCAGAAAAGAGACATAATATAACAGGAAGTAGGGACATACCACTCGAATCCTTCCAGACAAGGCATCAAATATAAGCATCCGCTGATAGTGGATCACCAACATTACTTGCAATTTTTATAGCCTCAAAGGCATGTAGAGTCCCAATAATTCCATGAACCGCAAAACATGAATTAATAGCATTAGCGACAAGTATTTGCACAATTGTTTGGTAAGCATTAGGTGGAAATGAGATTAAAAAAAGCAAAAGGGTAATCCGCAAGACACTAAGAAGACCAAACATGTTCTACACTATCAACAAAATCACCAACTCGAGGAAATGTTCAAAAACCAATCTTAATTATCTAGACAGCATCAAATTGAACAAAGTGGTTTAGCTAAGCATTTTAGTTTAATCCATAATATAAATTCAACCCAACAAATTGCTAAGTGAATTAATTAAGCAAAATCAGTTTTAGGCTCAATGGTGGGCGCGGATTTGTCGTGTGCACCCAACCAAAGATAAATTTCTCCTACTCTCTTTTACAATTAAATGTAGAAGGGAAGTAAGGTTCGTATCCACAGGGAAACAGGGACAAGTTTAATATTTAGCGTGAATTAGTACCTAGATGACTCTAAGGGTCGAGTAACCTAATAACAAGGGGGGTTTCAAAAGAGTTATAAACAAACTAAAATTAACAAGCAAATAAATAAAATGAGAAATCAATATGGAAAGATCTTGAATCCGATTAACATCCACTTCAATTTCATTATCGATCATTGAACCTCAACTCTAATTATTTCCATGATTATCTATTGTCGAGAATTAATCTCGCATTCTCCTTATTCTTAGTTGAATAGCACGATCAGCGTGACTATAAAACCCTAACTAAAGGATAACCTAGTCCGATCAGCGTCTAAGTTCAATCCAATAGCAGCAATAAGCACAGAGAACCAATAGACCTGCTAATGTCATACACGCGATAAACATTCAACAGTTGATTCAATTTCCCCAAGAAATAACCAAGACGATCAGCATCTAAGTTACTCCCTAGTTTGCTACAAATTGATAAAAGAATAAAACAATCTGATTCTATTCTTAAATCTAGCATTAGATTAATTACACAATCAAACTAGTAACGTTCCTAGCATAATCATGCAAAAATCATAGAACACAATCATAGACATTAAACCATAATCAAGGAAACTAAATAGAGAGGAAATATCTCACAATAATGCTTGAAGCTTCATATTAATCTCGTTCAAGAACAGTTCAAGCTACAATCGGCATAGCATAAGCCAATTCCATAATTGAAATCTCTAAAAACTAAACTAGAAAATAAAAACTAAAAAGAGAAGATAAGAAGAGAAGAATGGAGTGTTGGAGATTCTCTCTCCTTAAGTGTGCTACCCCTAGGTCCAAAAATCAAGTTTAGTATTTATACTAAAGCTCAAAAATCAGCCGACAATTACACCGACCTAGGGGGTCGCGAGGTGCGAGACTTATCGCGAGTCGCGAAGAGTACTCTGTCTTCCGCGCACAATATGGCTGGGCAAGGGTCGCGAGTCGCGACAGGCCTCGCGAGTCGCGAAGGATTGGTGCTCGCGAGGTGCGAGGATTCTCGCGAGTCGCGAGATGCTGGGCTTCGAGCTGGGCGATGAGCGCTGCTTCAAGCGCGCGCTGGACTGGCATGGGTCGCGAGGTGCGAGCATGCTCGCGTGGTGCGACCAGCCTTTGTCCTGCTTGCTGCGAGCATGCGCGAGAGCTGGGCGACGATGCTGCTGGGCGATAAGCTGCTGCCGAGCTTGCGGTGCTGCTGAGCTTGCTTAGGCTTGCGGTGGAACTTGGTCGTTGTTGGTGAGATGCAATGGTACAATGTTGTTGAGCCTCTCGAACACTTCCAAGTATATCGCTCAAACCCATTTTACCATAAAAGCTCGGAACATAAGACGTTAACACCATTTTAACTCACAAAACTCCGAACTTCCGCTAAGGATAATATATATGCAAACATTAACAAGTATAAACGAACTCCTTAGCAAAGTGCACCCAAAATGACGTAAATACAACGTGTAACTTGGGCGTATTAAATACCCCCACACTTGAACTTTACTCGACCTCGAGTAAACTCAAAATGAGGATCACCCAATAAATCTTCACCCAAATTATCAACACCAAACTACACTCTCCATCAACTATATCATCATCATCACATCTTAACAACATCCGCTCAAAACCTAAACGTAAGGGACGATGATTCCCCCACACTTAGATTCAAGCTCACCTGAAATATATAAAGACGTAACAACAACAATAACCAGTAACGCCAACAAAAATCAAAATGTAAGCTCATGACACACTAAACTATCAGCTCTCCCAAACCTCCAAAAGATGATCTAAAACTACTACTACTACAACTAACTTAGAATAGCAAGCCATGGAACAAAGACAAAAAGGGATAAATTCCATGCTTACTCCCAAAAACAAACAATTAACCAAAAGAATGTGAAAGCCAAAATAAATCTTCACAAAATCAAGGATGAATTCACCAACCTTACCCGAAAACGCTTTCCACCTTATGACACCATCTCCGGTAAATGAGTTTTCAAAGTATATAATTCTCTCTTAATCTCTCATTTTGCCTAGGAGCCCTTTCGGGTTTTCATCCTAGCTTCTCACATTTTTTTCATCTCTCTTCTTTTTCCGGCTCACAAAACTCACCCGCTCAACTAGCCGTTTTTTGCATAGGCCGCCCTTCCGGGTTTTCGACCTATCCGAGTCCCCCAATTTTGCCCGAGTCGCCCGCCCTTGCGGGTTTTCAACTCAGCGGGATTCATTTCATCACCTTTTTTTTTTTAATATATATTTTTTTTTCATTTTTTCAAATTGGAAGTAATAAATACAACATAGATACATGAGAATGAGAATACCCTCCCCCCTACTTAAACTACACATTGTCCTCAATGTGACGACAATTAGAAGAAAAAGTAAACTGAAAATGGGGGGAGAAAATCGAAAATCGGGTAAATCGAAGATCGAATGCTCAAAACTCATGACCAAACAATCCGTCAAACTCAAATTTCTTAACAACACCAACTCAAATCTCATAAATCAACTCACAACCCTCTCCCTCGAATCACTCAAACAAATGACAAGTTCAAAAGTTTTAAATTTTGAAGATTTTCACCTAGCTCAAGAGATCGAAAAGATACAACAATCTCAATCCTCTAGTGTTACCAACTCCTAGCTATTGAACTCCTCCCAACGGGTTTTCTTTTGTGGATTTTGGTTCCAAGTGGATTAAGATTGGTTGTGGATCTTTTTAGTGGGTGGGCGGTGGGTGAAAGAAAATTTGTTGTGGTGGTGGAAATTTGATGAGAAATAAAGGAAAAGAAAGAAAATAAGAGGGGTCTCGGGTTGCCTCCCGAGAAGCGTCGTTGTTTAAAGTCGTTAGCTCGACTTAGTACCTTGAGCTCAATAATTGGGCTTGTGCTCCATGTGTGACAATGGTGGCTCCATGTCAACCTCCAATTCAAGTACCTGCAAAACAGATTCAGAAGAACTCTTGCAATGCATCGTTAGTGGTACAGTTTCAAAATAAGGTGGTAAGTCAGGAGGCTTTTTCCGCTCTTTCAACTCGGGCACCATAACCTGCACGTTAGTAGGAGGCACACAATCCTCAACCAAGACATCATCAGCATTCATCAACTCATCAACCTGCTCAATATCAAGAACATCATGCAAAACAGAGTCAACAATGTTAATAGAGCAAAGTGAGTTATCATCCTTAAGTAGAAGCTTAGGATCATTTATATCAAATGCCTCTACCTTTCCCTCAAACTCCATAGTCAAAGAACCAAATAGAAACATCAATTTTAGTGCAAGATGTTTTCAAGAAAGGTCGCCCCAAAAGGATTGGGGTGGCATGCTTATCAGGTTCCATCTCCAAAACATAAAAATCAGCAGGAAATTGCAATTTCCCAACCTTAACTAACACATCCTCTAATTTACCCCTAGGATAAACATTGGATCTATCAGCTAATTGAATCACCACACCAGTTTCATGTAAATTGCCAAGTTTCAAAGATTTATACAATGAATATGGAATCACATTAATTGACGCACCTAAGTCTAACATGGCTTTAGGAAACATGGTGTCACCTATAGTACATGGGATGGTAAACATGCCTGGGTCATTGCACTTTTGAGGTAATTTCTTTTGAAAGATAGCAGAGACATGCTCGCTAGCCTTCACTTTTTGCACTCCCTTTTGTTTTTGCTTTCTTTTCGAAGTACACAATTCTTTAAGGAACTTAGCATACCTAGGTACTTGATTTAAAGCATCAAAAAGAGGAATGTTTACCTCACATTTACGAAAGATTTCGTAAATGTCTTTGTTGCGCTCTGCATTGCGGGTTTCTCTCAATGCCTCGGGAAATGGTGGCTCTGGTTCATATGGTGGAGGAGTTGATTTTTGGACTTTCTCCTCTTGTTGAGGTGGCAATGATTTACAATCTGTTGTCGGTTCATGCTCGATCACCTCTTCCACTATCTCTTTGTCTCGAACCACCAACCTCTCTTTGCTTGCAATTTCCACTCCACTCCTCAATTTGATAGCACTCACGTTCATTTTAGGGTTGAGTTCTATTTGGGATGGCAACCTCACCGAATCCCTAGCCTCTAACTTGGTTACAGCTCCTGCAATTTGGCTTACTTGGCTCTCCAAGTTCTTGATGCTCGATCGAGTTTCCTCTTTGAACTGCACCATGTTACCCTGCATGTTAGTCACATTTTTAGTTAAAGCATTTAACATTTCTTCAGTGGACATGCTAGAGTTCGAGTCTCGGCCTTGGGGCCTAGGATAAGGGTGTGGTTGTGGCCTGTTATAGTGCTGTTGTTGATGTTGATTGCCAAATCTGAAGTTAGAATGATCTCTCCACCCTTGCTCGGAAGCATAGGAGTAGGGATCATGTCTCTGTAATGCTTGTTGGTCTTGAAAACCTACAGCTTTGACCTCTTCCCTAAATTCTTCTTGCATTTGAGGGCAAACATCAGTATGATGATCTAAAGAACAAATTCTACAAGCTTTTACCTGTTGAACTCTATTGTTATTTACCATGAACTCACGCATCATCGATGTAAGAGCTTGTACTTGATCCTCGGCCTTTGAAGAGCTAGAACCTGGACTTTCAACATTTGCTCTACGATGATTCGATCTTCTACTTGAACCTGTCTCGAGCCTTCACTAGTTCTTCAATGAGTTCTCTAGCTGTAGTTGGGGTTTTATTTATGAAAGAACCTCCACTAGCAGCATTCACCATTCGCACATCTTCGTCAGAAGAACCATTGTAAAAGTACAAAATGAGGTCTTCATCAGAATACCCATGATATGGACAACTAGCACAAAGTCTCTTGAACCTCTCCCAATATTATTCGTAGAAAGACTCATCGTGTTTCTGCTCAATATTGCTGATTTCCTTATTTAATGTTGATGACTTAGAAGCTGGAAAGAACTTCTCAAGAAATCGCTTCTTCATTTCAACCCAAGTGGAAATGCAACCAGGAGGAAGATAATATAACCAATCTTTAGCTCCATCCTTCAAAGCCAAAGGAAAAGCTCTCAACTTGATTTGTTCATCCTTTGCTCCACTTGGTTTCATGCTAGTACAAACCACGTGAAACTCCGAAAGAAATTTGTTTGGATCTTCTCCATTGAGCCCATGGAACGAAGGAAGCAAGTGTATCAACCCCGACTTCAATTCAAAAGTAGTGCCTTCATCAAGAGCCGGAAATGAGATGCACAATGGTTGTTGATCAAGGTTAGGAGCCGTGAGCTCCCTCAAGGTACGAGTTTCAATTCTCGGAGGCATCTCTTCCTCCACTTCAACGTTAAAAGGTAATTCTTCAAAATTTTCTCACTAAAGGTTCCTCAACCTGAAAAGAGTCAATTCTAATTCGGGACCGTACTGCAAAAATTCTTTGTTAGTAGCACGAGTGTTAACCATAAACAAAGAGCACAAGCAATACAATCCAAAAACACACGCTATATACAAACAAGTAACACCGTCTCCCAAGAAACGGCGCCAAAATTTGGTGGGCGCGGATTTGTCGTGTGCACCCAACCAAAGATAAATTTCTCCTACTCTCTTTTACAATTAAATGTAGAAGGGAAGTAAGGTTCGTATCCACAGGGAAACAGGGACAAGTTTAATATTTAGCGTGAATTAGTACCTAGATGACTCTAAGGGTCGAGTAACCTAATAACAAGGGGGGTTTCAAAAGAGTTATAAACAAACTAAAATTAACTAGCAAATAAATAAAATGAGAAATCAATATGGAAAGATCTTGAATCCGATTAACATACACTTCAATTTCATTATCGATCATTGAACCTCAACTCTAATTATTTCCATGATTATCTATTGTCGAGAATTAATCTCGCATTCTCCTTATTCTTAGTTGAATAGCACGATCAGTGTGACTATAAAACCCTAACTAAAGGATAACCTAGTCCGATCGGCGTCTAAGTTCAATCCAATAGCAAAGAATAAACACAGAGAACCAATAGACCTGCTAATGTCATACACGCGATAAACATTCAACAGTTGATTCAATTTCCCCAAGAAATAACCAAGACGATCAGCATCTAAGTTACTCCCTAGTTTGCTACAAATTGATAAAAGAATAAAACAATCCGATTCTATTCTTAAATCTAGCATTAGATTAATTACACAATCAAACTAGTAACGTTCCTAGCATAATCATGCAAAAATCATAGAACACAATCATAGAAATTAAACCATAATCAAGGAAACTAAATAGAGAGGAAAGATCTCACAATAATGCTTGAAGCTTCATATTAATCTCGTTCAAGAACAGTTCAAGCTACAATCGGCATAGCATAAGCCAATTCCATAATTGAAATCTCTAAAAACTAAACTAGAAAATAAAAACTAAAAAGAGAAGATAAGAAGAGAAGAATGGAGTGTTGGAGATTCTCTCTCCTTAAGTGTGCTACCCCTAGGTCCAAAAATCAAGTTTAGTATTTATACTAAAGCTCAAAAATCAGCCGACAATTACACCGACCTAGGGGGTCGCGAGGTGCGAGACTTATCGCGAGTCGCGAAGAGTACTCTGTCTTCTGCGCACAAAATGGCTGGGCAAGGGTCGCGAGTCGCGACAGGCCTCGCGAGTCGCGAAGGCTTGGTGCTCGCGAGGTGCGAGGATTCTCGCGAGTCGTGAGATGCTGGGCTTCAAGCTGGGCGATGAGCGCTGCTTCAAGCGCGCGCTGGGCTGGCATGGGTCGCGAGGTGCGAGCATGCTCGCGTGGTGCGACCAGCCTTTGTCCTGCTTGCTGCGAGCATGCGCGAGAGCTGGGCGACGATGCTGCTGGGCGATGAGCTGCTGGGCGATGACCTGCTGCCGAGCTTGCGGTGCTGCTGAGCTTGCTTAGGCTTGCGGTGGAACTTGGTTGTTGTTGGTGTGATGCAATGGTACAATGTTGTTGAGCCTCTCGAACACTTCCAAGTATATCGCTCAAACCCATTTTACCATAAAAGCTCGGAACATAAGACGTTAACACCATTTTAACTCACAAAACTCCGAACTTCCGCTAAGGATAATATATATGCAAACATTAACAATTATAAACGAACTCCTTAGCAAAGTGCACCCAAAATGACGTAAATACAACGTGTAACTTGGGCGCATCACTCAACTTCATACTAATTAACATGGGTTATACTTAGGGCTTGAATTTTAAGCTTCAAAATCAGAATTTTTATGGGGAACAAGGAGGTAGCCTTTACCTCTGCTTCCAGAGCAGGGAAGACACGACAGGGGGAGGAGCTGGGCTCCGGGAAACGGTGACGACATCCGGCAAGGCTGCGCGGCGCCGACGCAGGTGCGGTGAGACTGCTCGAGTGTAGCAGCAGAACGAATCAGAGGAGAGAGCGAAAGAGGCAGGGGCAGCAAGGGAAAGCAGAGCTCCGACGAGGGAGACGCGATTCGACAGTCTTTGCGGGAGAGGACCGGTGGTGGCAGCAGTGAAACCCGGTGTGGATTCACCGGCGAGAGGAAGAGAGGTGCGAGAGAGACAGATCTTGCGAACCCTAAACCCTTGCGAACCCTCGCCAGCGAACCCTAAACCCTTGCAAACCACTGACCGTGGCAAACCCTCGCCGGCGAAGAAGGATGAGAGGAGAGAGATGATGCGGTGAGAGGGGAGAGATGATGCGGTGAGAGGGGGAGAGATGATGCGGTGAGAGGGGGAGAGATGGATTAATGGGAATTAGGAGAAAGAAAAATAGGGTTCAGCGAAGGAGAGTAGGAGACTGCTCAAGGGAGTAACGCGATCAAGCGGGTTATGTCATTTTTGGGGTCATTTTAAGGGTCGCTGCGGTTAGGCAAAAAACCGCAGCCCTTAATTTAAGGGCTGCGGTTTTTGAATTAACCGCAGCCCTTTTATCACTAAAGGGCTGCGGTTTTGGGCTAACCGCAGCCCTTCACTATTAAGGGCTGCGTTTTATAATAAACCGCAGCCCTTGCACCGCAGTCCTTGCGTTTTTTTGCACTAGTGAAAGGGAAGAATTATTACAATCTGAAATTTCAAAACTAGAGCTAACTAAATGACCTACATTGGCAATCCAGTCAGCTGCTCGATTTGCATCCATGAAAACATGACGAACTTGAACTGAGTTGAACTTTGAGAGTAGGATCTTCGAGTCTTCAATAATGTTGGCTATTTTCCATGGGACTGACCAGAGGTTCTTGATAGCATTGGTGACTTGCAAATTGTCGCCTTCCACAATTATGTCTCGAATATCCAGCTGGGTGGCTAAGATGAGGCCGTGATGCAAAGCTGAAGCTTCCGCAAGGAGGACTGAGGAATATCCTAGGTTGAGAGCTTTAGCTTGAAGAAGAGAGCCATGATGATTGCGAATTATTATAATCGCAACAGCAGCAGAACCACGAACAAAACCGTCAAAGTTGAGTTTGAAGGTGGATGGAGGAGGAGGCTCCCAGGCTACAAGAGTAGGAGGGAGGGTGGGGGAACGGGGAAGGGGAGAAGCTCCTTGGAGAGGAGAGCCCTTATCATGACATAGGTCCACTTGAAGGCAGGCTTTCCATTCACTAAGAGCAAACTTAGCTCGGTGAGTGATGCAGGAGGGGCACCAAGTAGAATTTTGAAAGATGATGGCATTTCGTTCTTTCCAGATGCTCCAGAAAAGAAAAATGAAGGGCGGTAATTTTTGCTTTGGATGTGATTCTTGAAGAAATTGCAGAATTGTGGGGAAGGACCCAGGTGGGGAACACCAGTCCAAAACTTCTTGAAGCTTCCAAAACAAGATGGATTGTGGACAAGTAAAAAACAAATGGTCCATAGTTTCAATTCCTGCATTACAACGAGGACATTGGTTGGTAGGGATAATATGTCTATTAAACATAGTATCCCCAATTGCGAGACAATTATGGCAAATCTGCCATACAAAAATTTGAAGCTTGGGAGGAATATCAAGCTTCCAACTCCAACGATAGGGCCAAGGAGGCTTAGGAGCAAGATCATGAGCTAGCCAAGTTGTCGATTTGACTGTGAAAAGACCACTGGGGGTGGGTCCCCAAATAGGAGCATCAGTAATATCTGTGGTTGGCAAGGGAATCCCTTGCACTTTTAACATTAAATGTCTTGGAAGAAATTGACTAAGATTCGTTAGATCCCAACAATGATTTGAGGTGATGAAATGGGCTAATTTAAAATCCAAGTCAACAGTACTACTGTTTTAATTGAGAAGGGAGCAAAGGTTGGTTTGCCCCAACCAATTATCTAACCAAAAATTAATTGATTGGTCATTGCCAATTTTCCAACGGATACCCTTTCTTAGAAGCTCTCTTTGAGCCAAAATTTTTCTCCAAATGAAGGAGTCATTAGGTTTTGGATTGTACTCAAAGAACGATTTAGTATGTAAATATTTTTCTTTTATTAGAGTTGACCAAAAGGAGGTGTGATTGGAAATCAAATTCCAGTCAATTTTTGCTAGGAAAGCTTTATTTAAAGGCATGGTTCGTCAGAGACCTAAGCCTCCCTGAGACTTGGGGGAGCAGATGGTGTTCCCAGCAATTAAAGGAGTAAAATTTCTATATTTAGATTGTCGCCAAAACAAATTAGCGGTGCATAGTATCCATTTCCTTACACAAATCATTTGGGAGTAACGTAGAAGAGCAGGAATAGGCTGGAAGCGCTTCCAGGTTCGTTTGAATCAGATTATGGCGTCCTGCTTTTGATAGGAACCCTGATTCCCAAAATTGAATACGTTGCAACGTTTTAGCCAAAATATGATTATGGTCCCGTTTTGTGGGGTAGTACGAACTAAAAAAGATTCCCAGATAACGACCCAGGCATGATTTGGGGGTCATATTGAACCAGGGAGGCTTTTTTGGAGTTAGGGATCCTTTTTGACAGAACTAGTGCTGATTTATGGAAATTAATCAGTTGACCAGACATAGAGCAGAACTCATCTAGAATTGACTTTAACTTATTACAAGCCGAAGTAGTCGATTTGCAGAAAACGAGATTGTCATCTACAAACATTAGGCATGGAACCACGGAACAGCGTGGACAAATTTTAAAACCCATGCCTGATTTTGGAATAGCGCTTTCAATAGTTAGCTTATGGATTAGCACATCCATACAGATAATGAACAAGTACGGGGAAAGAGGGTCCCCTTGGCGCAAGCCTCGAGACGGCTTGAACCATTCAGTAGTATGACCATTTATCTTAATAGAGTAGGAAACAGTAGTGACGCATTGTTTGATCCACTTATGTTATTAATTTACCTACTTCTTTGGACACAAAATTTTAGAAGACTTAGATATGTAGATTATAGAAAGAAAGAGAAAGTAGTAATCCATTGGCTTATACTTCTTTTGTGCCTTTTCTATTGCAGTAATGACATTTTTACACTATTCACCTACCACTTTTTATTATCTATTTTGATTTTTACGTAATAAAAAATATAATCATGTGGAGTCTTATAAGATTCATCTCGATATATACTTTTAAAATGTCAAATTTTTATAATTTTTACTAGCATGTGGAGTCTTATAAGTTATACACTAGCAAACGTGAAAATTCAAATGTTGCAATAGAAAAGTAATAGAGGAAATAATTTGAAGTTAATATTATAAGCCAAGAAAAGTAGAGTGAGATAAACAGGAAAAAAAAGTAGTTAAACTAATAAGGGATAACCCAAAAAGAAAAGTAAGTAAACTAATAAAACTAGAGGGAGTAACATACTAAAATATTTATACTTCCTCGCTCGAGAGAGATACAAAAGAAACACGTGTACTAGGAGAGAAAGAAAGCTTATATTGCCAAAAATAAAAACAATGCCAGTAATAGAGAATTGTCAAAACAAGGAAACGATGCAAATAAAAAAAGATATATTTCTTAGTATCTTACCCTATTTTCCCCAAATTTCTCCCTAAACTCTCTTTTATAAGTTATCACAATTAGGAATGTTACTCCTCCCATTTCTATTACCGCATTTATGTGCTACATAGCTCCTCACGACACCACATTTTTCATTTTCTTTTTCATTGAAAATTTCACACCATTTTCTCAATTTCATCATTTTAATTGATTGTTAATATCTCATTGCCACCACACCTTCCCACAGCTCCTCTGTTTCACTTTTCATCTATGAAGCACGGAAACCTCTAGTTTAGAGAGGTCACATTATAGTGATAATGAAACCCGAAAATGACATTACCACGGAAATCACTGGAACATGAGGTTTACCTGTTTCCAATTCTAATTTATGTGCTATATAGCTTTCATCACACCACATTACATCTTTTTCACTGAAATTTTCTCAATTTGATCATAATTCATACTCTAAATAACAAACTCAAGTTACATACAATTACACCTTAACCTCAAATTATCTCTTCCTCTTTCTAATTTAACACTAACAAGTACACAAACTCTATATAATTTCATTTCATTAGATATGAATTCTATCTATATATACTACAATATTTCAAGATTAAAAAAAAAAACACAAATATGTACTCCATTAGCAAGAAAGAGAGAAGAAAAACCTAACCCCTAAAAAAAATAAGCGAAATTTCCTTAAAAAAAAAAAGGCGTGCTAAGGTAAGAAAGTATTGTTATGATGATGATGAATATGACTATTATTAATATTACTATTATTATCATCTCCATCTCCAACAGTAGGAGCTCCGGATGAAGAATCAGGCAACCCACCGCCACATTTATGGCAACGAACGGCGAGGATCTGACGGCAAGAAGGACACGAAGAGTGAGATCCAAGCCACGTGTCAATACACGACACATGGAATCCATGGCCGCACTGCGGAAGCACACGGATCTCTTCGCCGGCGGAAAAGTCCGACAAGCAGATAGCGCAGTCGTCAGAGAGTTTTCCAGCGTGTTGGTCGGCGGAGTAAGCCACCTTAGGTAGAGATTTCAGGACTTTCTTTTTCAACCCTTTGTTCGCCGGAGATGAGGCGGAGGATACGCCTCCGGCAAGGCGGCGGAGCCAGGCGCACCGGGCGACGGCGACGAGGCCGAGGACGCATATTAGGGCGCAGAGGAGGGCGGCAAGGATTACGACGAAGTCAGAGTCGATGTTTTCGCCGTCGCCGTCGTCGACACCGGGAGGTGAAGAGGAAGAGGAGGCGTTGAGGCTTCGGAGGAATCTCATGAGTGTAAAGAGAAAGAGAGGAGAGAGAAAATTGGGGATTTGGATGAGGAGAGAGAGGAGGGGGGTCAGAGGAAGTAAAGAATATGGACTAAAGGGCAGGAGGTGTGTTTTGTTTATATAGAAGTATATATATGGATGTGTTTCTCACCAAAAAAAAATACTATATAGATATATGGATGTGTAAATTAGTGTGGAAAAGTTAGTGAGTGTATAGAGTAACATGTAATGAATGTTATGTGAACTTTTTTGTCACAAAAAAAATGTAAACTTTTTTGTTTCTTCTTTTGCCTTATTTTATTTTAGGTTATAGACAGGTGTAATAAGGTAATTCCGATTCTTCTTTGCTTTTTTATATATTTTTTGGATTTTTTTACCTGCAACGGTTTTTTATTTTAGGAAATTGCATATCACTTATAACAATGTTGACATGTTTTACAATATATTCACTCTTTCTCTCTCTCAAAATATAGGGATGCTTTTTCACCTCTATCTATGTCTTTCCTCTCTTAAATTCTTGTGTCATACTTCAATAGTGCAAGTAACATAAAAAACAGATCAACTATTTGTTTAAGGTAGGTGAAAGTAAAGTATGGAGAGAATGTGAAAAGCAAATGCTAGAAATATTTTTTACGAAAAACCAAAGGAGTATTTTATTGTATCCTACCATTACTCTGGTTACTGGAGTACTAGGGTTGTGGAAAAAAATTGAACCATTGTTTGTAAAAATGTTGTTTTCTACAACTTGATTAAACAAAATGGTAAGGGTTAATGGTTTTAGCTGATTAAACTGCTATGAATAACAATTAACAATTACATATACTAATCAATTTAATTTAAAATGTTTTAGCAACTATAAACAGTTGTCGCAAGAATAAAATGGTTGTACCCATATCACACTGCAACAAACTGATTAACACGGAGCGATTTAGTCTCGCTTTTGCACGGAAGTGTGATGCATTCGGTTTCAGAAAATGTGAAATCGTTATTTCGCAGTTCTGGTTTGGTTATGACCCAAAGCACACCAAACCAACCTACGAACACTATTAAGAAAATTATAAACAATTGGCGCAAGAATAAATGGTTATATTCATAACACATTGCACCAAACTGTTTAATACGGTAGCTAGGATTTGGTATTGTTTGGGCCAAAGTGTGGTGTGGTGTCGTCTGGTTTGAGAAAATGCCAAAGCGTCATTTGCTATTTAGTTTGGGTTATTCCCAAAGCACACCAAATGAACCTGTGAATGCTCCTAAATGTTATGTTGAATAATCCTTAATTTAGAAAAGAGAAACTACTAAAAGGACTGGAATAAAGTGATAATATAACATTTCTATATAAAAAAAACATATTATGTGGTGTGTAACTTATTGCCGCTTCACACTTTGACTTTTAAGCTTTTGGACACCCAAAGTTAATAATAAAAATTATAAATCTGTCAAAAAAAAGTTATAATGATTTTTTTTAAAGGTAAGAAAAAGAAGGTTAGGAGACCTTCCGCATGAGGGGAGCTCCCACCTTATCAGTTACAAGGATGTTTTATAGAGTGGAAGAAGTACAATCTTCTATACAAAATTGACTATCTACTAAATGACCAACGTTAGCAATCCAATCAGCCGTTTTGTTAGCTTCCCGATAGATATGACGAATATCCCATGATGTAAAAGAGTTGAGGAGAGTATGAATGTCTCTGACGATGTTGGTAATCTGCCATGGGGGTGACCAAATTCCTTTGATTGAGTTGATGACCATGAGATTGTCTCCTTCAATGATGATGTGCTGAATATGGTGTTTAAGGGCCAAGATGATACCGTGATTAAGTGCTAAAACTTCTGCCATGTAGACGGTGGTGGAGCCGAGGTTGACCGCTAGAGCTTTGAGAAGTTCCCCAGCTGAATCTCTTATAATGATGCCTGCTGCTGCTGAGTTGAGATGTTGTGGACCGTTGGTTGTTGTTTGTTGACGAACTGAGCCATCGAAGTTGAGTTTGAAGGAATGTTGAGGTGGTGGCTCCCAGGCCACGAGGATGGAATTGTTGTGATGATGAGTGGTGGTGGAATGATTGATGTAGGAAAGTGATAATGGGGAACCTGTGGAGAAACAGTTGTCAACCGTTTCTCTTAGGATCCATTCTTTATGAAGAATTTGGCTTTATGTAGGATTCTATGAACATTTAGGTTGACGTTATTGAAAATAGGCAAAATTGGCCTCAACACCCTGAACTATAGCTTGGGTGCACCCAACACCACCAACTACGACTAGTAGCCTAAATACCACCAACTACGGGGTGGGGTGCAGTCCGTACCACTAACTACGGGGTGGGGTGCAGTCTGTACCATAAAAACCCACCGTCATCGGCAACATTTTAGGCTTCCGGCCTCGGTTGGCGGGGTGCAGTATGTACCATAAAAACCCACCGTCATCGGCAACATTTTATCGACAACATTTTAGGCTTCCGGCCTCATTTATGGTACGGAATGCACCCCACCCCATAGTTGGTGGTGTTTAGGCTACTAGTCGTAGTTGGTGGTGTTGGGTGCACCCGAGCTATAGTTCAGGGTGTTGAGGCCAATTTTGCCTTGAAAATAACATCATTCCTTTCTTTCCATATGCTCCAAATAATGAAGATGTATTTTTGAAGAAGGTTTTTGTGAACCCTTAAGTCGGAGAGAGTGTTTAACACTGGTTCTGAATTAGTGTGATGTGGGAACCAAACTTTCATATCTTGCAAGTCCCATAGGGGATTGAGGCAGTGACAAGAGGCGAAGAGGTGGTCAATAGATTCCTCGGCTACGTTGCAGAAGCTGCAGCTGTTAAAAGGAATGATTTGTCGTTTAGCTAAAATTTGACGCACTGCTAGGCAATTATGACATATTTGCCAAAGGAAATTTTATAGCTTTGGTGGGATTTGTAATTTCCAAATTCATCGATATTGCCATTTTTCATTTTGAAGGGGGATTTTATGAGCTATCCAGTTGGCAGATTTAACTGTAAAATTTCCTGAGGAGGAAGGTTCCCAAATTGGTTCATCCGGGACAGGATAAATAGGAATTGGGAGTCCCTTAATCATTTGGATAATATGGTCTGGGAGTAGGATTCTTAATTTTTGTAGATCACAAGTTCTATTTGGAAGGATGAATTGACTTAGTCGGATTGACAAATCTATTTGATTGTGCGATGCAGGAAGCATATTAATGAGGCTATCATTTGTGCGCCAATTTTGTAACCAAAAAAGAATATGTTTCCCATCTCCAATTTTCCATCGAATGCCTTTTTGTAAAATATTTCTTTGCATAAGCATTTTCCTCCAGATGGGGGAATCATGAGGCTTAGGGGAGCAAGTGAAAAAAGATTGTCGGTTTAAATACTTTTCTTTGACCAATTTAACCCAAATATTATTTGGGTATGTGAGAATTTTCCAACCAAGCTTGGCTATAAATGCTTGGTTCATTGGAAGAGTTTTCCGGAGACCAAGGCCTCCTTGAGATTTAGGGGTGCACATTTTATCCCAGGCAATTAGCGGAGTACTATTTTTATTTTTATTTTGACGCTAGAAAAATTTTCGATGAATAGAATCAATAGATTTCGCTATGTCCGATGGGAGCATAGTTGATGCGCAAGTATAGGAAGGTAGGGATTCTAAATTCGATTGTATCAAGGTTAGTCTCCCTGCTTTAGAGAGGAACCCCGATTCTCACAGGTTTATACATTGTTCTGTTTTGCTTAGAATTGAATTGAGATCCGCTTTGGTGGGATTGAATGAGCTGAAGAAGATGCCCAAGTAGCGTCCCAGAGAGGACTTTGGTAGCATATTGAATTGGCTAGCTAGTATAGTTTTTCTTGTTGGTTGAACATGCGTGGAAAAGATGATGGACGATTTGTGGAAGTTAACAAGCTGTCCTGATAAGCTGCAGAATTCATCTAATGTTGTTTTGAGAGTTCTACATGCCTCATTGGAAGCCTTGTAGAATAGGAAACTATCGTCGGCAAACAAAAGACAAGGTATGTTTGCAGTTCTGGGGTGAATTTTAAAACCGATACCAGATCCTCGAATATGGGATTGTAGTGTTAGTTTCCTGATTAAGACTTCCATGCACAGAATGAATAAGTAAGGTGAGAGTGGGTCACCTTGACGGAGACCCCTTGATGGTCATGGAGAAGTTTCCCGTTAACTTTTATTGAATACGAGACATTAGTGACACATTCTTTTATCTATTGTATCCAGATTGGAGGGAAGCCAAATGCCTTTACAACTCCCCATAAGAAATCCCACTCGATTTTGTCATAGGCTTTTTCCATGTCAAGCTTTAAAGCGCACCATCCTGTTTTATTTTGTGATTTTTGGAACGTATTGAGTGCTTCTTGAGCTATAAGTAAGTTATCATGAATTGATCTATCTTGCGTGAAAGCATTCTGTAAAGGACTTACTTCTCGCTGAAGAATTGGACGTAGCCGGTTGACAATAATTTTTGAGATTCCTTTGTAAATGGTGTTTATTAAGCTGATCGGACGAAAATGGTCTGGCGTTTCTGGGATATCTCTTTTGGGAATGAGTGTAATTAGAGTGTGGTTAAGGGACGGTGCCAATTTGCCGTGGTGAAAGAAGCTTTGAATTGCAACAACAATATCTTTTTCTATAATTGGCCAGTAAGCATGGAAAAATTTGGCTCCAAAACCGTCCGACCCCGGTGCTTTATTGGGGTTAATATTAAAGATCGCTTCTGTAATCACAGTTGGTGTAATTGGTGCTAGTAAAATATCGCAATCAGATTGAGCAACAAAGGGGGTGAGGAAGCTGAGGTCTAAGCTTCTTTGGCTATTAATATTTATTCGGAATCGTTGCTGGAAAGAGTTGGTCAACAAGTGAGTGAGGTCTTGTTGGGAATCCACCCACTGCCCCAATTCATTCTTTAGTCGGAAGATAGTGGAGAATGTTCGTATTTTCTTCATTTTGTTATGGAAGAATCTAGAGTTACGGTCGTCTTGGGTTAACCACGTTTTGCGGGCGTTGTTCCCCCAGGCCTTTTGATTGAAAATAAGTAATTTTTCTCTTTGAAGAAGGAGTCTATTGATGTGTTTAATCCATATAGTATTGAACGGTTGGTGCCATAGTTTATCCTGTAATTCTTTAAGTTTATCATCATTTGCTTGTAGTTTGTTTGCCGTGTGCCTATATTTAGTTTTTGCCCAAGTTTTTAGTTCGCTTTTGATGCGTATGAGTTTTTGCTGTATGCGATAGAATCGCGATCCAGTGATCTGAGTGTTCCAATTCTTTTTGACGATAAAGTGTGATTCTTTATCTAGGATCCAGAAGTTATGGAAGCGAAATGGTGGTGCCTTAATTAAAGGTCCTTGGTTGGTAGAGAAAATGATGGGTGCATGATCAGAAACAGTGAAGTTTCCATAATTTAATGTGCTATGAGTGAAATCGTTAAAGAAACTTTGATTTGAGATGGCCCTGTCAAGACGTTCATAGATGGGTTTGTCGTTTGCGAGGCCTTTCCAGGAGAAGGCTTTGTGATAACAAGGGATATCAACTGCCGAATGTGTTTGTAAAAGGTCTGGGAGTCGTTTTAGTTGATTGTTTTTAAGTGGTGCCCCACCGAGTTTGTCTTGATGGAGTAGCATTTCATTGAAATCCCCTAGCAGAAGCCATGGATGTTGAGCATTATGTAAGCAATTGTTGAGATAAGCCCAACAAAGCATCTTTGTCTATATTTTGTGCGGGACAATAAGTACCAAAGATGGTGTAGATCTTGTTATTTGGTTTGTAGAGAATTTCTAATTGAACTAGTCTAGCGTGGGTAACCTGATTTTGTACAGTGATATTGTTGTTATTCCAACAGATCCATATTCCGCCCGAATGGTTAATCGGATCAACAATGACATTGTTATGAAATTGTAGTGTTTTGAGTATTCGCTTGCTATTAACGGTGGTGGTTAGTGTTTCGATGACAAAAATGATATCCAATTTGTATTTATTTTTCAGGTAAATTAATTCGCTCAAAGCTTGGGGTTTTTTACCCCCTTGAATGTTCCAGCATAAAATTTTCATATAATAAACGGATTAATGAGATAGATTCATTTGGTAGGTTTAAAATAAATCTGTCCGTACATAGGCCAAAGATATGGCCTCATTACCTTTCTTCCTCTCCTTGATTCAGTTATGAGATGAGAAAATAGGCCTGTCATAGAAAGAAAACGAGTCAGGGGGTGTATCACCCCTGTGCAAAAGCAAGTGTCAAGCACTCGGTTCGATAAGGCTTCAAGAGCCTGTTCATTTAGGTAAGTATACATTTGCTACTGTTGGAGCACTCGATTCGGAGAATTTTTTTCCTTGGATCTGTAAAACACGTGGTAAGCAGCTTGCTCAACAATCCTGCAACCAAGTAGCACACGGTTAGGGGGTGTGATAACAGTCCTGTTCTTAAGCGAGTGTCTAAGCACTCAGTTCCATATGAGATTGCAATCCCGTTCCATAGTAGTAGTCAAAATGCAATGAAGCAGTAAAAGGATTAAACCGATAGAACCCAAGTTTTGAGTAAAAAATTTGCAATGAAGGATATCGTAATGGTCTTCCGAGAGACTGAAAGTTGCGCCCACCTTGACTGAATGGATTCCAAAAGAGAAAATTGATCTGTAAAACTTGAACAAGTTGTGAAGGGGTGAAAATCCACCCCTGTTCCATAGCGAGTGATAAAGCACTCGGTTCCAATGGGGTACGAAGACCCGTTCCATCTATAAATTGGTAAAAAGAATTTTAACAATCACAAAAAGAGGGAACTCCAAGTAAGTGCAGATTATTCTAATAATAAGAGACATTAGAGGTTTTACCAACCTATCAATAACTATATTATTAGAGGTTGAAATAGCAATATCAAGAGTGAAAGGAAACAGAGAAGCATGAAAGGATTTGAATTTGTAATCTCTTAAATAACTATTTATTATCAATGGAATCATATTTTTTGAAGAATCTACCGTATTATCAAAGAACATAGTGACCTGAAAATGAGCACAACAGCTACACCAGAACCGAAATATAAAAACATCCCATTTCCTTTGCGAGTGATGGAGCACTCGAGTCCAAGTGGGCATGAAAACCCAATTCAAATAGGAGATAAAAGCAATACGACTATAAATGTCTAACCCAAAGCAATTAGATGTCAGAAAGATGAGAAAGATGAGCAACTGAGCACCATAGGTAGACTAATACCCAAGTATCGTGGCTATGAATAGACAATTTTTAACAATTAATGGAGTAGGATGAGTTATTGCAATCCATCCATACATAATTAAACGCAGAGAGAATGAAATATTGGCCACAAAGAAAATATTCAAGTCCATAGCAAAATAATACCACCAATAGAAAGGCAAACAAAGGGGAGATAAACCTCCGGTATCATTAGCCATGAATATTTCAGAACAGTAGAGGGAGCCATAATTGTTGAGATCATGGGAGAGATAAGAGTCAAGGTGAAAGGAAGCATAGTCATGTAAGATATAATACCCAGATTTAATCGACCATTGCTTATTTTTTGCAGAAACCAACACAGTAGCGCATAAGAACCATATCGCTAGAAATCGATTGAACATAGTAACTAGAAAATGAGCATAAAAGTTAGACAAGTACAAAACTATCATATCTAGAAGAAGGCACCCATGAACAACTAGTATAGTTATAGTATAGTGAAACATACCAGGCCCGACTCTAGTGTTTCCGTTCTTCCATTCATAAGCAAATAGAGTAATAGAAAAGGGGTTCACAAAGAAGACAAACGAAAGCTTATCTAACTGGCACAATTTGTTTGAGATAAAACAAGATCCAACAATTGAAGGGGATTTGCAGGCCAACCAGAAACAATAAGATACCAAAGAAAGGAGCATACTTACCTGGATGCAAGAATGGGGGTGTTGGCAGGAGCGAACCACCGACTTTTGATAGCAGCACACTCGAGGCCGGGAAAAACTGGGCCCATCTCCACCACCGTCAATAGTCCCGTGACCAGCTCCATCAGAATCGGGATCCTGGGTGAAGGCATAGCGGCTGCCGCGGCGCGTTAGAGGTCTGGTAGGACTGGGCTTAGGGGTGTAAGTGGACCGCGAAAAGTCAGAAGCCTCCGTCCGTCCAAATCAAACTTGTCGGACGGACCTGACCGAATTTTTTTGGCCTGACTTGACTCAAATTTTCGAGTCCAAATATTTTCGGATTGGATTTGGACTCAACCCTTTGGAGTCTAATAAGTCCAGTCCAGTCCAAAAATATTTTTATATGTAATATATATTTAATATTTATATATATAATGTATATATATTTAATATTTATATATATAATTTAAAAGATGTATGTGACTTATTTTATGGAATGGATATAATGAGCTTAATTTTTCAAATTCAATTATGAGAAAACGTTGTAAATCATTGAATCGAAATCGGGGAAAAAAAATAATCGGACTGGACTAGACTGGATTCGGACTCAAGAATAAATTATCGGACTGGACAGGACTGGACTCAAAAAATATTTGGATTGGAGTTGGACTCAATTTCTCGAGTCCAAAAAACTTTGGACTGGATTTGGATTTGACAAAGTCCAATCCAGTCCAATCCACTTACACCCCTAACTGGGCTCATCACTATTCACGGCTGAGACGACAATGGGTGTGGTGGTGACGGTAAAAACACCCCTGCAAACTGCCAACCAAGGCTCGTTCCCGGTCGTCGGGTCAGAGAAGCAACAACGATGTAACAGATTGATGGCGTGAATTGGACCTGATTCGTTCTTGGTCGCCGGAGAAATGGCACAGCTGTGGCACAACAACGTCGTCGCGAGACTGGGATCGGAGGAGGGAAGACAGCGTCTGATGAACGAGGCAGCGGTAGTACTAGCTTTTGAAGGTGATTTAGATCGCAAGTGGAACAATTTCAGGCAAGTTCCCACAAGAATTGGAGCATGAGCAGTAGTATGGGGTTGAATTTGCTTCGAAATAGCCTTGAGAAGGGGTGATTCAGGTTGAAATGAGGTGGTTGCAAGGGAGGATGAGAAGCGTATAAGGGAAGCTGTTTTGATATTCTTGGGAGAATAGCGTTTCTTTTTCCTCTTTTTTCGTTTCCTTAGTGGGGTTATTTTTCTCTCTCTAGAATTCCTTAGCATATCATGTTTCCCTCTCAGTTATAATGAATTGATAGGTTGAAAAATATATATTGAGACGATAAATCTAGTATTTTATTTATTTATTTTTTCTTAGGGGATCTAACGTCTTACATATTAAAAGAAAAAAAAAACATACCATCATGTTGGGATATGAAAAATGCACAAGAAAAATATTGCAATTAACAAGATAGATAAAATAATTTATTCAATTAGGTAAAAAAAAAATAGTGAAATTTGTCAGAAACAACCTTTTAAAAACCACTTTTTGCGAGAAACAACCTTTTAAAAATTTTCTGACAACTTAAGACCTTAAACAAAAAATTTTTTGTTGGAAACAACCTTACTCTACTTTCCGACGTTGACCAGCCGCATTCCGGCGCTGAATCACGTAAGTCAGTCACGTGAGTTGCACGTAAGTCAGTCACGTGAGTTGCACGTGACTCGTGTTTTGCTCCATTTGAACCCTTTCCCTCCTCCCCCACCCCTACCCACCTGAACCTCCCTCGCCTCTATAACACCCCGACTCTTCCGGAGTCGAGTATATCGTCACCAATGCGCATCTAGGGCCAACAACTGTCCTCAATAACCAACACAAGTTCTTCCGACGTATTTTGTCCTCACTCATGCGCACCCTGAGAAACTTCCCAGGAGGTCACCCATACCAAGATTACTCCCAGCCAAGCACGCTTAACTGTGGAGTAACTAAGGAATTAAGCTCCCTAAAAGAAAGATGCATCTTGTTGGAATGAGTAGCCTGCTAAATCCCTTTAAAGCAATCATGAGGGGTATTACATACACCCCCACTTGAGAACAGCAACGCCCTCGTTGCGCCTGAGGACTCCACATATTCGGCATACGGCCTGTGGGTCGCCCCAGCCTGAAGACTGATCGCTGGAGACTCCAGATATTCGGTCTGACGACCTCTAGGTCGCTCCTTATGACAATGCAGCCCTAGAATCCTCCCCCACTAGGCGCCTGAGGACCCCTAATATTCGGCCTAACGGCCTTAGGGTCGCCCCAACACGCGGTCGCAGGGTTGCTCTGATACCATTTGTAACACCCCGACCCATACGGAGTCGAGTATATCGTCACCAATGCGCATCCAGGGCCAACAACTGTCCTCAATAAACAACACAAGTTCTTCCGGCGCATTTTGTCCTCACTCATGCGCACCCTGAGAAACTTCCCAAGAGGTCACCCATCCCTGGACTACTGGCGGGAGGCGTTTGCCGTGTACGCCACCCAACCAAAGATAAAATTTCTCCTACTCTCATGCATACTAAGCAAGTATAATGGAAGTAGGGGTCGTATCCACAGGGAAACAGGGACGAGCTTTATATTTAGCGTGATCCAAAACCTAGATTAAGCTAAGGGCCGAGAAACCTAATAACAGGGGGTTTTCAAGTAGATTATAAACAAACTAAAATTAACTAGCATATAAACAAAATGAGAAATCAATATGGAAAGATCTTGAATCCGATTAACATCCACTTCAATTCATTATCGATCCTTGACCCTCCACTCTAATTATTTCCATAATTATCTATTGTTGAGAATTAATCTCGTATTCTCCTTATTCTTAGTTGAATAGCACGATCAGCGTGACTATAAAACCCTAACTAAAGGATAACCTAGTCCGATCAGCATCTAAGTTCAATCCAATAGCAGCAATAAACACAGAGAACCAATAGACCTGCTAATGTCATACACGCGATAAACATTCAACAGTTGATTCAATTTCCCTAAGAAATAACCAAGACGATCTGCATCTAAGTTACTCCCTAGTTTGCTACAAATTGATAAAAGAATAAAACACTCCGATTCTATTCTTAAATCTAGCATTAGATTAATTACACAATCAAACTAGTAACGTTCCTAGCATAATTATGCAAAAACCATAGAAAACAATCATAGAAATTAAACCATAATTAAGGAAAATAGATAGAGAGGAAATATCTCACAATAACGGTTGAAGCTTCATGTTAATCTCGTTCAAGAACAGTTCCAGCTACAATCCGATAGCATAAACCAAATCCATAGTTGAAATCCCTAAAAACTAAACTAAGAAATGAAAACTAAAACTAGGAAATGAAGAACAAAGAAATGGACAACAAAGAGGAATGAAGAAGGAAAGATGGAAAGAGGAGCATGAAGAAGGAAAGATGAAGAGAGGAGTATCCCCTCTCTCTCCTCAAACTTGCTGCTCCAACCCCTACATTTCGGCTCTCTTCTTTATCCTTCTTCGTCGTCCCTTTTTCATTAGGTTTTAGGAGGCTTTTAAACCCCGCACAAAACGTGGCCCCAAACCGACTTAAGCGTCGCGAGTCGTGCTACTGATCGCGAGTCGCGAAGAGTACGCTGCCTTCCCGCACAAAATGGTTGGGCAAAGGGTCGCGAGTCGTGACAGGCCTCGCGAGTCGCGAGGGCAAGGGTGTCGCGAGTCGCGACAGGGCTCGCGGGTCGCGAGCTGCTGCTGGGCAGGCGTGCGATGCTGGGCGGGCGATGCTGCTGCGCAGGCTTGGTGGGATGCTGCGCTTGCGATGATGGGCGATGATGCTGGCTGCTCGGTAGGCTTGGTGCTATGCTAGGCTACGACTTGCGGCGATGCTTGATTGGAACATGTGGCGACGCTTGGCAAGTATAACGATGTTGAGTCGTTCCAAACACTAATGCTTCTAGGAGCTCGGAACTTACAACTTTAACTATAATTAATATACAAAATTCCGAACTTTCGCTAAGAGTTAAATAAAACGCAAACGTTAACAATTATGATCAAGACCCTTAGCAAAAAGCACCCAAAATATAATAAAAACACCGTATAACTTGAGCGTATCAAATACCCCCACACTTGAACTTTACTCGACCTCGAGTAAACTCAAAAGTGAGAATCACCAAATAAATCATCACCCAAGCTATCGACACCAACCTACACTCCTCATCAACTACATCATCATCATCACATCTTAACAACATCCGCTCAAAACCTTAACGTAAGGGATGATGATTCCCCCACACTTGGCTTCAAGCTACAATCAGAAATACAGACGCGACAACAATAATCACCAAACGACAACCAAAATGTGAGCTCATATCCTGAAGGATCTCAAAGGAGTTGAACTCACTCCAATGCCACAATCAAAATGACAGCTCGCCTAAAACCTCAAAAGATAATCTATAACTACTACTACTAGTACAACCAACCTAGATAAGCAAGCCATGGAACAAAGACAAAAAGGGATAAATTCCATGCTTACTCCCAAAAATAAACAATCAACCAAAAGAATGTGAAAGCCAAAACAAATCTTCACAAAATCAAGGATGAATTCACCAACCTTACCCGAAAACGCTTTCCACCTTATGACACCATCTCCGGCAAATGAGTTTTCAAAGTATATAATTCTCTCTTAATCTCTCATTTTGCCTAGGAGCCCTTTCGGGTTTTCATCCTAGCTTCTCACATTTTTTTTTTTTCATCTCTCTTCTTTTTCCGGCTCACAAAACTCACCCGCTCAACTAGCCCTTTTTTGCATAGGCCGCCCTTCCGGGTTTTCGACCTATCCGAGCCCCCAATTTTGCCCGAGTCGCCCGCCCTTGCGGGTTTTCAACTCAGTGGGATTCATCTCATCACTTTTTTTTTAATATTTTTTTTTTCATTTTTTTTTTCAAATTGAAAGTAATAAATACAACATAGATACATGAGAATGAGAATACCCTCCCCCCTACTTAAACTACACATTGTCCTCAATGGGTAAATCGAAGATCGAAAGCTCAAAACTCATGACAAACAATCCGTCAAACTCAAATTTCTTAACAACACCAACTCAAATCTCATAACTCAACTCACAACCCTCTCCCTCGAATCACTCAAACAAATGACAAATTCAAATTTATAAATTTTTGAGATTTGCACCTAGCTTAAGAGATCGAAAAGATACATTAACAATCTCAATCCTCTAGTGTTACCAACTCCTAACTATTGAACTCCTCCCAACGGGTTTTCTTTTGTGGATTTTGGCTCCAAGTGGATTAAGATTGGTTGTGGATCTTTTTAGTGGGTGGGCGGTGGGTGAAAGAAAAAAAAAATTTATGGTGGTGGAAATTTGATGAGAAAATAAAGGAAAAGAAAGAAAATAAGAGGGGTCTCGGGTTGCCTCCCGAGAAGCGCTGTTGTTTAAAGTCGTTAGCTCAACTTAGTACCTTGAGCTCAATAATTGGGCTTGTGCTCCATGTGTGACAATGGTGGCTCCATGTCAACCTCCAATTCAAGTACCTGCAAAACAGATTCAGAAGAACTCTTGCAATGCATCGTTAGTGGTACAGTTTCAAAACAAGGTGGTAAGTCAGGAGGCTTTTTCCGCTCTTTCAACTCGGGCACCATAACCTGCACGTTAGTAGGAGGCACACAATCCTCAACCAAGACATCATCAGCATTCATCAACTCATCAACCTGCTCAATATCAAGAACATCATGCAAAACAGAGTCAACAATGTTAATAGAGCAAAGTGAGTTATCATCCTTAAGTAGAAGCTTAGAATCATTTATATCAAATGCCTCTACCTTTCCCTCAAACTCCATAGTCAAAGAACCAGCGCAAACATCAATTTTAGTGCAAGATGTTTTCAAGAAAGGTCGCCCCAAAAGGATTGGGGTGGCATGCTTATCAGGTTCCATCTCCAAAACATAAAAATCAGCAGGAAATTGCAATTTCCTAACCTTAACTAACACATCCTCTAATTTACCCCTAGGATAAACATTGGATCTATCAGCTAATTGAATCACCACACCAGTTTCATGCAAATTGCCAAGTTTCAAAGACTTATACAATGAATATGGAATCACATTAATTGACGCACCTAAGTCTAACATGGCTTTAGGAAACATGGTGTCACCTATAGTACATGGGATGGTAAACATGCCTGGGTCATTGCACTTTTGAGGTAATTTCTTTTGAAAGATAGCAGAGACATGCTCGTTAGCCTTCACTTTTTGCACTCCCTTTTGTTTTTGCTTTCTTTTCGAAGTACACAATTCTTTAAGGAACTTAGCATACCTAGGTACTTGATTTAAAGCATCAAAAAGGGGAATGTTTACCTCACATTTACGAAAGATTTCGTAAATGTCTTTGTTGTGCTCTACATTGCGGGTTTCTCTCAATGCCTCGGGAAATGGTGGCTCTGGTTCATATGGTGGAGGAGTTGATTTTTGGACTTTCTCCTCTTGTTGAGGTGGCAATGATTTACAATCTGTTGTCGGTTCATGCTCGATCACCTCTTCCACTATCTCTTTGTCTCGAACCACCAACCTCTCTTTGCTTGCAATTTCCGCTCCACTCCTCAATGTGATAGCACTCACGTTCATTTTAGGGCTGAGTTCTGTTTGGTATGGCAACCTCACCGAATCCCTAGCCTCTAACTTGGTTACAGCTCCTGCAATTTGGCTTACTTGGCTCTCCAAGTTCTTGATGCTCGATCGAGTTTCCTCTTGGAACTGCACCATGTTACCCTGCATGTTAGTCACATTTTTAGTTAAAGCATTTAACATTTCTTCAGTGGACATGCTAGAGCTCGAGTCTCGGCCTTGGGGCCTAGGATAAGGGTGTGGTTGTGGCCTGTTATAGTGCTGTTGTTGATGTTGATTGCCAAATCTGAAGTTAGAATGATCTCTCCACCCTTGCTCGGAAGCATAGGAGTAGGGATCATGTCTCTGTAATGCTTGTTGGCCTTGAAAACCTACAGCTTTGACCTCTTCCCTAAATTCTTCTTGTATTTGAGGGCAAACATCAGTATGATGATCTAAAGAACAAATTATACAAGCTTTTACCTGTTGAACTCTATTGTTCTTTACCATGAACTCACGCATCATCGATGTAAGATCTTGTACTTGATCCTCGGCCTTTGAAGAGCTAGAACCTGGACTTTCAACATTTGCTCTACGATGATTCGATCTTCTACTAAACTGTCTCGAGCCTTCAGCTAGTTCTTCAATGAGTTCTCTAGCTGTAGTTGGGGTTTTGTTTATGAAAGAACCTCCACTAGCAGCATTCACCATTCGCACATCTTCGTCAGAAGAACCATTGTAAAAGTACAAAATGAGGTCTTCATCAGAATAGCCATGATATGGACAACTAGCACAAAGTCTCTTGAACCTCTCCCAATATTCGTAGAAAGACTCATAGTGTTTCTGCTCAATATTGCTGATTTCCTTCTTTAATGTTGATGACTTAGAAGCTGGAAAGAACTTCTCAAGAAATCGCTTCTTCATTTCAACCCAAGTGGAAATGCAACCAGGAGGAAGATAATATAACCAATCTTTAGCTCCATCCTTCAAAGCAAAAGGAAAAGCTCTCAACTTAATTTGTTCATCCTTTGCTCCACTTGGTTTCATGCAAGTACAAACCACGTGAAACTCCGAAAGAAATTTGTTTGGATCTTCTCCATTGAGCCCATGGAACGAAGGAAGCAAGTGTATCAACCCCGACTTCAATTCAAAAGTAGTGCCTTCATCAAGAGCCGGAAATGAGATGCACAATGGTTGTTGATCAAGGTTAGGAGCCGTGAGCTCCCTCAAGGTACGAGTTTCAATTCTCGGAGGCATCTCTTCCTCCACTTCAACGTTAAAAGATGATTCTTGAAAATTTTCTCGCAAAATGTTTCTCCACCTGAAAAGAGTCAATTCTAATTCGGGATCGTAATGCAAAGATTCTTTGTTAGTAGTACGAGTGTTAACCATAAACAAAGAGCACAAGCAATACAATCCAAAAACACACGCTATATACAAACAAGTAACACAGTTTCCCCGGCAACGGCGCCAAATTTGGCGGGAGGCGTTTGCCGTGTACGCCACCCAACCAAAGATAAAATTTCTCCTACTCTCATGCATACTAAGCAAGTATAATGGAAGTAGGGGTCGTATCCACAGGGAAACAGGGACGAGCTTTATATTTAGCGTGATCCAAAACCTAGATTAAGCTAAGGGCCGAGAAACCTAATAATAGGGGGTTTTCAAGTAGATTATAAACAAACTAAAATTAACTAGCATATAAACAAAATGAGAAATCAATATGGAAAGATCTTGAATCCGATTAACATCCACTTCAATTTATTATCGATCCTTGACCCTCCACTCTAATTATTTCCATAATTATCTATTGTTGAGAATTAATCTCGTATTCTCCTTATTCTTAGTTGAATAGCACGATCAGCGTGACTATAAAACCCTTACTAAAGGATAACCTAGTCTGATCAGCATCTAAGTTCAATCCAATAGCAGCAATAAACACAGAGAACCAATAGACCTGCTAATGTCATACACGCGATAAACATTCAACAGTTGATTCAATTTCCCTAAGAAATAACCAAGACGATCTGCATCTAAGTTACTCCCTAGTTTGCTACAAATTGATAAAAGAATAAAACAATCCGATTCTATTCTTAAATCTAGCATTAGATTAATTACACAATCAAACTAGTAACGTTCCTAGCATAATTATGAAAAAACCATAGAAAACAATCATAGAAATTAAACCATAATTAAGGAAAATAGATAGAGAGGAAATATCTCACAATAACGGTTGAAGCTTCATGTTAATCTCGTTCAAGAACAGTTCAAGCTACAATCCGATAGCATAAACCAAATCCATAGTTGAAATCCCTAAAAACTAAACTAAGAAATGAAAACTAAAACTAGGAAATGAAGAACAAAGAAATGGACAACAAAGAGGAATGAAGAAGGAAAGATGGAAAGAGGAGCATGAAGAAGGAAAGATGAAGAGAGGAGTATCCTCTCTCTCTCCTCAAACTTGCTGCTCCAACCCCTACATTTCGGCTCTCTTCTTCATCCTTCTTCGTCGTCCCTTTTTCATTAGGTTTTAGGAGGCTTTTAAACCCCGCACAAAACGTGGCCCCAAACCGACTTAAGCGTCGCGAGTCGTGCTACTGATCGCGAGTCGCGAAGAGTACGCTGCCTTCCCGCACAAAATGGTTGGGCAAAGGGTCGCGAGTCGCGAGGGCAAGGGTGTCGCGAGTCGCAACAGGGCTCGCGGGTCGCGAGCTGCTGCTGCTGGGCAGGCTAGTGCTGCTGGGCAGGCGTGCGATGCTGGGCGGGCGATGCTGCTGCGCAGGCTTGGTGGGATGCTGCGCTTGCGATGATGGGCGATGATGCTGGCTGCTCGGTAGGCTTGGTGCTATGCTAGGCTACGGCTTGCGGCGATGCTTGATTGGAACATGTGGCGACGCTTGGCAAGTATAACGATGTTGAGTCGTTCCAAACACTAATGCTTCTAGGAGCTCGGAACTTACAACTTTAACTATAATTAATATACAAAATTCCGAACTTCCGCTAAGAGTTAAATAAAACGCAAACGTTAACAATTATGATCAAGACCATTAGCAAAAAGCACCCAAAATATAATAAAAACACCGTATAACTTGAGCGTATCAACTACTCCCAGCCAAGCACGCTTAACTGTGGAGTAACTAAGGAAATAAGCTCCCTAAAAGAAAGATGCATCTTGTTGGAATGAGTAGCCTGCTAAATCCCTTTAAAGCAATCATGAGGGGTATTACAGCCTCCCCACCCCTCCCCCACCCCGAAACCACCCCCCCCCCCGAACCACCCCACCCCAACCATCCCATCCGAACCACCCCACACAATCTGTTTCTCTCTTCACCAAACACCACACCCACCAACGTCAACCACACCACCTCCACCACCAACATCGAAACCCATCGACCACCGTCTCTTTCTTCACCAAACCCCAAACCAACCTTCAACCATAGCACCACCACCAACATCATCGAAACCCAAACTCCCTCTCTCTCTTTCTCTCTCTCTCTCTCTCCCCTCTTCACAATCATCTGTGTACAATACCTTTGCTATGAGGCGAACAACTATGCGGCGGCGAAGCTTAGAGCAGGGCTGGTGGCGCAGGTTGGTGGTGCGAGAGAGAAAGAGAGTGAGAGAGAGGAAGCAGGGCCGCCAGCTGAAGCGGCAGGATTTCGGTGGTGACTGGGAATGGTCGGGGAATGACACGACATGCTGGGGTGTGGTGATGCAGTGGTTTACTGGGTGATCAGAAGGCCGTGGTGGGGCGGCAGAGGGGTCGAAACAGAGGAGAGAGAAGGTAGAGGAAAACAGGTGAATTTTTGGGGTTTCTTTGGGTCGCGTTTTCGAGCGAAATTAAGAGAGATTACCGGCGAGTTTGTGAGTGAAGTGAATGGTGAGTGTGGTGTTTAATGGTGCCGTGGTTGGAGCTATTTATAGCCATGGCTTGTCTTCAAGAGGCTTGCCGGAGCCCGGAACCCGAGCTTGGGGTAGGAGGAGAAGAGGAAGGAGTGAATTGGGTGAGGAGAGAGAGATTTTAGGGGTAATTGGAGGGAAAGGGAAGAAAATAAGAAAAAAAAAACGACCCATGTGCTTCGCACATGTCAGTCAACGTCGGAAAGTGGAGTAAGGTTGGTTCCAGTAAAAAAAAATTTTGTTTAAGGTCTTAAGTTGCCAGAAAATTTTTAAAAGGTTGTTTCTCGCAAAAAGTGGTTTTTAAAAGGTTATTTCTGACTATTTCGCAAAAAGATATGTTATGTTTCAATTGTATTTGTCAATTTATAGATAATACCATAAAAAGAAAAGTCATAAGCTCTAATGATTTTTGGAGGAAAGGGATAAGATGCTGCTAGCTACTACTACTACTAGCCTACTACTTGCTACTCCAACCTTTTTCACTAAATAAGTAAAAAGTGTTTTCCTTTGTATTTCTTTGTTGGTTTTTTTTGGTGTTTGCCTTTTTTGGATGATGAGGATTTAGGCGGCTTAGGTCAGGAGAAGGGGAAGAGGATAAACTAGATGCAGCAGCACACTGTTTCCGAGTTCCTGCTTTTCTCATTTTGTTGGTTTCGTGTGGAAGTGTAGTGTAAAATTGCGCCACCTTATTGCTTAGTTTGGTGTGTTCATATTTACTCAATGCTATAATAATGTAACTTCATAATATCAATAATTTGGCACTCCAAGTCTCCAACTACCAATACAATAAACCAAGGCAGCATGGTGGAGTTTAACATGTAGCTTTGAGTTCGCAAGTTCGACATCTGTTTAGCTACAATGAGATGTGGTTATTGGGCAGGTCAGACAAGTCGATTTTGGATCAGGTCACTTAGTGGGTCAACTTGTTAATGGATTAAAGCGGGTTAAAAAATGCGGATGGCGAGCCGATAGTGGCGGTGATTAGGAATACGTAGACCTGGTGATCGAGTCGTTGGGAATTTGGGATCATGTTTGGTTTTGGTCATTTTAGGTATGTTGTAGATCAATCGATTTCGGTTAGGTTTGAACCTATTTAGGTTTCGATTTTGATTCAGTTCTATGGTGGTTGCAGTAGGTTTGAGTGTCGGGTCAGAAGTTCGGTTCATTCGAATCGGGTGAACATTGACCGAGGTCCATTGGGAGTACGTTTGTTTTGATTATGTTCTTTGGTGGTCTAATGCACGGTCATATCTTATATTTATTTGAAACACAATTACTCTAATATAAAAAACCTACATTTATTTATATCTAAAACAAATATTAAAAGTTGTATTAAAAAATATATACACTACATCCGTTTCTTAATACAAGCAACATATTACTTTTTGGGATGTTTCATCATCCTTGGAACATTTCTCTTATCAACAAATTCTTATACAAAAAAGCTTTATTTTATTATTTAAGCACATGGGTCATGTTTCACTCTCTCCTCATCCTTGGTTTATGTGTCATTTGCCAATATTGCATTTATTTAGAAACAGATGAAGTATATCTTAAAAGATCATAGTAGTTACTAATTTGTTTTCCAAGCAATTTCTTGTTGGCTTTTGGTACCTAAAACTAACAAGAATAAAATATATTTGCACCAAAAAAAGGATTAAAATTCGTACAACACACACGTCAAATCATTCGAGTCAAGTCGGGTTGGTTCAGTTCGGGGGGATTTATTTAATTAAATTCGGATTGATCCAGCTCGATTCACTTTGGATGTCGGGTCAAGTTTCAGATTCGTTTCAATTCAATTCAGTTTATTTCGAGGGTTGAGTTGTGGGTCATCATTTTGGATATAACTCAAGTCTCGATTCGAGTCATTTGATTCGGGGCTTTAAGTATTTAAGTTCGGGTGTGTAAGAATAAGGAGACACGGATTGAGAGAGATGAATGAGCACATATACAACCTCACCATATGTAAAAAAAAAAACCATATCTTTATTTTTTGTAAAATTATTGATTTACAATTATATAATTGTATCGACCTCGTCCAACAAAAGTCATGTCCAACATAAAAAAGAAAATTAACTAATTTGTCCCTTAACTAAATTTAGCCAAATAGAACTGACTAATCCTAAGGCAAAGGGTCGAGAAACTAACGCCACTATTATACTATTCTTGTCTTGAACAACTTGGAGCCGGGGCTTCTTTTCGCGCTATTATGGATACGAAATTATTGGGGAAATTTAGATTCAATTGTTGTTAAGGTATTAATCCACATGTGAGCTTGTCCCACATTGAAGAAAAAGAGAGAGAGTGACTAACATATAAGCTTAATGGGCTACTCCTTCTATTGTCAATTGGTTTTAGGATGGAACCTCATATGAGCTTGTGTGTGGTCACTCTCTTCTCCGGTGTGGGCCTATGTGTGTAGGTCCAATGATGAATTTGTCATGGTATCAGAGCAGGACGATCCTGGCCCATTGTTGTTCCCATATAGGGAGGTCCCAGTAATAGTGTTTGCCCCATGTAGGGGTGTTATTTCAGATGGGCTCACATGTGAGGGGGAGTGTTAAGGTGTTAACCTACATGTGAGCTTGTCCCACATTGAAGAAAAAGAGAGAGAGTGACTAACATATAAGCTTAATGGGCTACTTCTTCTATTGCCAATTGGTTTTAGGATGGAACCTCATATGAGCTTGTGTGTGGTCACTCTCTTCTCCGGTGTGTGCCTGTGTGTGCAGGTCCAATGATGAATTTGTCAATGTCAACTGCTCGTAACAAAAATAGGATTGACTATGGATTTGAGCCATAACCTTTTATTCTTTGCTCCCACTCTCAAGTCTCAAGGACATATCTTGTGTAATTAGGTTCTCAGGTTGGGTTGACTAAGAAATATTTTGATCTGATAATCTTCTCCTTACCATGTAATAAAATTCACTAGTACTAAGAGTGATGAAGTAGGAGTTAAGTAGTCGGCATCAAATACATTAAGATATTTTTTAACATAAATTTTGATATTTCTTTATTGGCCTTTGTTCGACCCCATTTTTAGTAGAAGTTGTAGATTCTACCCTACTAATAGCTTGTTTTTTTAGTCTTTCATACGGTGACATATTCTTGACTATATTGAGTTCAAGTATATTTACCAAATGAAATTTATACAACTAGTATATCAATCTTTAATATCTTTATTTAAGGAAGAAAATGACATTTTATTTGTTTACTTTGTTATATATTGAAGAAAATTTATAGTCAAAGTTTGGGCAGTTTGCTAAAGCCTAAAGGGACAACAAATTAGTTTGAAATGGAGGTAGGAAAGTGTCACTTTAGTACCCAATGAAGAAAAAGAATATGTGGTACGTGTCTAGCAATTTTTTCAAATGTTATTTAGTCTTTTGATCCAATTAAAATGTCATCATACTTGAATAGTAGTATACGACACTAACACACTATAACTTAAGAAAGTCTAGATAATCTCCAACATGTATCGGGTTCAAATGAGCGTTAATATACATACATCAAATTATCAAATAATGTATTGTAAGACATGAAACAAATTTGGACCAACTAAATAAACAAAATATGGCCTTCTAGGTCCAAGTAGAAAGCTCCAATTTAAAATCAATTCAATAGTTACATAAATCTTCTTAAATCATCCAAATTATTTAAATAAGTTAAAAAAAGAACACGAATTTATTAATCTCTTGTTAAATTCGAATCGAGTCCTTAGATCGTATCCATTTTTGCTGACTTAAGCCACCACCATGGTTGGCAAAGGGGTGAAAAAGATGGGGTAACGGTCGAGTGGGATATTTAATGTGTCAAAGTTCATTCATCCCATGATAGTAGGGTAGGAGATTTGGGAGAATCAACTTGGATAAAGTGAGGAAAAGGGTTGTAATGTGTAATCTTTGGGAGAATGAAATGCAACTATCAAATTGGTATAAAGTTAGGCAATATAGGTTAGTGTCCCCTCCAACACCAAAAGTCAAAAGAGAGTTTCATTTCTCTTTCTCTCTTGTTGCAAATTTTTTTTAGCCCCCTTCCTTCCTTCACGGATCTCAACACTTTCAGTTACTGTTTCAATATACAAAGCCTGGCCCCACCACTCTAATCTAATGTATGCCTCCTTTTAATATTTTTATTAGTAGGAGTTAAAAGTATTTTTAAAAAAACTAATATGAACCCGGTGCACACTAACTTGGTGTGCACCTGATCCATCTCACGTGAGTTTTAATGATTACAACTTTCCGGTTTTGCCGCGTTCAGTCTTCCGTTCTTTTCTCTCTCCTGATAACTTCTCTCTCCTCTGATAATTTCTCTCTCCTGATAGTGTATTTTTGAAATGATATAGTGTATTTTAAAATGATAGTGTTTTGCTGAGTTTTTTAGCATGATAGTGTTGCATGATATAGTGTATATTGGCATGATATAGTGTATTTTGAAATGATATAGTGTATTTTGACATGATAGTGTTTTGCTGTGTTTTTTGATATGATAGTGTTGCATGATATAGTGTGTTTTGATATGATATAGTGTATTTTGAAATGTTATAGTGTAGTTTATTTGTATATTACACAAAATTATCATAATGGATCGTTATAGTGTTTGACATGATAGTGTATTTTGACATGATATAGTGTATTTTAAAATGATATAGTGTATGTTTGTTCTGAACAACTGTTTTTGTTAAAATTTTAGGGCGAGAGAATCTTATTGAAGATAGAGAAAATCACGCGGATTTTGGAAAGCGGGAGTGACTAGTTTGTAGTGGGGCACGTGTCTAGCTAGGCCTGGTCCATACTATTTTTAATGTGAACCGGGTCCACGCAAGACGGATTGAAGTATTTTTATGTTTTATGATTCATCTTCATCTTTTTTAACTCCTTTCTCTTTTCCTTTCTCCTTTCGGCGCGGTTACCACTTACCACCAGCGCCTATGCAAATGCATATTTCGCGCAACTGGAAGACACACGAGACTGTTACTTCTTCACTCCTTTGGTTGACTACCTTGTCAAAATGCAAAGCATGACCCATAGTTTATAGTTTATGCGGTTAGGGTTATTGAAAGTTAAACAATTACCTGTCTTAAACATCAATCAATTTTTTTATATGGTAAAGAGAGAAGTATAATACTCAATCATAACCTCATATTGATCAATTTTATTTAGTTTAGCAGGCAATGACTCTTAAGAGAGGACGATGATAAGGAAGAAAATTCCTAGCCTTAAAACGACTCTAGTATGATTTAAATGTTTTATATAGCTTGACAACAACTTGGGTAGATTAGTCATTAGTGCTTAAAATAGGGAGAATTCATGCTATTTTAGGTTTTTTAGCACGAAAACAATTGGGGTTTCAAGAAGGTAAACATTTAAAAAATGGAAAAATCTTAAGTTCTAGAGGTTTTCGTGCTTCTTAGGTAAGGTTTATTCTCATGACCTTGGGGTTGGGAGTTACAAACCTTTACTGTTAGACTAAACCATGCTTGGTAATCTATCTAGTGATATATTCTCAACTAAGAGTTATTAAATATTGAAGAATAGTTGTCTCTCCAATACTCCCTATTCTCTACAACATTCATTTCAAAAGTTCATGAATGATTTGGGGAGTGCATCTTCCATATGATTTGTAATTGATTAGGACATGTTCTTATCATCTAATATATGTAATAATATCGAGCTTATTATACTCAACTATATTTTATATATATTCACACACACACATACACACACACAATTTGACCTGATCAATTCTAATTGGGCATGATCAGTCCTGAAATTTTTTTTAGGGTGGATGGAGTGCACTCTCGGAGTTTCATTTTATTCAAATATATATTTGAGTTTTCTTTCAAGTATTAAGTATTGGATCTAGTTGGATACATATTAGATCAATGTGAGATTGTGACTGAGTCGATAGATCTTAAATCAAATACTGTTGGATCCAATCAATATTTGAATTCCGATCATAGGAGTGTGAGGAGTTACATTCTACTTCAAGTTTGATTATACGGGTATAAACAGATAAATTTTGGTCTATTAACAATAGGATACAAGCTACATGTTTGGGAATTTGAACCCCTACAAAGATAATGTAGAAGTTTGTCATCGGTTCTACATGTATGTTGTATAAATTTTTATTACATGTTTGGTTTAGTTTGTGGAATGAAAAGGAAATAAAATCAAATAGAAATAAGAAATACCACTTATAAGTGTGGGATTCAAGAGGGTAGCAAAATCTATGACGGTATGAAAAAAGGTAATAACTTGGTGGAAATAGTTATCTTCAGGCTTTAAGAGAAGGAAATCCGTCACTCCACCCCTTAAACATGTAATGGAAAATGTTTATTATTTACGTTTCCAACACTTAAAAAAGTTAAACCAAACACGCTATATATGTTCGACTAATGCAAAAGTTGAAAGTGGGATGAGGGGGGAGGGAAAGAGGATATGATGAGTAGTGATAAAACACTATTAGATAGTGGTCAGGCTAGCCAATATCATGGATGATCTTGTAATTTAGAAACCCAGTTAGTGTATTAAAGACACTTGTTATTTATAAACTGACCCTTGTTTATGTGTTTGATATACTTGTTATTTGTAAATCAACCCCTATTTGTGTGTGTTTGAGACACTTGTTGTTTATAAACTAATACATATTTGTGTGTATTAATGTGCTAAATTACAAGATTATCTCTAATAGTGGTCAAGCTAACCACTAGCTGATAGTGTTATATCATCTTTCATCTGATGATTTTGAAAAGACATTGGAATCAAAGTACAAGGAAAAAGAAAATAAAAGGTAAGACAGGCTAAAATTCATCCAAGTTCCCGCATCTCATTTGATTTTCTATATATATGGTTATTCTTGTTCTACCTTTTTTTTTTGGAAGTGGATATGGTTGTTCTACTTTAATGTCTTTAAATGGCTAATATGAGGATGGATTCCATTGACTAGCTAACAATGGCAATCCTCAAACGAATAAAAGATATGGGAATTTTAGAGGCATACGTAAACTTAAATTGTAAAAAAAAATAACAACGCTTTTGACTAAAAAGTGGATGACTTATTCATGAGAACATCATTAGCACCAAAGAAAATATGATAAAATATTAGGGCTCATTAGTTATTGATATTATTTCCTAGTGGAAGTGGGGTTGGTCGATATTAATTAGGTCGGCTCGATAGAGTCAGGTTCTATTGTTCTAATATATAGTAACTAGCCTTCTAGGTACGCGATGCGTGCGTCAATTGCTTAGGTATGTTCTTAAATTTCATCTAAATATGATTTTGAAAGTGTAACTATAGTACAAACTAATCTATATACACTAATAAACCTTGATAATTTTGTCCTTGGTGTCGTCTTCAGAATTGCTCTCACGATTTAACCCTCTAATATGCACTCTCACAAGAATATTGTCACGTGTCAAATTTTTTCACTAAAACATTGTCCAACTAGGATAAATCGCCACGTGTCATCCACAGTACTAATGCATTAGCCGAATTTTTTATTCTCTCCCCTACCATTGGCCGAATTTTTTATTCTCTCCCCTAAATGATTCGATATGCAATCAATTATAATCTTCAATCATGTGCAACTTAATCACCCATATCTCAATCATTCCTAAATTGCCTAACTTGATTTAAGGGATTGATTCAATCACTCCTAAATATGGGAAATCATATATGGCCGAAATTGATTTACTTTTTTTGTAATTAAACTATGTAAAAACCGGTTATTTGAGGGATTGATTAAATCAATTTGTAATAATTTTAATGGAGGAAACCTAATTAGTTTTTTCACTATAAATACCCTCATTAGATTTGCCTACAACTACACAATCAAAAGTCACATACCCTAAACACATTCATATACATCCGAAAACCTTAATATTATTTCGAATGAAGCATGAATATAAATCACTTGACACACCATCTTCACCTCCTACAAATTTAAAAATTGGCATCCTAAAGTGGAGCATTCTAATTTTTATGACCACGAAGGTATGGTACTAACAATGTTCTGTTCCGGTCATATTAAATTCTACAAAGTTTTCAAGGATGTCGCAGATCCAGAAGATTTGAATTGTGATAATTGGTATATGTCGGAGTATGTCTTTTCTACAATAAAGGATTCTAGAATTTATATTGATCTAGAATATATGGCACTACACTTTCTTCATTGCAAGCCTCACCGAGCTCATTTTTTATGTCGAATTCCATTTGAAGAAATCAACATGAACGACGGAGGTGTTATACCACCTAAAAACACAGTTTTGTTGCGTTATTTATCTAATGAAAGTGATTAGTTTTTTTTTGTCATGTTATTGTATGATCATAATTTACGCAATATTGGTGATTTAAATGTCATTAAAATAATAATACTTAGTTTTTATTTGTAGTTTGTAAGTCGAATTTTTAGTTTTGAAGTCCAATAATAATTTTATTCCTTTTAGGGTGTGTTTATCTTTTCCCTTTTTTATGAATTTTTTAAACATACAAATTATTTGTTACATATAAGTTCAACTACCAAATTTATGATGCCATTATAATTAAATGCATTGAAGATCAATGTACTATATATTTCGGCCAGGTGCTTTGACATACTAAAAACAACATATCTTACAATGTTTTTTTTTTGTACTTTTTGTAATATATTGATTCTTTAACCTATGAAATTTGACTAAAAAAATAAAGATTATTCATAGCAATTAAATGCATTGATAATGACCAAGCAAAAAAAACGGTCAACTCTATTATAGCATATTTATTTCTCTTATTTGAATTGACCACACAATTTAAATACCAACATCCACCTAAAGCCATTAAATTTGCCCTAAAAAAATCGGTCATTGTGATTATAAAAGTGCATGTTCACTTTGTTTTTTCAATAGATCAATTAATTTCTTGCTTGGTCAAATAAAACTCTCAAAACTCTCAAAATCAAAAATTATCTCGATGGATCCTCAAATTGCCGAGCAAGTGAAGAAAGCTACTGAGGCAACTTTTGGATTTTTAGAGTTTTGGTCGATTATTGATGAGAGGATTTCGGTTGCATGTAACAAATTACGATAATTAGAAGAAGATGAAAGTAAAGTAACCATAGGTTACATTGGGCAAATTATATATTATCGTAATCAAATTGAACTTGCTGCACAAGAAGGAAAGACTATTGCTCAAGATTTGCATGATGAAGTGAAGAACTTTGATGTTTGAAGACGGTGTGTCAAAATATATGACTATTGTAGCCTTTAAAATATTTAAGTTTGTAGTTTTTATGAATTTAAGTTGTTGATATTTTTAGTCGTGTGTTTTGTTATCTTAGATTATGTTAGTTGTTCTCCGTCTTAGTAGATTTGTTCTTATATTATCTTATTTGTATCTTTTCTTATCATCTATATAATATATTATGTTTTTAATTAATATTTTTGTCAGTATTTTTAAATTCATATACCATTTTTGCTTAATTGAGTTCCTGTTTATAATACTTTTTAATATATTTTGGTGAATAGTATTTACATTATGCGGATATAAAAAACCAATTGTAGTACAATTATTAATTAGTAACTTATGTGATACGATTATCAATTACTTTATAGTGCATTATGCGGATATTTAAGACAATTATCAAATAGTAATATTTAAGACATAATCACCACGTTTTTATAGACTAAAAATGATTTGATTGCCACGGTTTTAGGAATAAATAATTTTATGTGATACGATTTGCATAATTTATGTGATTTCCATGATTTAAGGGGTAAATAAGGCTATTTCTATGAAAATCGCAAAGTATAACATATTTGAAAATCGATATCATTTAGGAATTTACACAAAATCCGGCCTTATACATGTTGTTTGAGTTAATTATGCAATAAAACATAATAAACACTGTTTAAAATTCCTACTATCATTTGATGTACACGATTTTAGCACTATTTTAGGAAAATGTTATCGGATTTTATACTTTATGTGATTTGCACGATTTTAGGACTAAATAATTCGATTAAAATATGAGCTAACAAATATATTTACAAATTACATAACAAAAATTATAAATCTTTTACTAAATCGGTCTATGAATCCGAAAATTATAAAGCTTACATAATTCGTAAATCTACAAAATTTAGGAAAGATTTTTAAAAAAAATCGGCCTTCTTATAATTTCGAGATATGACCTAAGTTATACATGATTTTATTAGTTATTAGGCAATTATACACTTTTTTATTTATATAAGTGATCCGAAAAAATTGTAAGTTAAATGAACAATGAAGGGCTCATCAAGGAGAAGCACACAAAGTTTGCTAATTCTTCCAAATGAACTAATTATGGAGATTATGCGACGTTTAGCTCTTGACGAGTCCATGTGATTTATTTCGTTGCAAATTGAGGTTAGGTCATTTATATTGAATATATTTTTTTATATACATGATAAATGAATTATATTTAACCATTAATTAATTTGAGGTTTTTTTTTCACAGTTGCAAAACATTGAATGAAATTAGTTCTCAAAAGATGGTTATACAAAGTGTATCAATAGAGGGCTTAATACATAGAGCATGGCGTGATATTCATAATTCTAATATATTTTTTACCAAGTGTTTAGAGTACAACAATCCTCAAGCTCTTTTTCGGTTTGGCTTGGTAATTTTACTGAATTTGATATTTAAAATTATTCATTATTCATTGTTAATATAAAAATTATTTTTTATTGTTGTTCTAAACTTTTGTTTTTCTAAATCTTTTTAGGTTCACATTTTTACAAAGAATGAATTCTATACTGGAGTGAAGATGTTGGAGAATGCATGCTTTGAAAGATGCATTTGCGCAATTATGTATTGGGAAACCTATATTTATGCAGTAAAGATAAAGACTGCAAAGAGAAGGGTTTTAAGAACATGGTCAACATTATGACTTATCTTGGTCAAAAAGGAGTTATAGAATGTAGGAAATAATTTAGAAATGTGATGAGATCTATATGGGTTAAGAACATTATCATTGTGGACTCAAAACCAATCACAACATGTGATAAATACGAGGAACAAATAATGCTATTGAATAACATGGAGGTTATTGACCAAGATTCCCCTATGGCCTATCATGATTTCTTGAAATGTGAAGCTTGCCGTTGTGATAGAGAAGTTAATTTTTTTTGCAATTCATGTAATTGACAAATAACAAATTCATTAGTAATTTACTTTTCATTTACAGATTTGCCGAATAAACTTTCACAATAAACTATGTGAAGGAATAAGTTAGTATGGATTTCTTTTTCATTTAAGTTAATAGAAAATTATATTTGTATTATTTATATTTCTTTGTTATGATTTTTAAATGCTTCATTTGGCTTTAATATCATTTGGTGTGTACTAAGTTGTATTATCGATGTTACCATTTGTTGAACGAAATTGCATGACATAGATTAAGGGCCTTTATTATATTGGCAGCATTTAAATAGTGCGTTTTTACTTATTTTAAGACTCGCAATAATTTAACATTTCGACAGAAAAGAAGAACAAATGAACCGTAAAGTTAATAACAAATAAAGTTTAAATAAATCGTATTCTAATAAATATAAAGTTCGATTTGCAACGTTTATTCAAGAAATTAATTTTCTATCTTTATTTTTTTATTATAAAATATTAATAATGTTTCTTTTTAAAAAAAAATTGAAGTTTGAATTTTGGGAATGTTAATTGTCATACAATCATATCATATTTGATTAAATCAATTAGTTTGTTATTTATGTTATTAAATAAAACCGACCCTTATTTATGATGATTTCATAATCTTACTTAATATTTATTCTATAAATGTCTCTAACAGTACCAATAATTTCGAATTATTTTATAATAAAAATAATAAACTGTTTTAATATCAAGTATAAATAGTTACCATGACCTATATGAAAATATTACTCTGTCAATTTTCTAAAAATGGGAGCACCATTTATCTTAAATGAAATTTCATCTCCCTCAGAAAACCACAAACGTTAAAGCTAGGATGAAAAACAGATGGCCCCGCAGGATGGAAAATTCGATTTTCCTTGATGTTGATGCTATGGTTTTAACCTTTTTTCATGGAGGTCATCTTTTTTTCCATGATGTATCTAATATGTTTACATATCATATTAATAAAAGCAATGAGGTATGGGCTCATGTGGAAGATGTTTATACGACTATAGATGGCTTTCGGCCATACTTTGATTTTTGTAATATGATGTTATATGATCTTCAATGCACTCCGCCAAGAGCTTATAAAGTTTGCGATGAATACTTTGAAGATTTCGATTTAAATGAAGGGGATGTTCATCGTCTTAAAAACAAGGTGTTGCTAAGTTATATAGCAAGTGATGACTGCGCATCTACTTCTTAATTTCGATTTATATGAATTTCAACAATTTAATGTTATGCAATTGATGTTTTCAGTAGGTTGTATTTTTGCAGAACCAAAATTAGTTCATTTTGTACTTGATTTACAATTAATAAACTTAATCGAGTTGTTACAATTGATATGCCTTATTTTTGGTTCGAAATATCTCCAATTGAATATATGAAATCGGCAATATATTCATTGCAATATTATTTGATATGATTTAGCATGAATTTAGTATACTATATTTTTAGTATATTTTTAGGATGTCATATAAAAAATTGAATATAAACTCATATTGTGACCTATTTTTTTACCTACACTTCTCAAGCAATCAAATCATTAACCCAAATTTCACAATTATGAGGCATACAATTCGTTCTTCAATGGGTTTGTCATCTCAAATTAAACTTTCAAGTTTAAAATCAATATTTGAAGAAGCTCCAAATGACTTGCATGGATTAGTAGGTAATTTTGAAATACTAATTTTTTATTTGTATTAGATTATGTGCTTTCATATATGATAATTATATAATAACTATTGTGTTAACAAATTAGATGTTCTTGGAATGATCATTATATATCAAACAACAAAGCTTACAAGCAATTGCACACAAGAGTTTGTTATTCTGGATAAAAGGTACTCTATTCTTTAAATTACACTTTTATTACACATAGAACTTTAAGTTGATAACCTATTATAGACCTTTTTTGTAATTTTTGTTTCATGTCTGTTATTTAGTTGTACTGCAGTTCGATTGACTCTAAGAAAAGAAATAATCGAACAAAGTCAATTAATCGATGAACCATTGTGTATTCTAGCATGTGGATTATCTATCGTAAACGATGGAGGTAATATGAATATTTATACAATATTTAGTTTTATTTAACATCTTCTTTTGGTTAATTCAATGTTGAAATGTAGATTTGATCCTCTAAGTATTGTACTATTTCAATGTCACTATGTAGAACCATTATGTTATTGCAAAAGGTTGTTTTTTGACTTCTACGACTTATTCAAGAATCTACACACGACCTCGAACGAAGAAAGCTTCTGAATTGATTAAATGGTAATAATTAATTTTTGTTTAGAAATCCCTTATGTATTACATTTTAATAAATATTCAATTGTATTGAATTTTGCACATATATTCTGCTTATCATGTTTGACACTTAGGTTTAAGGATGACCGTTTTGTAAAGGAGAAGGTGAATTTCATAAATACATGTCCATTACCAATTCAAAAAGTTTTGAACATTTCAAATGCAAAGCGAATGAAAATATCTCATTACTTAAATACAAAACATGTAAGTTCACGACTACTTTCAATTTAATTTTTGTTTATTATATATATTAGTATCTTTGCTTTTGAGTTAAGAATACAAACATGAATAACTTCTTATTTCAATGTTTATTAGAAACAAATATGTAGGGTTATTGGGACTATAGTCGACATCGACACCCAAAGTTTCAAGTTGTTTCATGGATATAGTTTATCTTTTATGGTGACTATTGAAGACAACACTGGGAGAATGAATATATTACTACAAGATAAACAAATAGAAGTAATATTCCACACTACTACATTTGAATTGATTAAGGAATTGGGTGAGGTGTGTATTTGATTAATAAATTATTTAACATTTATTAAGATTTATTGATTAGATTAAGTTCAAATAATTATATTGAATTACTTACCTATAATTTTATCTTTGATATTTAAATTAGAACGAAGGCAGGAAATTTGTTCGTTTCACTTTAATGTCGCGGGCAAACAGGTCGTGTGTATTCATTTTAAGCCATGATGGTGGCAAATCTGAATTAATGGGATATGAGGTTGAAGATATTACATATGTGCATTGGGCTGAGGAATGTGCTATCTTTTTCAAGTAAGTATTTATATTATATTTAAATATTCATTTTTTATTGTCATAATAATTTAAAAACATTTTTAATGAAATTCATGTTTTTATATGTAGGTCACGCAGCGAAAATTCCCAATTTTAATGCAGCCAAACGTTTATATTCAATGTATTTTATTATTTAAAATTGCATTTTTTTTAACTCAATAATAATTTTGTCAAAAGTTAAAATACTAAGTTAAACCTTTTTTTTTACACGTATGCATATCTTGAGAAATTTTCGGCCAATGTATGTCACAATTTACGTGATTATATGTTTATTTAAGGCAATTAGTATAATCACATGTAGATATTTACTCAATATCATACAATCCTAACTTAAATTAAAATGATACTACACATTCCCATTAAGGCAACATCCAACCATTAAATCACAATTAAGGCAATATAGGAATCAGTGACTTATAGAAGTACTTCCATTTTGACCGAAATTAATTATAGACCGGATTTTAAAAAATATAATATACGTTTTGAATTTTTAGGAACATTTTATTTGGGCGTTTTTTTCTTCAAATCTTTATATATAGGCAAATGTTTAGGCCGATTTTTTTTACATTTCTCTGCTCAACTTTTATTTCTTTTGAGTTCAATAATATTGTAAACAAACCCTTATTTCAAACCATGAAGATAAATTATATCATAAAACCAACTTTACTGAACCGTCTTCCTAAGGAGATACTAATTGAGATCCTTGCACGAGTTGCCTCTCAAGCTCCATTCGATTTATTTAATTGCAAATTAAGGTATTTTTTTTGTTATTTTATTATAAACTATTTGGTTTTGATTCTTTAAGGATTTTAACTTTTTTTTAATTCACAATTTTTCCTTAGTTGCAAGACACTTAACGATACATCTAATGAAGAAAGTGTCTTAAAACGAGTTTCCATAGAAGCCATGATTGATAACAAATAGCGATTCGATACTGGAGCTAGAGATTTTTTTGAACGGTGTCTAGATTGCAATAATCCAGAGTCTCTTTTACGTAATGGAATTGTAAGTATATAAAAACTTATACAATAGTTATACTATGATTTTATTGATTTGTATATTGTTTTACCTAATTCTTTGGAAAATAATGTTAGTAGGTTGCAATATTCACACGCGATCATTGGCAATGTGGATTGCCACAAATACAAAAAGCATCGGACGTAAGACTCAAAATTGCAACTTATCTACTGTCCTTGATATTTTTATGTAATAAAGAAGAAGAGCTTAAAAATAAGGGTGCATTAATGCTTATTGCTTTGATAAATGAAGTTGGTATGGAATCTATCATAAGATTTAGGTGGAGATTTAGAAGGATGATGAACACGATATGGATAAGAAGTAGATTAAACTTGGTAACCAAGGCAACAATTTTTTGCAAAACACAAGAAATTCAAACTAATAAGTTGAGCAATTGGGAGAATGGTGATTACTATTCTTTTGCCAACAATTGGGATAAAGTGGAGTGTGAGCAATGCAAGTGTTATCGAGAAGTTCAATTTTTCTTATCTTTCATGTTTTAGAGAATTATCTAATTTTTTTTCAAGTTTTAGTATTAAGTATTGTATTAAATCTTCAAGTTTATAATTTGTTATGAAATAACAAAACTTATGTTTTTACATTTTACCTTATATCTATGTAATGTTATTTTTTCGGGTTTCTTTGATCTAATTATACATTTAACCAACAATAGTTTTTTAAAATTTTAAAATTAATTATTGTGAGAACGGATTAAAAACTATTATACAAAAACAATGAAATATGTATAACGAAGTTAGGTTAAAAAATACAATTAATCCTACAAAAAAAATGGTAAATAAGATTGCAAACATTCAGCCCACTCTATTACATTGGGCCCAGTTTAATGAGTCTAACAATATTTTCATGACTCTTAAAAGTACTAAAGTAACTTCAAAGTTTTTTTAATTTGGCGCAGTTTTCTTTCCCTTTTATGACCCAATCCAATTGACTCGGCCCACTACATTACCGTTTTTTGATAAATACTTTTATTACATAACCCATAAATGGCCTAAATCTTCGAACCTATTCATGAAAAGATTATTTAATAGAATGACCATAGACATTATTGGGCCTAAATTGGGTCAGTTTCAAATTTGGAAGTATCATTCTTATAAACTTCTTATATATTTACATATGCATAACACATATTACATACTTCTAAATATCCTCTGTTATTAAAAGTTTAGAAGTTGAGCAATAAACCATCATGAATAGGCTAGATTTAGAGAAGTTTACATTATTTATCCGTCTTCCTGATGATATCATAATAGATATTCTTGGACGTGTAGCTGCCGACTCTCATTTGGATTTATTTAACTGTAAACTAAGGTATGTTATTTTATAACTATTAACAACAACAATTATGATTTCTTTTTAAAATATATGCAATGTTAATCAGTTGCAAGGACCTTAATATTCTTTCAAATGATGAACATATTTTCAAACGATTCTCCCTTGAGGAAATAATTTGTCTAAGATGTCGATTTGATCGCCATGCTTCACTTTTTTTTAATCGGTGCCTAAAGTGCAACAATCCTGATGCTCTTCTACGGATCGGAATGATGAGTAAATTTTTTAGTTTTTACTTTAATTTGTTAAGAATTTTGGTTTAGTTTTGATAATATTTTTGAATGGCTATTTTATTTTTTAAAAAGAATGTTCAATTGTTTAGTTATGTAAACTGTTTCTTTTACATTCGCAGGTTCAAATATTTACTAATAAGAAGTGGAAGGATGGTTTGACACACATTAAAAAAGCTTCAAGTTTGGGACATAATTTTACAACTTATCTTTTGGGCCTCATTTTCTTATGTAATGAAGAAAAAAAATTACAGGATAATGGTTTCATTGTGGTGACAAATTTAATTAGACATGTTGGTATGGAAGGTATCATATAATGCAGGAAGAGATTTATTAAGATGATCAACACTATATGGGTTGAAGATAGATCAATTATTGCAAGCAAGACACCAATTTACTGTTACTCTCATCATTCAAAAATTATGTATCTTAACCTATGGGATATTGGTCAAGTCCATTGTATTAATCATGATTTTGACAAGATTATTTGTGAAAAATGCAAGTGTGATCGAGAAGTTAGTTTCTTCTTAACATACATGTATTAAATTTTCATTTTTCTTTTTCCTTTTTGTTCTCACATTACAAATAAGCATTGTAGTACATTTTAAATGAATAATAATTTTTTTTACACTACAAGTTTAAAAAATGTATGTGTACGAAAATTGTTTGAACCTTAATTATTTCCTCATAAATTCATGACTAATTGATATAGTATAAATCCTACATATTTTCGGCCTTAATTGAGTCAATGTAATTGATATGCTATAGTTTTTGGCCCGTATTCTTTCGGCACTGATTTTTCGGCCCTAATGGATCACTTTATTTAGTACTATGTCACATAAATCTAACATATCCTATAATTAAATGTTAATTTATATAATTAAGGCAATTCATAATATCACACGTTTTTTTTTAGAGAAATTAAATGTTAAGTAATTTTTTTTTTGGAAACCTTTGTTAACATAAATAAAAGAAATCGGGTAGGATATATGAATCAACTAATTTTCTATAGTTGCTTTAATTTCAATCAATTTTCCTATTGTCCGAAATTTTAGGACTCAATAATGACACCTTTTTTTTTGCATTAAAAACGGCAGTTAGTGCTGACTTAAGGGAGTTAATTTAAATTTTTGTGCGGTTTTTAAAGAAACCATATTTTAGGAGATTTTTTAAAGCCACAAATTTAGGGTTTGTAAATGTGAAAGTTTTTTATACAAGACATCACCTCCATTGCAACTTCTTTATATACCGATTTTTATTATACAAAGGTCATTTTTTTTTCTCAACTCCATTAAAATTACTACAAAGCTTTAATATCAACGATGAAGAAGCAGTCTCTCTCATTGAAAAATCCATTCAATCGTCTCCCTAACGAGATCATACTCGACATACTTGGACGTATAGCATCTCAAGCTCCATTTGATTTATTCAAATGTAAATTAAGGTATTATTTTTTTGTCACTTTTTGTTTCTATTCAAATTAAAAAAAATGGTTTTTGTTAATAATTTTTTCATTTATTGTCAGTTGCAAAATGCTGAATAATATGTCAAATGAAAAGAGTGTTCTTCAACAAGTGTGGGTAGAAGGAATGATGGATCTTATATTGAATTTTGATGCAAATGCAAGAAATTTATTTGACCGTTGCCTAGAAGCAAATAATTCGGAATCACTACTGCGTTATGGATTTGTAAGTATAATTTTTCGTATTCAAATATACATAAGACTTCATATGATTTTGTTTTTATTTAAGTGGTTTTCTAATATTGTTTTATATATTTTTTTTCTAGGTTGGCATTTTTCATCAGGGTCGTTGGCATTATGGATTACCAAAGATAAAAAAGGCGTCAAATTTAGGACTCAAGACTGCAACCTATTTGCTATCCCTCATATATCTTTGTAATAAAGATGAAAACCTAAAAAATGAGGGCTTGAAAATGCTTAGTTCCTTAATTACAGAAATAGGTATGAGTGGGATTTTAAGGTGTAGGATTAGATTTTCTAGGATGCTGAATACTATATGGGTAAAAAGTAGAATTAATTTAGTAGCTAAACCATAACTTTATTGCAAAAATTTACAAGAACACAAGAATGACATGAACGAGTGGCAGATTCGTGACTACATCTCTTCAACAAAAGTTTGTACCTTTCAAGTTGAGTGTGACGAATGCAAATGTGATCGAGAAGTTCGTTACTTTTTGTTAAGCATGTTGTAGGCAAACAATTTAAAGTTATGAGTTTTGTTTACATTGAGTATTGTATTTTAATATTATTAAAATAAATTTTATAGTTAAATAAAATACTTACTGATTTATTATACATGTTGAATTTTTTTTAGTAATTTCATGATTTTAATTAAGAAATTGTATATTACATTGAGTATTATACAAGTGGATGGGGATGCACATAAGTATGGAGGTATGTGGTATTTTATAAAATAAATACTTATCAAATATACTATAGTTTATCTTATAAGAAATACTTATCAAATATACCAAATTATAGAAATACCTAGAGGATTTTTTATAGTACTACTCATTTTTCAAACAATCTAATAATTTGGTGTTAAACTTTTTATATGCATTTATATGTTGAATTCTTTATCATATTTTTTACCAATGAATTTAACTATTTTGTGATAGACTGTTTGAGTAGATAGATTCCTAAATACATAGGTAGCTTTTAATATTTAAATATATGTTAATCCACCTACAAAAGAATAAATACAATACTTGAATTATTACATATAAAATAAGAACTATCAAATTACAATCACTAATTATTACAACCCAATTAAAATACGCTAATTTATTAGGTGGAACATCAAATATGTCAATATTAAAAGTTCTACCTATTGATTTAGGCTATTTTTGTTTCTAAGCATACGAATACTTAAAAAATATAATATTGACATAAGGATATATTTAACTTTTGAAAGCATAATCACATGAAAATAATAGAAACTTATAAAAGAGAAGGTTAAAATATACTACCTGAAACTTCACATAGTTTGAATATGTAATATCAAATGGAATTAATGATGTCCTAGGGAAAAAAATTCAAAAGATTATAATAGACAAAAAGCTACCCTTTAAAAAAATACAAACCACAATAAAGTTTAATTAAATGAAAAAACCCATCAAACTACAAACATATCAAGAGATAAGAGATAAGAGATAAGCTATATACATAGAATAATTTACCTTATAAATTTTATACACTAAATATATACTTATACACTTATAATTGCTATATATTACTCCCTCCGTTCTCTTTTGTTCTTCCTGTATTCCCCATTGGGAAATTTCACAATGTTCTTCTTATATTGAATCTTTCCATATACAAGTAATTTTTTTGGACTAAAATACCCTCATTAGGAAAAGTAAATCCCACCCTTGTCCTTTTTATCTGGTCCCTCATTAATGTTTTCCAATTCCCAAACTATCTGAATTTTTTCCTTGAATAATGCAAAATGGGGTTTTAATTCCCGAAATATGTTGAAAGGGAAATTAATTCCCTGCGTACCGTCCACGTAGGACGGCACGCGAGAAATTTTTTTTTTTCTTTACTTAAGTAAAACCGCTACTTGAAGTAGCGGTTAACCTTTATAAACCGCTACTTCAAGTAGCGGTTATTAAAAAATAAACCGCTACCTGAAGTAGCGGTTAATAAGGTTAACCGCTACTTCAAGTAGCGGTTTTGTGGTACCTGGAGCAAGTTGGCGTTGACTGAAGTAAACCGCTACTTCAAGTAGCGGTTCATTAATAGAAACCGCTACTTGAAGTAGCGGTTTACTATAATCCCCAAATCAGACCCTAACTTTCCCAAATTCTCATATTCGACGATTGTTCTCTCAAATTTTTTCTCCCTCTCTCTCTCTCTTACTAAGTGTCGCCCACCACCGGAGCTACACCACCGGAGCTACGAGACCACCGTCGAAGACAACCGGAGCGTCGCCCGAGAACGGCACGCCACCGTCGCCCGCCCGCGCCACCAACCGCACGCCACCGTCTATTAGCCCAGGTGAGTAGTCTTTTTTTTTTTTTTTTTTTTTTATTTAATTTGCTTAGCATGCCATATTTGTTATGTATTTTAGCTTTGTAACTTGTTGTTAGATGGAAATTGTTTGGTTTGATTAGTATAATTTAGTATTTTGCATAATTTATCGTTTTGTGATGGTTGATTTTGCATGAATTGGAAGGTGATTTATTGGTTATATTGGTTGGTTAAAAATGGTGTTGAGCAAATGTGATGGTTGATTTTGCATGAATTGTTGTGTTTAGGTTGCAAATGCTACTAGTATAGGTGAAGAATGGTGTTCATATTGTTTGAATGTGTAGAATAAGAATAACTTTAACATTATGTTTTTTGTATGTAGAATATGGAACAACCTAAATATCCTTTATACCTTTATTGGAATGGTGAACTATCTCAAAATGACGTTGATATTGTGTATAGAGGTGGAAGGAAAAAGTTTTTGTTCATCAATTCTGGTATGATGTTTCAAGAGATTCTGAATAGGGTATATGACGTTGTTGGATGTGATCGTATGTATGTGGAACTGAAATTGTTTATGAGATATCCGATGCCGGGGAAATATGTGCCAATTGCACTAGAGGATGACGAGTCACTAAGTGCTATGTGGCTATCAGTGACACAAACGTCAGCCATGGCAATGGAGGTGTACATTGAACAAGTTCCCAAGGAGATAAATCTCCAAAGTAATGTGGGTTATGTACCTACAATGGACTTTAGGGATAGCATGGAGGTACCGGCATCAGCTCCTAGCATGCAATTTGAATCATTTACTAGCATGTTGTCAGACCCACATTATGTCAATGAGCACATGAATGAGTTCAGTTCTCCTGCTTCGTCTCCCCACATACCGTTCACATTCCATCTTGATACTCTACATCGAAATGATGTTGATTTTTTGGGAAATGAGGAGGAGCATGTGGATTCTGATAGGGAGGAGGACGATGATGCAAGGGAAACAGCTGACAATGCAATAAAGTCTGGTGTTCCTTCATCTGATTGGCTCAGAATTGACGAAGTTGATCAAAGGTTAATAGATGCATGGATGACTTGGAAATGCACTGGTTCATTGACTGTGGGTTCTGAATTTGAGATAGGACAAGAGTTTGCCTCATTGCAGCAATTAAAGAATTTTGTGAAAGCCTGGTCGATCTCTAGAAACCAGATGTTTCGGGTGTTAGAGTCAGAGCCCACAAAGTATGTCATTGAATGTGCCCGAAAGGAAGTGTGTCACTGTCCTTGGAGGTTGCGTGCAATCATGACTAAGTCGTACTCATTCAAAATTGTACGATATGGTGGTCCACATGCAAGCAATTGTAGATGACTTGGCAGCCATATACTGATGCGAGACTAGAGTTGTTGCCTGCTATATGTCGAGCTGATCGACATGTATGGCGCACATTGGCTCCACTTATTTGTTTCGACATTGTGGAGTTCCATTGTCCTGATCGAGTTATGCGCCAGTTTGGCTTCGAGCGAGAGGATTCCAAAGACCTTGTGATACAAGCACGACCCTTCATGGCATAGATCGGAGGTCGAAGAACAAGAATTATCCGCTCAGACATCGCCCTTACATAGCGCAGTGGGATGAGCGCGAGAGACGTGTTGTTCAGGGCACTCCGTTTACTGGTCGTACTCATGCCATTGAGGAGTATATGGTGTGGTATCGTCGCATCACGAGGTTACGCATGACAGATCCATTGAGGCGACCTCCTTCTACACACTATCAGCCTGCGTCTGCAGATGTAGTACTGGTAAGTGCCATGATTTGTAGTTATACTTTTATTTATTTATCCGACTATATAATATGTATTTTTCTTTCTATGCAGGCACAAACTTTATCTGATGTTGCTCATAGGTGCAGCACTGTACTAGAGGCTGCTGAGTCATTGCCTCCAGATATGGGGCGCCAGTTGTTTGCACAGACATTGCAGACCATGAGGGGACCGTGTATTGATGCGATTAGCCGAGCCGGACATGGCCACATCTTACGGGCGTGCCTACCTCTCGCTGTACATACTTCGACTTCTACACCTTCTATGTCCGCCGCCCATACATCTACCACAAAGACCTTTGCTTTCGCCTCCCGGTCGTCGGAGGACCTACCGACGCCGTTCTGCCACCACTCCATCTTCTCTTCATGCCATTGCAGAGTCTAGTGAGACCACACCTAGTTCATCTAGACCTTCACAAAAGAAGAAGAGGGGGTCTTAGCACTTTCAACACTATGTTAAATATTAAACTTCGTTTGTGATTGACATATTTTCTTAATCTTACTTAATCTTACTTATTGGATAAATGTGAATGTGGATGAACTTGGTGTTTGGTGATTGATGTGTGCATAGACTTTGTATGGACTTGGATGGAATTTGGTGTTGAAATTGTAGGTTGGAAAGCTTTTTTTTTTATGTTTCGCATTTGGGCCGGTTATGAAGAACAATGAGAGCGCTTTTTTTTTTCATAAACCGCTATCTCGAAGTAGCGGTTTACATATTATAGAGTGTGAGTGTGGGGAAGGTGTTGACCACATAAACCGCTACTTCAAGTAGCGGTTTACATGCATAAACCGCTACTTCAAGTAGCGGTTTATATATATAAACCGCTACTTGAAGTAGCGGTTTAATTTAAATAAACCGCTACTTCAAGTAGCGGTTTACTGAGATAAAAAAAAAAAATTTTTCGCGTGCCGTCCTACGTGGACGGTACGCAGGGAATTAATTTCCCTTTCAACATATTTCGGGAATTAAAACCCCATTTTGCATTATTCAAGGAAAAAATTCCAAACTATCTTCACCCACTACATCGTCATTTCTTATAACACTCTTTTCCTGTTCACCTAAACCCTGATCAACCTGATGAACATCATCAAAATATCCCAGATCTCCACTTTTATCAACACCCATCTCAATCTTATTAGGAGAATTTTTCTCGATTTCAAGATGACAAATTCCTTTTAAAAATTCTGATTCATCAATCACCATTGCTTCCTCTTCACCTAAATCATCATCATCATTCACGACCCATTAAAAATACCAGTACCATTTTCTTTTTTCCTTTCTATTCTCCTTGAGTAATTTTTCCATGTTTATGAATCTTTGAAGCCTTGTTTTATTTCCAATTGGTGTGTAATTCGAAGTGTAACCCACAACATTTGAAATGAAACAGGGGAAAACAGGGTTATGGAAAAATGGTGGAAGAAGATGAACTGTGTTCTTTAATTGAAGAGAATAATAAGATATAATTAAAAACGTTTTAAAGTGATTTGGAGTTTGCTCATGTTCAGTCCATGTTGGACCACAGGAAAGATAGAGGGACCGAAAGAGGACGCAAATAAGTACATGCACCCAAGTGCACGTAGAGCATGGTGCACCATCTTCTAAACTACGTCGTTTTATCATTTTTAGAGTTTATAATTTTAAAAAATTGTTGTTATTTGTTTCCTTAAATTTTGCAACTAAAGATTCCTTTTTCAAATTTAAATTTAAAAGGTACATGTTCTTTTACCTTAAGCGTAGATGTTCATATACTATATGTTCTTTTCATTATAACCTATGTTCTTTTATAAATATAAATTTACATGTTCTTTAATTTTAAGTCGTGTGTTCTTTTTTAAAGTAGAAAAGTTGTTGAAAAAAACTCGTGTTCTTTTATATAAATGGTAAGTTCTTTTTGGGTGCACAATGAGCATTGTGCACCCTAGTGTATAATCCACGCTTTGGAAAGAGGAAGGATGGTGAACAAGACAACGAAGGAGGAAACAGAAGAGTATAATGCCATTAATGCAACTTTTATTTTTTTGTTTTTAAAATTCTCTCTCTCTTCTAATATGATTTTTTTATTTTTCTCTTTCTCAAGATGGAATCTGATTTTTTATTATTGTCTCTCACATGTCAAATGTAGAATCTAACTAAACATTTAATATTGCATTGGTTCTTCCCCTGATTCCAAATAGGAAGATCAAAAGAGAACGGAGGGAGTAGTTATTTACTCACTAATTACATTTAATAATAAGGGATATGGTTGATATCTCTAAAGTAGTAGTATATTTAATAATAATTGAATTAATTGACCTTACTTTTACTATGTATTGTACTATGTATAATTTATTTCTAATAATAAGAACAGTAAAGTCCTAAAAATCATGTACACATTTCAAGAATTTGGCATACCAATAAGGAAAATTATTACTATGTTTAGAATAAATGCACATGAATTTAATATCATTAAATTAAATTTGTGAAAAGGTCTTACTCAAGTGATATGAATTTGATAAAATCAAAGTTCAATATCTTAAATTTATGATATTTTGAGATGTTAAACATGAAATATGCACCTTATGCTAATGACCATACATGAAATATTATTGTGTAAAATTATATAAAAATAAAGCAAATCTGACCTGATTTTAGATGTTATTATGATGATCCTTTACAATCTGCCATAAAATGAATATGGATGTTATTATTTTAAACTTTACAATAACCTAAAATAAAGAAACTATAATTTTTTTTCCAATATTCCAGCTGTGTGTTATACTTTCAGGTTAACCTAAAATAATTTTTCAATTAGATCTAAAAAAAATATCATCACACATTTTCACGGCCCATAAATTTAGCCACAACTGTATAATTTTTTATTTTTCCTTCGAATTCATTTTCACCATGCATATCCATACCCTTTATAATTTTCAAAAAAAAAGTCTAATATTTTAATTCGAACAATTTGCATGTTGATATATTTTAATTCAAAAAAAAGTCACATTACTGTCAATATATCGCATATTTTTATATGCATGTTGATAATATTATAAATAATGTTGATATAACAGAAATATTTTTTTATTAGTAGCAGTTTTAGAAAAGACTAATTAATCCTATAATTCATGCAAAACTAATCCTAGAATTCATAAGAAACTGTTTAAAATTACTTGAACTCATACAAATTTGAAGTTTTAATTTCCATTTCCAAGATTCAAATAAGAAATTATTTGGATTTCGTTATTTTTGACAAATTAAAAGCTTTTAAATTTCTTCTTTCAATTCCAAATATCTCAAAATTCTCAATCGAACATATGAACATAACTTATATATTTATTTTTTCAACATACATATACCTAGAATTTCTAATTTACACGAAAAACTCTATTTTTTTTTGCATTAGAACTTATAATAATTGCATGCATTTAGGTTTAATTCAAAATTATGTAATTAAAATATTATATGAAACTTAAAGAAATAGATTTACTTGCATGCAATTAAGTATTACCATAAATAATAATAATCTATGTATATACATGCAAATAATTTAATGTTAGTGAATAAATAAATAAGTAAAAACGATAAAAATAGAAAAAACAAAATACTTATCTGAATTTGATGAAAATTGATTCGGTGGAGAAAAAAATCAAATCTTGCATATCACTCATCATCATCATCGCATCTTCTATGGAAACTTTCTTCAAAAATAAGAATTTTCGACAAAATTCTTCATTTTTTCTTCTCAAAAACCGATTTTTCCACCTTCAATATTCCCAAAAAAATTGTTGCATGTAACAAATTCCCATGGATCTCCTATATAATCACATTTTTATAGGTGATTATTAACTTTTTTCGCACAAATTGTTTCGTTCCATCTTCAATTTTTAAAGAATCAAAGTTTCGAACCGACCTTTTTTTTTTTTAGAATTGTAGTTGATTTTTTCCGGATTTAGAGTGACGAAAATTACATAGAGAGAGGAAGATAATATAGAGATTAGAGAGAGAGAGAGAACATAAAGAGAGAATGAAAATTTGAGAATGGAAATGATAGAATGAAGATCGGTTGATATATTTGAGAGTGAGAAAGAGTTTGAGAGTGAGAAAGAGTTTGAGAGAATATAAAAGAGTATATATTTGCTTTTGTTTTCAGTTTTAGAAACTGTTGAATAGAAATAGAAGATACATATAAAAGAGGTTATCAAATTGAGTTTATAAAAGATATTTATAAAAGAAGATATTAGGTGTTGATATAAATTTATGTGGATATTTATAAATTTCATTTGATATATAGTTGAAAATAATTTTAGGTAATATAAATTTTATAAAAGTTTATACAAACTGAATGCAAGCAAAAATTATAATATGTTTATATATCATATTATTCTATGAGTTGATATAATATATTAATAAAATATTGGTAACTATTTTCTTCTAACTAATACAAGTTATTTTTATCAAACTAATTTTTATAATAGATTTTAAAAATGTTTAAATTTTTCTAATCTCTATTATAAAAGTGAAGGGGGGAGGCATGGTATCCCCATATTAAATGACTATATTACCCTTAATTTTTTTATTACATCAATTTTGTTAAAATTTTTAAAATAATAATGGGTAATCAATTAATCCCAATATTTGCCATTTTTAAAAACTACAATTAGAAAAACTTAAAATTTTAGGTTAAAAAAAAGGAAAGACTAAAAAAGTTTACAAAAAAACAAAGATAACAAATTCATATACTTCCACAACATTACAGTCATGTAAAGAAATGATCATTTTAATGGGTTTATATAATTTAAATTTGTGTAAGTAAAAAATCAGCAATATATTCCACAACATTATAGTCATGTAAATGAATGATCATTTTAATGGGTTTATATAATTTCAATTTGTGTAAGTCAATTCATATAGGATAATAAGGTCATATCAAGAACTGATCTAAACTTATTTTTGCTGAAAATAACTTCTAATAAGTTGAACAAAACAGAGCATTTATTGAAAAAACTGTCAACTTAAAATATTATAATGAGTTATCGCTGCATGTATTGCGTGCATGTAAAACTACCTACTCGATATTACGAAATATCACAATGAAAAATTTATCGTCGCACACATCGCGTGCTTAGAAAGCTATGTGTGCGATTTTCTTCTAACTAATAGAATATTGGTAACTATTTTCTTCTAACTAATTCAAGTTATTTTTATCAAACTAATTTTTATAATAGATTTTAAAAATGGTTAAATTTTTCTAATACTAACTGTGTGATGTAATTAGTTTCTTATATTTTTTATATAATTTTTTATAGTAGATTGCAAAATCTTATAATTTTTGCTTTTACATTGAAAATTTAAATATTTGATAAAGAGCGTGGTAACTCAAATATTACCACAAATGTAGTGTATAAGGAAGTATTTCAGAATGTGTAATAAGTATTACGAAAACTTGGTTTTAAAGAATTGAATTAGTTTCTCTTTCAGACTGTTCATATAGTCACTCACAGTTGTCATATCATTTATTTTGTTAGATATTATACGATAATGTGTTTTTTATAGTTATATGTGACTTTGTTTGTTTTATATATTTGACATACATAATTTTACCATTTTTGTGTAAAAAAAACTCAAACAATTAGCACCCCGTGCATTCTTGCACGGGCCTTAAACTAGTGTAATTTATAAAGTGTTAAGAAATTGTGATGAACATTTCGATGTAAAGTCTTATAGCTAAATTAAATTTGTAAAAGTTTTTTTATTGAGTAACCATTTTTATGATTATATCAAGTTACTTTGTTAATGCTTATTTAGTTTATTATTGGAATGTTAAGGAGACACAATACACCATGACCCCATCTTTAAATTAGGAAAGGATGTAATTGTAGAAAATTGGAATATGCAATTATATATTTAGAGGACAAAAAAAGACTTTTCATAGGAGGACGCCATAACTCCCCCCTTGGCTTATATAATAAAGATTTATAACTTTTACGGTTCGTTTGGTTAGTGGTGATAAATGATGGTAATGACAATGCATTATAATATAAATTTAAAAGAAAATCTCATGTCATTAGCCATGCTAATACTATCTCAACCCTAAATATCCATTTTTTTTCTTCTAAATTTCATTATCAATTTATCATCCATTACCACTTGGGGATATAGTATTGGGTGATAATGAAAATTTACAAAGAAAAACTCATGTTTTTGTGATGAATTCTCATTACCATAGATATTGATTGTAGACACTAAAAATTTATTAGTGGTTTATATTAAATAAGTTAATTATTATTGAGCTAGAGTAAATATAATTAGCCCAATTTAATTAATTTTGCTCACCTAAATAAAATATCCAAATTAAATTAAACAAATATAATTTGGGTTCTAAAATTTTTGGGACAGACCATATATACTAGTCCAAATAAAATGGTCAAATGGCAAAGGTTAAAAAAAACTTCCAAATCACAAACGGGCCCAAGCCCATAAACTACCAATTCCATAGAGGGATCTTCATTCCCTATAAATAGACCTCACATGAGTCACATCTCTCAGTTGAGGGGACTGGAAAATTATTATTTTTAAGAGCTTATAAAATTCTCTTGGAATTCTCTTTGCAAATAGTCAACAAGCACATCAAATATGTGCCGACTGTTTAGATACACTCAAACATATTCGATTAAGATTCAAACTTTTGTCAGCGCTCATTCAAATACACTTAAACAAAATCAAACTCAAGTTGATGTTGACAAAACGTCATCCCGCACTCAAACTTAGGTTGACGTTGACAAAAAAAATACCCTACACTCAACTCCACGTCGACATCAATACGTGTACTCCCCAGCTACGGAACGGAATCAAAGGACTTAGTTTATTTTCATTATAAACCGTCTACATATATTGTACTTAATATATTTATTGTAATATAATTAACTTTTTTATACTTTGTTTTCGGCTTATATTATTTGACTCGAAATTTGTATATAAATTGATAATTAACTTTTTTTACAAAATTACACTTAATTATATTACCATTACAACTAACCAAATAGGCCATTAGGATCGGATCCAACAATTCTTGTTGAAGGCCCGGAGACTTCGGCGTCAAACTAATCCTACATATTAAGGGATTTTGACACCCCATATCTATTTCCATTCTAACCGCAATATATTTAACTTTGTCCAAGTAAAGCATACAAAATATATGTCCCAAAAAATAAGTCATGATAAACAGTCATTACAGGTCAAATTACCATAAGACCATGCATAAAAGTTAAAATAATATTAATAGCTGAAAATACTTCCTTCAGGGAACATTCTCACATTATTCTTGGGTCGGGTTTGATTCAATGTTATTGTAGTAAGGGTCTATTCTGTTCGGCATAAAACAAGTGAACTGCATTGAACTAAACTGAACTGATTACAACCGAATCGAACCGAATTGAGCGATCTTCGAATCGAGCCGAATTGAATTGAATCGAATCGAATTAAATTATTAACTAATAGTAATGATAAAAATTTAGGAACTAAACTGAACTGAACTGAACTAAATTGAACTGAACTGAATTGAACTGAACTGAACTGATTGCAACTGAACTGAATTGAACTGAACTGAAATGAAAATAAGCTGGGGAGAACAGACCCTAAGTATTGTACAAGACCGACTTACAATAAAGTTATTATAAACTCATATCACTTTTTTCATAACAGAGTTACTTTTTAGGTTAACAATATCACTTTTTAAGTTAAAAAGGTCACTTTTAGGATGTTCAAAAAATGAGAGAGAAAGAGATAAAAGAAAAGGCCCTTTTTGAACCCCCAAAAGAACCCCAGAATTCCGGAAAGTTTCCCAATCCAAAATTCCGCTCAAATTAAAAATCAATCCAGTAATAATCCATTGCTCAGGCTTTGGTTAACTCACAATTACTTCCTTACATGCTCTGCTTGCCAATTGATTTGGCTAACTTGCGTCTCCGTCACTAAATAAGTACCTAAACCTAGATTCAATGAGATGAGTTCCCTATAGCCTACAACAGTAAAGTTAGTTTTCAATTAAAGCTACTTAATTTAAATCTCTAGCCTAATTTACAGCCTGTAATTGCTTTCTTTCCGTATTTCCTCCCTAACAACGGGGATTGTTAAACATCGCCCCAAAATTACTTAAAATTGCTCCGGTCCCACCAAATATTTCCAACTTTACCCTTCCCTTTTTTTTTCTTTTCCACAACCACCACCTCCATTCCCACAACCACCACCGAAACCACGCAAACCACCACCGAGGCCACACACACCACCACCAAAACCACGCAAACCACCATGAGCAAGCCGGAAAAAAAACAATTTTTTTTGGACGCCACCGCGAAAACGTCCGGCCTGGACGTTTCCACCATGGTGGGATAAGAATGGCCTCTCAAATGCAGAATTTTTCTCTTCAAGCTACAATTCTACAACATCTGGATAAAACAAGTAGAAATTTCTTTTGGAATAAGGCTCCGGATAATGGGTCAGCCAACCTTATTAGGTGGGATAAGATATGTAAGCATAAGTGTCATGGTGGTCTTAGGTGTAGAAAAGTCATTGTTTCCAATATTGCTCTCCAGACAAAGCTTTTTTTAGAAAATCATCTCTAATCCGACTAATCTTTAGGTTATTTGATTAGTAAGAAATAACTTAAGGATAAATCCCTTTGATCATATGTTCCTAGCTCCAACATTTCCTGGCAATGGAGAAAGCTGCTATCTTATGCACCTTCGCCCCTTATTTGAGAATGGTCTTATAGATCGCAAGTAGGAAATGGTTCTAGTATTTCTTTTTGGCATGAAAATTTGGTTTATCAATTACCAATTTCTGATATTGTTTATAGGCCTTGTGGTAATAATTACATGCTTGTTAGTGAAGGTCATGCTTGTTAGTGAATGTCTTTCAGTTAATAACATGCTTGTTAGTGAATGTCTTTCAGTTAATAATAACCAATGGAACATAGACAAAATCAAGGATCTAATATATTACCCTAGACATTTCTAGTCTCTTTGTCCCTCTAATCCCCACAATGACAAGCTAGTTTGGGGACTGAACCTGGATGGCAAGTACTTCAGTGAAATCGGGCGCAAAGCTAATCCAAGGGTATAGAATACAACCAGTTTCTAGAGTTAACTTTACGGTTTTTTCACCAAATAGCCCCGAATTTTCATGCAATGCACCATATACCCTCCAACTTTTGGAATTTCACCAAATACCCCGACTTTTACACAAATAACATAGCATGCCCTTACTACTAACAGATGTCTAACTACGTTAGTTATTAGCCCCTAATTAATTCCTAAATGCTAACTAACCACTAATTAACCCGACCTGAATAGCTCCTCCTCTCTCTTCCCCTTTCCTTCTCTTTCTTCATGGAGCTTCCATGGCAGCTACCACCATTGGAAGTTCTTCCAATATGTTCCTATTTGAAGTCAAAATTTTCCATACTCTTTTTACGCACCTAAATTATGCCCGAATCAACACCAATAACACCACCACCACCACCTTCACCCTCAGCCAGCAATGATAACCACCTTACCTTCTCGTTTCTCTATCCTCACTCCCCTCCGCCCAACCACCTCCATTCAAACACCTGAGTGAACAATATTTTTGATTTAGAAAAAAAAACCCATTAATCTTTGGGGTTGAAATTACCCACATCAAAGATGGGTTCAATTTGCATTTGGAGGCATTATTTATTGTCTGTTTTCTTGTGTTTTTCTTCTTAATGGTTGGTTTCTAAGCTGAGGCATCTTCTTCATTTGGGTTCAAAATTTTGACAAAAAATTGAAGTTTCTAGACTCATAAACCGCATTCTATGGCGATGCGATAGTTGATGGAAATGGGTCTTTTTTTGAAATTCCTCAATCTTGGAACTATAGTGCTGGGAGAGTAATGTATAAAATACCCATCAAACAATTGGAAATAGATGGTAGTAGGAAGCTTCATTTGGGACTGATTTTTCATTTTTTCTCTCTTCAGAAAATGGGGATGATCTTGTCTTTGTAATGCTCCCAAATGGGTTTTCATTAGTGAATGATACACAACACTCTTTGGATGTGGCACTGGAGAAGAATATGCACTATAGAATAAGGAATTTAGACAACGGATCGAAGTTTATTATGGATGATGTAGGGAAGGATGAGTTATTCAAAAAAAATTATAGAGAATTGAGGAGAGAGCATTGAAGTAGTTGCCATGGAAGCTCCATGAAGTAGGGCAGCGGTAATTGTCATGAAAAAGCTCCATGAAGAAAAGAAAAGGAAAGGGGAAGAGAGAAGATGAGTTAATCAGGGGCTTAATTAGTGGTTAGTTAGGAGCTAATGGCTAACGGAGTTAGTCAAGGGCATGCAATGTTATTTGTAAAAGTCGAGGGTATTTGGTGAATTTTCAAAAGTTAAAGGGCATATGGTTGCCCTTTCTCTCAAGATGTAGCCTTTACACTGAATCAATCCGATCAGTGGCCTTTGAACCCTGAGGTGGATTCTTTGCAAAATGTTAGTGATTTTTTTTCCTCTCTTCGCTTTATCTTTAGTAAAGAGGATATATGTAAACTCTCTATTATTTGGTGGCATACTTTGTTTGCTAGGAATAAAGTTATCTTCATGAAGGAGGTGTTTCTGTTTTCAAGTTGTAGCTCTTATTTAAGAATTTTGCCAAAGAATGGAGATTTGCCTAGATGCATGAGGACAAAACTTTCATTCGCACTCCCATTCTGGGGTGTAGTGTGAATGGGGTCCTGAGACCCCCTAAAGAGGTTTGGTGGAGAAACCCCCCTCCCCTCATATCATTTTAATCTAAATTTTGATGGGTCAAAGCCTAAGGATGGTAGTGCCTCTATTGGGTTTATCATTAGAGATCGGCTTGGAAACATCTTTTTGATGGGTGCTAAGTCCCTCCATCCTAGAATCTTCATTCTCTATGCTGAGGCTTGGGGCATGTGTAAAGGAATTAGAGTAGCAGTCTCTCTGGATAACCTAGTAGTCATCAATTCTCTCAGCAAGACTTTGAAAGTGGGAAATTGATAATTTTATTTGTGATGCAAGGGAAGATCTTCGTCACTTCGACAACATCTCTTTTCCCACTGCTTTAGGGAGGCCAATCAAGCAGCAAATTTCCTAGCTCATAAAGGTCACTCGTGTCGCTCTCTTCATCATTGGTTTGAGCTTTCTGATTCTAGTTCCTTCCCATCATCCGTAAGGATGTTTTAGGTTGGTCCTATCCTAGGTCCTAACCTAAGTTTTATTTTCCTTATCAAAAAAGAAAAAAAGAGGTCACATTTAGACAAGAGGTCACCTCTTAACTTAAAAATGTCATTTTTACTCTAAGTGGCCCCTTTAGATGAAAAAATTACGTACATCTTACCATAAATTATTATAAGGCAATCTTATATGAAATTCTGTATAGTTATCAAGTAATTCTACTTCAGATAAAATCAGGTTTTGGGTTGAAAATTCTGTTAAAACAATTTTCAAGTTGGACTCACGTCACATCAATTTTGACAAGTCCAATTTGAAGATTTATAGCTCTATCTCTGAGAGTGCAATAAGTGAAATATAGCTCTTTTTCACCCAAAATATCCCTGTTTTATTTTTCATATGGTTCCGAGAACACCCCCAACATGTCCCATAAACAATATAGAGACGCCTCGTTCCGATTTTAGTGGATTGCCACCTTCATTCGATTACACTGTCAACAAGATTTGCACAAATGCACCAAAAAGTAGTACATAATTGATAATACCTTAATATATTAATCATTTCTGGTACTATACTAGTAATAGATATGTACAATTACATCATCCCCCTTTCTCCAACTCCAACCACCATGTGTTAAGAATCAAAAGCACCACGTGACCTTTGCTCATATTCTTATCTTAAACCAACTTTCAGAAAAAGAAAAGAAAAGAATCCCACAATGTTTAAAGTTTAAGGTAATACTAGTAAGTTCACCCTTTTCCCACCAAAAAGCTGTAAAGACCTTATCCTAAAAACTTCCAATTCTTACCCAACAAACAACCCTTCTCCATAAAGGAACTCCTAACAACTTCCACCTGCTAGGCCTAAACTCCGGTCCCCCATTAACAGAAAACGAACATTCGGTATAAACTCGTTTCTGCCATATTCCCATGTTTGTGAAATTGTTTGTTAGTTACTATAAGCTGACAAAGGGCTCTGTTAAAGCTGGTTTTTAGACCGAGATTCGACCCTTAAATCTCTGATTATCTAACTGGAAACAGCAGATGTTGAGGGTCAGACCCCCTTCTGACACGAATGAACGCGTGCAAAGAGTGAGGCTAAATCCATAACCGCTATCTATATAACAAGTGGGGAAAATACGAAGGTGGCCTTATGAGATGAACAGAAAGACTTGTTCATTAAGGGAATTAAGTTGATTTTTCCTGTTATCTGGAAAATAAATGGGTCACTTTCCGGTAAGGCATGATAATAGTTGTAGGGAAGACTCTTTTGTAAGGGTATGGGAAGAAAAGGTACTGTAGTGGGCACAAGTTGTTCCAGTTTGTGAAACACTAGTTCTCAAGGCCCACATCCTGGCACCAGGTCAACTTCAGTGCACTTAACTTTAGTGTTGAATTGATGAGGGAAGCTATACAAAATGCACTTACAGCACAAAAGTTCTGGTGATGAGACAATTACATTCACATGGGCAACAATTCATTAACTACTCCTCCGTCACATAATGTAACTTTCCATTTCTAATTTTCGCACTATTTATGAGTAAAGAAAATCTTTCAAAAAATTTCATTTCCAATATATAAGAAAAACATAGTCATATGGCGCATGGGGTGCTTGTTTAATTCCTTTCATTGACTACATTACAAAAATCATAACTTTTATAATTTTTACTAATATGTAATTAAATATATTAATGATACAAAAATGTGCGTTGGCAAACGTGAAAAGGAGAAATGAGAAGTCTATTGGGGGACGGAGGGAGTAGCTTGCAAAAAGCAGAATCATCATTAGGCAAAGAACATCAATGAATATGGTCAGTTAATTGGCTGTCCATCAAATTAAAAATTAATGAAAACGTGCTTTTCAGGGTCTAATCGATGGCCTAACCTCCAAAATTTTAATAAAGATGATCTACCCTTTTTCACAAATCATATCTTATATTCCACCTGCCCTTCACATCAGCATTAACAGTCCAGTTATTTTCTCTGAGCTGCATGTATGGAACCTGCAATGATACAAGGGAAAAAGTGGATTCAGGAAAAGGAAGAAAGAAGATAGACGATGGTATAAACTGTGGTGGCCGGATAGCAGTGACGTGAGCAGATGTAAAAAAAGCAGCCATGAGTGAGCAAACATCCAGTAAACAAAAAATAATAATGATAAAGTTAGGTACATAATATGTCTTTTAAGAAGCAGCAGAAAAACAACAGGAGCTCACTTTGCCAGAAAAGTTAAGTCAGAAACTATATTCATTAAACGGGTCAGAACTTCCTGCTATTGAGAGGAAAACAGAAACTGTTATCAAAATTCCCCAAAGAAATGATTAAATCCCGTTTAGTACACATACATTCCAAAAAAAGTATCAACAAATTCAGTAGGCTACAGTCCAGACACAAGACACGTTAGTATGTAACTCGATGCAAAAATTTAGTTATATGGAAACTGAAAAGTTGGAACCTCCCGCAAAGAACAATTCCACTTAAAAGCAGAGATTGGAAGGTAGCTGAGGTTCTAAGAAAACATTTCACTTACACATATACATCCCAGAGTTGTGGTGCCTTTCAGATCATAGATTTGAGAGGATTACTAGAGAATCAGAAGGCAGTTGAAATTCTAAGAAATGAATGATGCAGCGAAATCACTGGAAGTAGTCAATAAGGCGTACTTAGCACATTAAAAGACTAGGACTCACATCTAGCTCTCATTATTATTAAGTCAATATCATAATTTATTGAAAAACTGAACATGAAGCAAGGGTAGGTTGCAAATGTTTAGAAATAAAACTCAATATCACAACCCATTTACCCCTTAAAACACACATGAAAATCAGTAGCACACTGATGCACAATTGCAATAGTTATCCAGTAGTTGTTTAATCCCCAACGATCCAATTTTCACCATTTGGGCTCCTTCCTTAGCCCCTATATCAACTACTTCCTCTGCCTTTTTTATGGTTCTTCCCATTTTCCATTTCAAAGTATAATTTTATAAATCCTTTCCACTTTTACTCTCTCACAAAAACTACCCTTGTGAAATCCGTGGTCCATCATTTACCCATTATCCTTGGTAACTCCCCAAAAGCAAGAGGCCAATAACAAAAAAACAAAAGAAAAAGGTATTATTTCGCCTACTTGCCAATTTTGGCCATGGAAGAAACTTTTTTAAAGCATGCAGGACTATTAAGTCTGTTCTGGAAGAATCAGAGCTTCCACGAACATTCTTTCTTGCACTGAATCCATGATAGCATCTGTCTGAGTTAGACAACACTATAAATCTTCTCCCCTTCCCGTCACATCTATCTCTCATGCATTTATCATAGACATGATTACATAAAATCAAGCATGTATAATTATTAGAGCCTGACAACTCCAGTCTATTGTTTTGGAACTTAATATCTATGATATGTGTCATCAGAGATCCCCTATTTATTTTTATTAATTGCACTAAACAATTTTACCTAACCTTGCTGAAGACAGCAATTAATAGAACTAAACAAGCGAATCGCAGGGCATACTTCTTCCATCCCAAAAGCACCTTATTGTAAGTACTATTTTAGAATGTCCAAAGAAATTCGCCTTTCCTTTTCAAGGTTATAAAGATGTACTAATCCTCAAATATGCCTCTCTAGTCATTAGTTGTTTGTAAAAATAGATGCTGCTGGCAAAAGTAGACCACCCTCAATATGGAAGTCAGAAATTAAGATAAAGTTTGTTCTGGGACAGGGAGTAACTACTTTGCAAAGATAAAGATTCAAAAGAAAAACTAATTTTTGTCACATGTCGAAACCCAAATAGGAGTCCATCAAACTGAATTCACCAACAGATGTTATTGCAGACATTAGACATTTGAATGCCTTAGATTTGCTAACTATGATACCAGATAGTGACTCTTTCATGCCGAAAACGTCACTACATGAAAGACACCATATGGAAGTGATTCCTCTCCTGGATGATATACTAGACATTAGTTGCTGAAATTCCTTTGCTTGTCAACTATAATACCACATAACTACTCTTTCGATTTCAAGGTCCTGCCGAAAAATGTCATGACATCAAAAAAAGAAACTTTTGTGCTGACCTTCGAAGATAACCGCCTTCCAACCTTGACTATAAAAACCCCTTTCGGGAAATAGTGACATTAAATTTGGGGCATTGAGAGTGATAGAAAACTATGCTACAGTGAAACTGTCTTATTCTCTGCTTATATCTTGTCAATTTTTATCTTCTTAAATAGTAGCCAGATATACACCCAACATTCCCGCAATTCCACTTTCAAGCAGTACGGTGCTGCATGGAGAGCTTCAATAACAGCTCCAGCCTATACATTTACTGTTATACATCAATGTATAATGACCAATATGACAGTCATAGAGGGAGTTTGTTGCAAAGCATACAACAACAACAAAGAGCTAACATTATCATAACAGCTCATAACGCAAAAAAGATTGACATGATACAAGAAACAGTCAGTTGACAATCAATACCATTGAGAGTTTGAGACACCAACTACTGGAGTCAACGATGAAATACTACTTCTTTGAATATATCACAATTCACAAAAAGGGGGAAGAGCATATGACTTTGATCTCAAATCGCATACATCTGGACATGCAACGGAAACAAGAATATATTCATCTAATCATCTAGGGATGCCAAGCGCAACCAAAACACAACATAGACAAGTGTTTATCAACTAATCTATGTTTTTGGATCTGCCTACTTCTCGAAAGTCCTATGAACTAAACTACTATAGAGTACACAAAAACAAATTGTCCTGATTACGGTCCAAAACACTATTATTTGCTTGAAAAAGTACAAGAGCATTAAAATCACTTCAGATCAATTTAGATAGGAAATATTTTGTAGAGTATCAGCAACTAGGCTTCAAGCAATGTCCAAAATCGGGAGAAGGTAACAGCCTTAACAGTATCAGAAGAAGGTCGATTACATTCAACTTCATTGTAATTCCCACTATTACCCATATACCCATTTATTACATAACGAAAGATTGGATACGAAAATTTAACTTTGAATCAAATGTAAACACCATCACCTCCACCAGCTATGGTAAATTTGTATGTCATACTTCAAGTTAGGGGTGTAAATGAGACGAGACAACTCGCGAGCTATTCGAGATCGACTCGGTCAAAACTCGGTCAAAACTCGGCTCGAGTGAGCTCGACTTGAGCTCGAACTCGGCTCGAGATGTTGGCGAGTCGAGTTAAGCAACTCGATACTCGACTCAAAACTCGTGAGAAGCTTGAGAACCCAATTATCAATAGCAAAATACCTAAATTCAACATTTTTCTACCTTAGGGTTGCTTTTAACGTGAGACACTTGCAAGCTACTCGAAATCTACTCGGTCAAAACTCAACTCGGTCAAAGCTCGACTCGGTCAAAGCTCGGTCAAAACTCGGTCAAACTCGACTCGAGTGAGCTCGACTCAACTCGAGCTCGATTCGAAATGCTAAAGAGTCGAGCCGAGCTAGCTCAAACTCGAACTCGACTCGCATCATTTACACCCCTACTTCAAGTAAGGTCATATGCGGAAAAGTATATCAAAATCGTTAGCATAGTGATATGAACAATAATAAGTCCTACCTTCTCAATGACGTTATAACCAACCTTGACCCTCAGATCTTGTTCCTTTTGAAAATTGAAAATGCTCCAGCTAAATTCAGCACCTCCCATGGTTTGAAAATACGGTTTCGGTAACGGTCGCGGAAACGGTCACGGTTTCGTTGGAACGGAACGGATACGGTCATCACGGTCCGTGTCGCGGTTTTCAGAATTTTTTTTAATGTCTTTCTATGAATTTTTAAATAACTTTTTTAAAATTATTATCATTATTATTATTATTATTATTGAAAAGAAGTATTGTATTACAAGATATTGTACTTGTAGTGGAAAAAGAAAAAAGAAAAAAAGAAGTGGGTCAAGTGAAATTAAAAAAACAGAGAGATGAGAGACGTGAGAATAAGGATGCAGCAGCCAGCAAGTCAACAAACAAAAAGTAAGAAGTAAAAGAAAAAAGGGGGCCCACTGGCAGACTTAAAAGACAAAAAAAAACTCTTCCTTTGACCTAAACCCACCCACCTAGTCTACTTTTGAAATTAAATAATATAAAAAAATCCCACCCATTACCCAATAAACCCTCACCTACCCCCACTACTGGTAAATAACCCCTCCCCCCACGTGATCTTCTCTCTCTTTCTCTCCCTCCCTGAACATTGAAGAACTCTGGCGAAATGCTTCAAGAACTATGGCCATGGCGAGGAGTTTATCTCTAAAGTAACCGTTATGACCGAGCCGCAACGTCGGAATCGGCCGAGACCGGCATATAACGGCCGGTTCGGCCGAAAATGCGTTGTTTTTTAACAACCCGATACATATCGGGAAAAAACGGTTCGGTGATCTCAAAATCCGAGTTAACTCGGCCGCACCGTTACGACTCGGCCGCATTTTTACACCATGGCACCTCCCATCGACCTCCTCTACAAAGAACAGGGAAGCAAATAATTAACTAACACAAAGTGGACCATCAAGCTTTTCACCTAAAATAATTGCAAAAAAATGAACATGCAGGAATAAGGACTGATTTAGCTCGCAAGTCATGTGAGGATGGGTGCCTCTGCAAGTAGTTTATGAGTTACACTGGGGGGGGGATATCACCAAAAATGAACTACAACTATGGATACTTCATAATGCATCATTGGATGTAAAATTTTAAAAGAGAAATTGTAAATCGATTCTAACCTGCTTAAACTCTTTGTCAGCATCATATCGCCCCTTGACTTTAAAGCTAATGGAATCATCAGATGTGACAGGGAACGCCATTTTACCACGAGCAGTGTACCCAAGCTTCTCATGCTTATCATATTGCACCCCCAAGCCAAGACTGGATGCTAGTTGTGGTTGCTGTGATGCATGGCACGTGCAAAGATTACTTCATCAATTATCTTTATTTGCTTTATTAGGTTGTTGCATGGTTTTACTTATTTGTTAAAGTGAAGGTTTTTCATGTAACCAAAAATATATCATTTATTGTTATGATAATTAAGTTAGTTGAGTTGTTTAGGTTCAATAAGTCCGAAAATACTTAGTAGAATTCGGTGCATTAGAAGGTCTTTTGTCATGGCTGTATTTTAGGAAAGTTCTCTTGGTCATTGGGTTGTATGAGGCGTGCAAAGGGAATGCCCTAAGCTGCCGTGTGGTTTTTGATATTTAGATAAAGTGTTGCACCTCTTTCCTTAAAGCTATTGTTTCCTTAAATTCAAGCTAGATTCTAGGCTTAGGTTTAGGGGAAAGTTTCCTAAAATTATTGCTAGTTGGCCGTGTGATGTAATGCCTTGGAGAGCAAGGTTTTCTTGCTGCTCTTATTATAAATAGGCACGCCTAATCATTAAAAAGGGGAGAGTTGAATGAATTGTTTTTGAGTTATTCGAATCTTTGTGTTGCATTGAATATTTGGTCGTCGTACCAAGAACATACAAATCGTGGTTTGTGTGCATCTCCTAGTCAAGGTTAGTGAGAGATCCTCTCAGTTCTCGAAGGAACAAGAGCCTATCTTTTTATTTTTCGTTCATAATTATAAAACACCAAAAACAAATCGTACATTAAGCTTCCGCATTCATATCATGCTGTCAATTGAATAGTTAACGTGGGAGTAAAGAGGAAGGAGAGTAAGAAGTTCAGAAATCCAGAATTCCAGATAGTCAAATGATCAATATGGTTTGCTAAATTAAGAGAATTACATAGTCAAAAAAGGCACCAAGAGATACTTCATTGAACAGAGATTGAATTGTTGAACACATAGCCCAAAGAAGAGGAAGAACAATAAGAATCTTATAAATTGAGACCCCCTAAAAATGAATTAACTTATTTACTAAAACAAGCACATACATTATGGAAGCGCCTCAACATTGCACAGAAGTAGTTTGGTGACCCATATTTTGTATCTAGCTCTCCGTGAACCTGTAAATAAGAAGAGCTCTCCAAACATCATAAATGGTAAACCACAAAACACATACAGTATATAAATTAAACAATTCAATGCCAAGGCACCTAGAAACAGGAAGCAACCCAAGAACAAACAACCTTCCAAGAATTCACGAAAAAAATTGTACGACCGACACTTCAAAAACCTAAGAGAGGAGCCAAAACCAATGCACAATACAGTTCACCCTTCACATACTTCATCTACAGTACGTAAATGATAATGGGATTAGCTTCAAACATTCAGAACTTTGGATGAAATCAACCCAACCCCATTCCAATTCAGCTTGGAAGGCCGAGATTTTCATGTAAAATCAGCTATTTCTCTCTCCACCCCCTTCCCATCCTTTCGCAAAGCTAATTAAAACAGCACCTTAACATATTATACAACTGGGAGTCTGCAATTTATGACCAACAACATGATGAACTCCCTCACCCACAAAAATCATTAGTGCAATAATTTCTCCAAAATGTAAGCCAGCACATTCTATCCAATTTTTTTATCACAGAATTTCAGCAATGACTGTTGAAATTCAGCCAATCTCTAACAAACAAAATTAAGAGCACTAAGACCTGGTAGTAATCCATATGTAGCAGAAAATGAAGCTAACAATTGACAATAACATGCAGGTAAAATGCTGTAGCAAAAAAAAATGCAGAATAAAATTTTGCAGCCATAAAAGTGGAAGAAAGAAAACCTGCAAGAAAGTGTTGGAATCAATGAGGAGCTTCTGCTTGGCATGAAGTCTGAGAGATTTGGAGTCTTTGCTGTACCTCAAAGATGTCTCCATGTTTGGCGAGTGCTCAAGTGAAGAGAAAGTGAGGGTCAGAGATAGAATGAGTGCAGATATGGATATAACTTATAAGGGTTTCTCTTTCCTTTTCTTTTGGGTTGGGGCTACTTGGGGGGTGCGGGGGAGAGGAGCTTTGAAATTTTTGCTTTGTACTATGAGGATCCTGCATATAGATCAAAACGCAAGAAAGTAATAATAAAATGCGTTTCCATGGACATAAATTGGTATAAAAGTGAACCTCAAATGTACGACCCAATGTTCATAATTAGGAGGGTTAATGAGTTAGGGTGGCTCGCAAACTATTAGTATTCGGCTCGGTCAAAGCTCGGCTCGAGATGACTCGATTCGAGTTCGAGTTCGGCTCGAGAACTTAACGAGTCGAGTTTGATGGAGTTCGACTCGAAAGCTCACAAACATGTTCGATAAATTATAAAGTACTATTTTATATATTAACTTTTTTCTTTGATAAAAATTTTGTATATTAACTTTTAATCTAACTTGAACCTCCTTCAAAAAAACTTAGGACTTTAACTCCACTAAAAAAAATGTAAGGGCCATCTCCTGAAGCCCAAGTACATAACCCTTTCCCTTCCAATCTATATATATATCTAAAATTCAAGGCAAAAAACGTGTCGTCGCGTATGCTTCCCTCCGCCACACAATTAAATGAGAAATATTAAACAATAAAAATGTGTATTATAAGACTCGAACACATGACCTCTCATTTGAGATACAAATGCACTAACCAACTACTCTATTATCTCATATTGGTCTTTATGGGAAAAAAAAACATATTTAAAGACAAGATAATTTTCTATTTTTAAGACAATTAAATACAAATGTATATAAGCTATATTGTTAATAATAGCGTGTCCTACCTTTCTGCAATCTTATATTAAAACAAAAGCTCTTCAATTTTTTATAACCACCGTAATTAACACCATTTCATTGCATCGGCTGTATTCTTACACATTAACCTACATCTAAAAAAAGATTGTATTATATTTTTATAAGTAATTATATATTTATATATATGTACTCTCTTGAAACCGAGGTTATATTGATGAATAATTCATATTATAATTTACTATGTAGAAAATTTAATAGGAACTGGAAGATCACTTCCTAAGCACAATCCAATGCCTATAACTCTCTTTTTTCCGACTTTTCTCAAGTGTTTGATTCAATACTTCAAATTCACATTTATAAATTATTAGAGGCATCGCCCGAGCCAACAACTAGTTAAAAGTGAAAACACACAAGTTGTTGCCGTCAACCCTACCCAAATCTCTAATCAGCTTCAACCCCACTACCAGCTCCTCCTCCAACCATTCAACCTCTAGTTTGCACACATCGCCTCCTTTCACGTTTTCACCGCCATCAGCCCACCACATCTTCCCGATGCTCTTAACAAATCTTCCCATTCGAGTTTCGATCAATGGCTTCGTTGAGTGGCGTTTTGCCGTTTTCATGGCCGGCGAGCAGTGGCTTCGTGAAGGAGTGGCGCCATGGTAGGAGTTTGCGAACCCTTCTCGAGCCGAACCTCTAGTCAAGTCGAGGTTTACTTCTTTTGAGCTCGACGAGCTTCGAGCTCGAGTCGAGCTTGATATTTCTCCTTCTTGAGCCGAGCCGAGCCTACCCGAGTTCGGTCTCGGTTCGGTTCATTAACACCCCTATTCATAATTAATATTTAATGTGCATTTAGACTTTAACAATATAATAATTAGCCCTGGAACATTCTATTTTACCCATAACACAATATTCAAAAACTAAAACTATATATACATATTAATGAACTTGATGTTCTTTTGTTTTTTTACTGACGTTTGATTTTCGATAATAGGACCCAAATTTAATGTTCTTTAAGGGCTCAAAATGTTCATTTGTGTAACAAACAATGTTCAAAATTAAAATCTAATGTGCATGTAGAATTTAATTAACATTATAATAATCAAGGCTACAATATACTTTCAAAAACTAAAAACAAGTGTGCATTTTAATGAACTCGATGTTCTTTTGTTTTGCCCCACTTTTACTTACGTGTGATTTTTGATAATAGGGCTCAAATTCAACGTTCTTTTATAATCTTTATAATGTTCATTTGCGTAACACACAATGTCCAGATCAAGATTAAATATACATTTACAATTTAATACGATAATAATAGTAATGTATGTTCTTGTACTTAAGAGTACAAAATATTCAAAATTTAAGACCAAATGTACAATTTAATAAATCTTATACTTCCACTTTATTCATGCGCGTTTGATTTTTGTTTTCCTACCACTAGTGGAAAAAGCGCAACTGATTCGGTCAAAAATGAACATGTAACACCCCGACAATTCTCTCTTTTCTAAAATACCTTTTCAATGGAAAACATAGAGAATTATCAAAGTATTATCGCCCGTGTGAAAACGTATCGGCTTATTCAGAATTTTGCAGCGGAAAACATAATAATAAACTTTATAAATAAAACTTAGTCAACTACAAAGTCAACTCCAAAAGTCAAACCAACAAAAGTCAAAGTCAAACTTAAAACCAAAACCACCTACGAAAAGTATAAACTTAAAGTACGATAAATAGTCTACACAAGCTCTCCAATCCCGAACCCAATGATGCATCATCTTCAGACTTGTAGATGGACAATACACTATTGATCCCTAGAGAATGCTCACCAAAATGGGTCATCACAGGATCAATAAGGCATAGCCATAATCAACATACACACACAAAATTACGTAATCAGCAAAGTTGAGTACTACATACTAAATAAATAAACAGTGCTAACATGATACTAATAAGTAGTAAGCAGGAATAAATAATAATATAATAACTTGCAGACAACTTTTACTGAACTAAACTTTACAACAACATTTTTATTACTTTGAATGGAATAGTCAATGGACCGAATTGTCTAACTAAAACCAGCCTTCCCTTTGGAAGACGAAATACGAGTGCGACTCCGTATTCCCATGACCTACGATATCGAGGAATCTTTAAAATAAAAATAGGACACGGTGATCAATCCGGTCCTAGGAAAAGCCATGAGCTACCACCATGTACTCCAACTCCTAATTGTCCAACACTTCAGACGTGTACCAGTCTAAAGCTATTGCTATCCACGTTTCACTTTACATGATTTATCAGTTATTACTTGTTATGACTCATAAGTAAAACAAACATTATAATCATTCAACAATCGTAAACATCCATATTTATCTTAGGATTAGATAAGTGATCACACAACTTAACAACCCAAGATTATTTCCAACTTTAATCCAATCTTCCTTTTTTTGTTGAACCTAGCCAACAACCAAACTACCTTTCATAGGTATAAAATATCAACTTACCAAATAAGGCCCTCGGTCCTTATAAAGTAGTGAAATACTCAAAAGGGAACAAATGATCAATCATGATTCAAACTAATATATATATATATATATATATATATATATATATATATATATATATATATATATATATATATATATATATATATATATTAATTCCCCCATGTGAATTAATAAAATAAAGTTCCCAACCATATGCTTGCATCAATCTTCCATACAAACATAATATAAATCTCATAATATAAATCTCATACTCAACATGTTTACACAACGGCATAAAACATGCAAATCCAACATAATAGAAATCATATATGAACTCAACATAGTTCCTATACATGATACAACATGATTCCCCTTCTTAAAATCATGGTACTAATCCAATCAACACATAGGTATGTACGTACCTTGTGTAGACAAAATTCGAGGCTACTTTAACAAGCTTAAAAGTCGCCTAAAGATAATTCTCCGCCTAAAACAACCAATATAAATTCACAATCAATCCTTTATGAATTTACAGCAATAATAAAATACTTTAAACCCTTCTTAAAAGTGTTTAAAAAACCTTTCCATCATTAAAACCTAAGTATTAAAGCCTCCTAACTCTCAAAACTCATGTTTTAAAATCATAAAACTCCATATCAATACTCTCTTTAAATTTCCAGCAACATATAACATATTAAAACTCCTTTTAAACATACTTAAACATATTTAAAGTCATAAAAATAATCAATTTCATAACTTATAATAAATTACTATGATTTTCCAACCTTTAAAACCCTAAAAATCCATGCTTTGATAATTAAAAATCCAATTCAAACCTAATATGTAAATCTGAATTTTTATTTCTTCAATACATAAATTATATAAACTTTAGATTCATAAATAAATCATCAAACTAAACTTTTAAACATAAACAAAATAAAACAAATCTTAAAAATATAAACTTTGAATAAAACTTGAGGAGGAAGAAAAGTAATCAAACCAAAGCAAGAAGAGGAGCAACACGCCGGCGGGGGAGAAGCAGCAGCGGCGACGTTTGGGTGGCCGGCAGTCGGTCAGCGAGCAGTGGTGGTTGGCCGGAACTGGTGGCCGAACCGAAGGAAGAAAAACCGAAGGAAGAAGAAGAGAGAAGAAAAGAAAAAGAGAGAAAAAGAACGAGGGCCGAAAATTTGGGAGGAAGGAGAAGAGAGAAAATAATTGTGTGGGAAAATTTTGGGGTTTACGGGGGTTTATATAGGTTCCCCTTGTGGGCTTAGGAAAAGGTAATTGGGTTCAAACTAGAAATCATTTTCCAAATCAAAAATTATTTGGGTTCCTCAAACCCAATTAGGAATCCTTTTTCAAATCCGAAAAGTGTTTCAAACATTTCAAATATTTTTCAAAGCATGACTTAATAAAATATTTGACTTCCTTAAATCATTAAAATAATTCCTTTGACTTTCAAATAGTCAACCTTTGAAGAAATAAATCATTTAAATACTAAAATATACTTAAATATAAATAATTATACATTAAAATATATTTATAAAATTCATAAATTTACGGGGGATTACAGAACAGGATCAGTTACGGGCGGAGCGGTTGACGAAAGTCAATTGGTCTGGTTCAACCGGCTCAGTTGGCTATTAACTGATCTGTGTGCATGATCCTTTTGGTGCAAGCATGTGTACGATCTAATTCCCTCCTAAGGAGTCTTGTGGTTCTACTCTGCTTGTGGGTACTCAGTCGTTGACAGTTTAAGTTCAAATAAAGGAACTTTGCAACATGTGATACTTAGTGAAAAATTTAATCATATTTATGAGCATGAGGTAATTCATAGAGTTGAACCTCTATTAATGGGAGTAAGACTTTGACATTGATATTGTTGTGTAGCTCTAGAGAAATAAATTTCCTATATTTTCCAAGTCCTACCCCTCGCTCTTCCTCTCTCTTCCCTACTTCGTTCTCACTCTCCCCCACCCCCCAGCACCAAGTTGACCATCAATGGTTTGGAGATTCTTTTTGTTTTCACTGACACTACTTGATACCCAAAAAGATAAAAATGACTACTGAGTAAAAACTAAAAGTGGAAGTCTTCTTTTGTCAGAAATCGTCGAGAAAGCACAAGTGGATAAAAGTTCTGCCCAAACCTAGGTTTTGGCAAATGACGATCCTGCCTATTCCTAGGATAAGCGGTACACTTGTCAGCTCCAACCTGGCTTTTTGGTTGGGCTCTAAGAGATGACAGCCTAAAAGAGAAGGGACCCAATGAACCACCGGGGCATTAGACCTCAGTGATTCACCACAAACCATTTCCCCAATCAACTTCCCAACATAAGAACACACTTCAATGGAAGATGACACCTCGTTCTAAAAAATAACTCGATTACGAGCACCCATATATAGCCCAACATAGAACCATAACACGAACTCGCATATCTTCATCCAACTTGTGAAACACGTCATCAATCACCCAAGCCATGAAAGATGGGAGGCGATGCTTTCCTAGCCAAACCAGTCCGGCAACATCCCATATGCTCGCAGCTGAAACACACCCGAGAAGAGCATTGGTAGCATTCATAGGGAGCCCCACACAACCCATAATCCTCCGCCAATCTAGGGATGTGCCAATGTAAACCACCTCTCGTTGGCAAAACCTTATGACAAGCCCGCCAAAAGAAAACTTTGATTCTTGGAAGAACGTTGGCGTGTCAGATGGAATTCCATATCCTTTTATCAACATGTCGCGAACTAGGTGCATGCGCATCAATCCAAGTATAACAAAAAAATTGTATGGTAAGCCGAACAAACCGAATAACAACCATGTTTCTCCAAGTCCCAACAGAGAACGTCAAAAGGCTTTCTTATGCTCAAGGAAATAGATAGGATACGATCGCATTCAAAAGGAAGAAAAAGGTCATGAACCTTAACTTCATTCCAAGAAGACGAATTATCACTAATCAAATCACAAACTTTGAGATTTTCCGAACCATGCACACAAGGATAGATCACAGGATGCTCTTGGGAATCCGAGATCCAAGGATCCGACCAGGCATTAATGCTCGACCCATCCCCCACTTGCCAACGACTACCTCTACGAATTACCCAACGAGCTTCACAAATCCCCCTCCAGGTAGAACTCGGGCAACTACCCAACAAAGCCTCCTCAAAAAGACCAATGAGGGAAATATCTAACCTTGAGAACTTGGGCCACCAAAGAATTCGTATTGTGTTGAAGTCTCCATGCTTGCTTACATAACAATCCCCAATTTAAAAACTTGAAATCTCATAACCCAGGACCCCCTTCACTCTTATGCAAACATATCTTTTTCCAAGCTAACCAATGGATCTTCCTTTCACCTTGCTTCTGAACCCACCAAAAATGAGAAATGAGGGAGTAGTGACATGTAATTGCTTAGTGCGACAAAAGAAACATTTGCATCGAACCCATACTAAGGAGTGATGCAAATGATGTTTTCAAAAATCTAAAATTTAAGTCATCTGCATCACACTATATTAAAAGTGCGAGGTAAATGATATTTTTTTTTAAAAAACTGAAAATTAAGCATTTGCGTCGCGCTTTGGTAAGGGTGCAATGTGATGCCCTTTTATAGTAGTTTCTAAAAAGAACATCATTTGTCGCATGTTAATTAGGGTTCGACGCAAGTGTACTTACATTTGCATAGTACATTTGCATCACACTTGCAACTACAACGCAAATGATGTTATCAATTTGAATCGAGAACATTATTGTTGTGAAAATACTAATCCAAGCAACCGAGGCAAATGTTTTTTCATACTAATAAAAGCAAATTTGAGCCCTTTCCAAAACTCATACTAACACTAAAACTTGTACGCGCTCCATTTTTAAACAGATGCTCCATTTTCACTTACATACTTGCCAATGCACAATTTTGACTATTAATATCTCTAAACATCCGTTACTAGAAAATTATAATTATTTGAAAATATACGTTGAGATAAATTCAACAATATCTTGTATTCTAATATTGTGTTTCACACATATGTGAATATGATCCAGGAGTTAGTGAGGAAGATTTACTAGCTTTAATGCAAAAAAAATCCTTTTAGATGGTTGAGGCCTTGCATGGCAATCACTATGGAGCTAATACAAAGGTGGTAACATGCTTAATTAGCCAAAACTTGGGCGGCAAGTAAACTCTAGTATAGTCGTATATGATTGAGCTTAGTTGAGTTCTTTTAGGACTCTTCTTATCTTAGAAGTGTTTTAGATTTCGCTTATAAGTTTTTACTATTCTACTTGAAATAGGTTTTTCTTACTTTAAACATTTAGGACTCTTTATTGTTATCTTTATTTCGATTGTTATCTAGATAGAGTTTATTTCTAGCATAATTCTTCAAAGTGTATGGGGGTGATAAGGCTTAGTTATAGAAGTCCTACATCAAGTTGGTTTATGACTTAGGGACTATTCCTAAGTACATTAGGAGAGTTTAATTAGTATTTAAGTTGTATTGTTCATTCGGTTGAATTAGTCAATGAAATCCAAAACTTTGAGGGGTCGGTAACAAATTATGGAGTCCATTACCACCAAGTAATAGTAATGGATTGATGAGGATTGAACCAAATAAGAAGAAAAGAAAACCGGTAATTGATTTTGTTTCTTGGAGCTCAAAAACAATGAACAGAACGTGCTCTTAGTGTTATTCACTTGTTAATCTCTTTGAAACTTGGTGACTTAATCTTAAGCTTTCACAAAATCGCTTTTGTTTTGTTTACTTTGTGATTCAATTCGAACCTGTTATTTTAATTCTTGGTGATTAACTTATTAACTTATTTATAGAATCCACTTAAAACATATCTTTGTTATTGCACACATCTATTTCATCCATCTAGATCAAATACAATGCAAAAGTCAAAATGGAACATCAATATAAAAATAGAGGAAGTAGTATTTATGCTTGTTCATACTAAACTAACGCATGATTTCGTCACTTGTTAATCTCTTTGAAACTTGGTGACTTAATCTTAAGCTTTCACATAATCACTTTTGTTTTGTTTACTTTGTGATTCAATTCGAACCTGTTATTTTAATTCTTGGTGATTAACTTATTAACTTACTTATAAAATCCACATAAAAACATATCTTTGTTATTGCACACACATCTATTTGATCCATTTAGATCAAATACAATGCAAAAGTCAAAATGGAACATCAATATAAAAATAGAGGAAGTAGTATTTATGCTTGTTCATACTAAACTAACGCATGATTTCGTCACTAGTTAATCTCTTTGAAACTTGGTGACTTAATCTTAAGCTTTCACATAATCACTTTTGTTTTGTTTACTTTGTGATTCAATTCGAACCTGTTATTTTAATTCTTGGTGATTAACTTATTAACTTACTTATAGAATCCACATAAAAACATATCTTTGTTATTGCACACACATCTATTTGATCCATTTAGATCAAATACAATGCAAAAGTCAAAATGGAACATCAATATAAAAATAGAGGAAGTAGTATTTATGCTTGTTCATACTAAACTAACGCATGATTTCATCATATAAGCTAAACTTTATACCATCTATAGAAATATATTAAAAGGTGTTCCTAAACAAGGAATCACGTGTCACTCTTCCTTAGGTGCTTTACAATATGTAATCCATATACAATAAAAAAAGATAAGAAAATGTCATGTATAAGATTCGATCTTGAGACCTCAAGTTTATATACTACAATCATAACCACTAAACCAAGTTATATTTGATGTTATCATTTCAAAGTAAAATATATATTAATAAATGAACACTATAATTACCCGGGGCATAGCCCGGGCCTAAAAACTAGTTTTAGAATATTATAACTCATCCGTGGCCCAAACCTTCTGTATAATGATAATCTTCCAACATAGAGCCTTACAGGGTACAAAATTTTATAGCATATAGCATAAGATCAGCAATTTAACACAGCCAAATCCCATGTCTGTACCGCAATGCTAACCATTTGCAGAAACAAAAGCTATGAAGCAAAACTACTTAGATTTCATCAAGATACTCTAGAAGATCATCAACATCCTGCCTCAAGGTCGTAACCTTTTGCTGGTAAGGAGCAATCCTATTTTCGATTTCCCGACCGCTCAGCTTCTTTTCGTAGCAATCTACCACAATTGAATGTTTAGCAATTAACCTTTCTTGCAATTCTCGCTCCTTTGCAACAAGTTCCTCTGCCTACAAAATAGTCAGGTATGATTCTATCAATCTTAAAGAAGAGTAAGCATTGCAAAGAGTAAGCATTGCAAAATGCTTTTAGGAAAGAGTAAAATGAACTTATAATCACATGAACAGATCTTGTCAGGTACACACTAGGTTTGAAGATGACACCATCTAATTTATACTCCCTCAGTAAGTTTCTTGTATTCCTTTTGAGCAACCCACCCATAAACTTTCTGTTAACTTCAATGGAAATTTAACCCCATCAGGCCATCAAACACATGTGATGTGGACCACCAACTAACTCCATCTCTCTATACACTCTTTCTATGTGACATGGGACCCCAGAAACTCCCTATCACCCGAAATTATCTACCAAAATTCTATAGATACCAACTAAAAATTATTAAAATGCACGCCTAACCCTAACAGGAAGTATATTTGAGGACGGAGAAAATAATAATCTGAAGTGATTGCACACTTAACCATGGATGACAATAACCACAAACCAACCTTAGGAAAGATTTGGGCTGCTTGTGGAGATGATTGCAAGGACGTAAGCAAGGGCTTCAACTCCTTTGAAAGCTCTTTAAACAAACTGTCAGCGGCTTTTCGAGCCGATTTACAAGCTTGAACATTACCAGTTCGAGACAATTCAATCAATGAAGATTCCAGTTTATCATGGATCGTCAAACATCGATTGATAATATTCCCAAGCTGCTGGATTGTGGTTAGCACCTAATATCAAGAAGGCCAAAACACAGGAGGGGGCCCAAATTAGCGTAATGTAATGAATAGATTTTACCTTCTTCAACTCATAACTCCACACAAATGACAAAATATAAACTCACCTCATCCCATTGCAGTTTTGCCAAATAGGAGGCAGAGGACTTGGAAATTGAGAAGTCAGCATGGGAGTACGCAATACAAGCAATGAAAAGGAAGAAAAATCCAAAAATCAACATCAATGGCTCCTGAGCAAGGACAAACAGCTGAACTTGTAGTAGACCTGAGAATCATGACAGACACCTCACATAAGAGAATATATAAGGTAGTTGATACAGACTTAATAACTCAAAGAACAAAGAGTCTACAACACTTAGTTGCCATCACAAATCACCACAAGGATGAAGGATCCTCTATTTTCAACATGCAATCTAAGCCATACAATCTGATATATACTATTTTCATTGTCTGTGATGGATCAACTCAAAATAGATGGCATTCCCCATAGTTACTATAGCTTTTTGAATT
>CANSZD010001878.1:120000-274174 GCA_947648045.1 Beta corolliflora | reverse complement strand
AAACCAACATGCTACTTAATTTAATAAGGCCTCCAACACTTTAAAGCAAAATGTTCCACCTCCACCCTATATCATGCCCAACATAATTTCTCTTATGAGTTAGTTGCCTAGAAGAATTCACTGATGCTACATCACACGTCCAAAACCTTCCTGAGAAAACATCATTATATACTTCAAATCCTTTATTTGTCCCCGAAGGCAAAGGTATAGCTGGGGGCATAGTTAACCTTTCTGCAACTTGTAGAAAGCTTTCGAAATTTTCCGTCCACTAAAACTTCGTTCCTTCCTCAAAATTCCTAATACTTTATGATGTGTTTCTTTAGGTTTGGATTCTTCTGAGCATACCAAAATATCATCTATGAAATTGTTATAACTTGCTCTCACAAAATTTAAAATATCACTACATCAGTGTCTACGAATGATGCGGGTAGGACCGAACTTAAACAAGATTTTGCAAACTCAGAATGGCTATATGCCACCCAAATGTCATCCTCGGAATATTTTCATCCGTCACACGCTTCTAGACATATCCCGATCCCAAATCTCTTTCAAACATATACCGGTTCCTTTTAATCTGCCGATTAATCCGCTCTTTTCAAAATATCACTGGTGTTTCCTTATGGTGAAACAATCGGATCAACTATAACATTTCCGCAAAGACCTTCTCTTGAATCGGCTTCCTCTAACTCAACCATCTCAACCCTCGAGGTGCGTATTGGTACCCATTCTATACACAAACCGACTCCTCACTCAATTGGGAGACTCATTAACCACCAAAATTCTTCCATCTTAATCACTTACTCTGTAATTTCCTAAGATATGAGTTTTATAACAAATACCTTCGCTATTTATTACATTGATATTTTCTCTCTCTGAAAGTCGACGATACGACCATGGGAAAGAAAAAAGATATCCTACTCCTAAGTGATTTCAACCTATTAATATTTGGAGTGATTGCTCGACCATGCTCAAGCAATACATCCCCAAAATTACAATATAGTACCTGTGAACGAAACACATTAAATCCACCCATATCGACTCTGCAATCCTTGTAATTATGCCAAATTTTTGAAGAACTAATTACAAACAACTCCTGACTTTTCCAGCTTACGAATATAAATTGATAGAGATTCTTAAATTTTAATAAAATACATTGAAGATAAACAATGCGAAACTCCCGGATCCCACATATATGTTAGAGCATTTACGGCTACAGACAAGAACTTCGAATTACATCAATACCCGAATATCCGCAACTTCTGTGCATCTTTCTACTTCCCATTTAATCAAATTCATAACAACTTATCCGGGAGGCTCTTCCTCTTGATTGGTAAAGTTGATCACCTTTTTTCCGTTACATGTCCAGAGCTACTCCTTTTCTCCAAGCCTAATCAAAAACAACGTAATTACATGTTCATTATTACCTCCCGATCTCTCTACCATTAGTCAATAGGATATTTCTATCCGAAAACCAATACTTGTATACATCAAAACAGATCATTCGACATATGCAATTCCTACCATAGTGTTTTTTTTTATTTATTTATTTCACAATAATTTTTTATTTCCATTCGACTTCCTGACGTTTAACATTTCCATTCGCTCTTTTCTGCACTCGACCATATATTTCCCAAAGGTTCGAATAAGACCTAATTTTATAAGATTCAAGCATTTGAAGATACGGATAATTTTTGCCAACATTGCATGACAATAATCAACATAAATACCGGAGGTTCCTCCTTAGCATTTTTATTTTATTATTACGCCATCCACCTAATACACAAGCCATGCTTACTTAAATAATATCGGGCGTAGTTACTTGAGTAAATTCACGCATATACATACTCTTCTTCTTATTCGTAGTTCATATCATTAACAACATACTCACTCATAATTACATACATAAAAGAAATACTAACACAAAGTTTTAGAACACAACCAATCTCATCTCGACTTCCTTTTTCTCCTTCTACGAATTATGCATTCATATGTCGCTCTCGATGGGAATTCGTTTGAAAATGGCCCTAACCTCGCCTCGGCGCTTTTGAGTGATATCATTGTTAAGCATAACCTCTTCCACAATGCCTTAGGACTGAACAAGCTCTTATCTTTTATTTCCATAATTATGCCATAACCTAAATAGCTTAAATAGCCACATACAATTCCTAACCACTATAATAATTCGACTTAAAGTTAGCCTAGGGCTCACAAGTCAATAAATGCGCCTTAATAATCACATCATGCCGGAGTCTCAGGTCACCTTAAGTGGTTCCTACAAGTATCCATAGTCTCTTTCCATTCTCGAAATGTGACTAGCGCCTCATTAACGTGGTCCATCACATCATCTTACCATTTATCGACAAGTAGAATAGATATTCGGGGTCCTCTTATATAGGAAGACCCTTACTTATGCGTTCACCGAATCTACTCTAACAAGGTACACAAAAATTTCATAACATTCACAAATTCATACACATAAATTCATACACCATACACATAATGACACACACACACATGTTCACAAATATTTTGAAAACTTTTACGTATAAATGAAATTAGATTTAGTTTTATTTCCTTAAGAAAATACTTGTATGTATACCATGTACTTGTTACCTTAAGAACTTGTAAATTAGACATACTTAATTTTGAATTTCGAAAACCTAAGCACCGATACCACTTGTACCATCCCGCTCCAAATAGCAACTTAATTACTTAATTAATAGTGCTAATTACTCGATGTAATCGCTAATTAGAGAGATCATAAGGTGGATCTCCGCGACCTTCCCCGGCTAGGGAAAATTAGGAAATTCCATAGTATCCAAGCATCTTACAAAAATAAGTTAAAGAAAAAATAGTTATTACAACATGACTTAAGTAATTAGGTAATAAACCGGAAATACATGTTTAACTTGCTAAGAATCATCATATAAATTAGATTATCTTATAGCAAACAGTACCAACACATTGATCACGACTAAATTTGCACATGTGAGCTAATTTGAATATTCTCTTAATCTTGCAAAAAGATGAATCTTTTCACCCTGACAAGTTCAAAGAACAAAAAAAAGTCGCCTACGATAGTACACAAGTCCCACCGATTCCAAAATAGGGTGGCTTAAATTACTCACTTGTTTCTTATACTCAAAGCATAAACTTATAACTTTCATAATTTCATTTTTCTCTTGCCTCGTAAATTCATTGATGCATCGAGAAATTTTTATTCTTATTCGAAAAATACGTTTATACTTGCTCTGAAATACGTTAATTCTTTCCTTTAACTTCCATAGAAATACATTTGCATATACGGGAGAGATTTTCCAAGAATTATATCACTGATATCATATACCATTCTCAATACATAACACAAATAAAAATCATAAACTCATCTCAAAACATAGCATAACTCCAGTGGAAGGAACACGAATGAAGGGCTAAGCCACAACCTCCGCACTTTTAAGGGACGTCTCCCCACCTTTCTTATTTCCGCTTGCAAGGCTAAGAGGTCATGACCCTACATAACGGAGCAATAACCGCTCTAAAACCCATAATGAGCAAACCCGCTCTGTGGAGTGTTGTTCATCATCGCTACGCAACTACTTCCCCTTATAACACAAAACTTGTACTTATACCGAAATACTTATGCTCAATACTTATACTAAATTCTCATACTCAAATACTATACTTAAATACTTATTCGTAATCAATTACAACAACTTCTAAAGCAAACTTAACTCATGAAAACAAGTTCCCCAAAACAAGCTTGCTATGTCAAGTTCCACTATTTCTGAGAAGTGACTTAATAACAAGGTTTCTAAACGACGTCATGGTTAGCTAAAGTGGTTAATGAGGTGATCGACATGATATGGCAGCCTGAATAGGTTTCACAAAGAGGTTCTTTAATATATGAAAAGCGGCGCCACGCAAGTACTCGAATGATAAATTTCATGGTTCCTGTTATTATCAAAATATGGTGGTTTAGGTGTGAATTTATATCGTAACTTCTATGCTTGGCTATGGTTTAGGTAGGTAAACCAATAAGTAGATACATTCGGTAGGTATTCAACATTTAAAGGTAATTAATGAACCAAAGAAACATGACTAATCAACTCGAGAAAACAACTAAGCAAAATTCGAGTTTTAGGTGTTCTTTTACTCAATGAATCGAGGTCACATGTTAAATGAGGTGAATGAAGCAAAGGTTTATTCGATAATCAAGACATAAACGTTGCAAGGGAATATCATGAAAGTTTAGCTACAACAAGATCTTCAATCAAAACGAAATCGAGATAATAGCAAGGGTTAATAAGGTTCAGGAAACTCATTATGCATACAACAACTTCCTCGGACAACATAACTTTTGATGTACAACTCCAAATGAAGTGATTTTTGGGTCTAAATTCAACAACTTTTTAAGATCTACAACTTCCAAGATACACCAAGGCGAAAAACAGAATGAAAAAGGAAGATATTTGGCAGGGGAAAGTCACGGAAGCATACCAAGAGAAATGGATCGATAATCACTTTCTTACTCTGCTATTCAGTGAGTCTTAGGGAACTTGACATGCAAGAGGATTTTAACACAATATCTTCCATAATAAAACACATGCAAATCAGTTTTTATACATATTCAAACATAATCCAAGTATTCACAATTCCACAAACAAATTCCATGATTAAAGTTAGAAACAAAGCTTAGGTGGTGGAGCTTGTATACCTTAATCCGATGTTTAGGAACTAAATATCCTTTACCCATACTTAGATCTCCTCCAGAACCTCCCTAATACCATACACAACATGCATGGCTTAAAATTCAGTAATTAATCAAATTTATAACCTAAAGACCTCATAGTTGCAATAACTCAACCACATCTTACCTTCCATGATTTTCCTTGATGCTAATGATCTAAAACCTCAAATTTGATACTTGCCCAGTAAGGAAAACATCTTGGGGAGTCTCGAACAAGAATTGCATGCAAGATTCAGAGCAAAATTCCACAAGAAATCAACTGCCAAAATCTGGTGCGATTCACGCCGTAATCACCAGAGAAAGAGATGATGATAATGAGATGTGTTTTTGTGGTTTTGTGAAATGAGAATTAGCCGAAAATGTTTTGGGAACCTCGGGTCCATATATATAGAGGATGGGCAATGGCAATCTTGTAGTTTCGGGTTAGTAATGTGGGTAAAATCGTCTTTTTATTCCCCTTAGGAACAATCCAGTAATTTTGTTGCTTCTAATGCCTTAACTATCTTCTTAATCTCTTCCTAATCCTTCATTTCTCTTAACCGCATCCCAAAAATATATTTTTACTCTAATGAAAGTATTTTGTCTTAATTATCCCTTAACCTTAATTTTCAAGGTAACTTACATCCAATACCGATAATAACTCCATATCTCAAAACTCCTGAACGATACTCAACGTTCCTAGCGTAATTCACAAATGAATTATAACAGATTAAGACACATATTAAGACATAATATTCACATTACCGGCAAAAATTACAAAAAATGCTATTCGCAAAATTTCGATTCCCGCGAAAGTATAATAGCATTACGCATCGATCTCGTACGTTAATAATGTTAATAATCCTTATTTATCAAAATAATCTTAACTTAAAAAGTGGGCTTTTACAATAGTGGACTCAATGACCGGGTCTTGATAAGGAATGCAAGCTTCTCTCGGACTTAAGGAGTCGCCTATATGGACTTAGGGGTAATCGGCTTCGCCGCACGGGATGACTTTGGTAGTTATGGACTTAGGGATGGACTAGCTTCGCTGGACTCAAAGGTTTTCTGGTCATAATGGATTTAGGGGTAGACTAGCTTCGCTGACTCGAGGATTCGGGCCCGCTATATGATGTAAGGTAGGAGTATCTTTGCTAAATTCGGAGGGTGGCTTTATGGTCTTAGGGGTAACTAGCTTCTCCGAGGGGTGCCATTATGGTCTTCAAAGGTGAGTAGCCTCGCTAAACTCAAGGTGTCATAGTCTCTGGGATGACTAGCTTCGTTAGGTCTAAGGTTGCCATTATGGTCTTAAAGGGTGAGTAAGCCTTCGCTAAACTCAAAGGGTGTCTTTATGGTGTTAAGGTTAACTAGCTTCGCTAGGTTCAAAGGGTGCCATTATGGATCCGTTTTTGAAAGGAACCCCTTTATTTTTCTTTTATTGGGAAAAGATGATAGATTAATCAAAAATTGATTAAATTTTTGAGAAAGACTTATTTTGTACATGTGGTAGGATGATGATAATAGATGTTTGCGAAAAAGATAGAATATAAGGAAGTGCAGGATGATAGATTTTGAAATAGATATGTTTTTGAAAGAGATGGAATATGATCGGGTAGGATTAATAGGGAACATTAGTTGGATAGAAGGGATAAAATGGGAGGAGGACAGGAGGTAGACATGCAATTGACTGACTTCAACTCTACTATGATCATTTTCCTAGATGCAATTTTTTAGGGTAGACTCGACATAAGATGACATGTATGAAAAGATTGATTTTAATGTTTAAATTATGTGAGTTTTGTTTGAAAAGATGTCCTAAAAGTTATCATGAACGACAACGCGCATATCGATCGAAATCCGGCAAATAAACCGACAAAACCATAAAACTGCGGTGTTATTACACGAGATAAAAGTTGCGTGTCACATAAGCTGCTGCGCCACACACAAAAAAGTTATGTGCCCCGCAAGCATCTTGCACCACACGCAACAAGCTTAGTGCCACGCATTCTAGTGCATCAGGCGCATGCTTCTTGCGTGAGACGCAAGATACTTGCGCAGGCGCGCCGCTCCGGGCGATGCGCTTTTTCATTTTCGACGATGTAATGGTCGGTTTTTCGATGATGTCTAGCCTAATTCGAGTCGAAATTCGAGGGTAAACATGTTGAAAATAGCAAAACAGTAATCAATGATGTCATATAGGCAAGAATAGTATGCAATTCCAACCTTCAAAGTCAAGATCTATGTTTGTACAATGGTCAGGCTTGTTAAGGCTTGAAAGGGTCCATGACTATGAGATTGATCCCATGCTTCGTACCTTTTCTTTAAAAGGGGGGCCACGTGTAAGACGCACTCCAATTCTCAAGTCAGAACAAGAGAACAATGCCATGGTTGGGTAGGTTTGCTTATGACTAAGATCCAACACTATCGCTCAGGAAGCTTTCGAAAAGACAAAGCACAAACCACCCGGGGTTGGCCTCAAGCAAAGAACATGCGCTAATGAGGCAGGGATGATTGTCCTTATAGTGGCTTAAATCGGTAGCCATGTGGTACGTGTCGTTTACCGTATAAATTAAAAACCTATTTTTAGACCTCAAAAAATATTAACAAGTAGAAAAGGGTAAGAAAGGGTCGATCCCTCGTAGAGATTACTAAATTTCTTAAACTCAAAGTTTAACTAAGAAAAATACTATTCACATAAATAGGCGAGATTATATAACTATTTACATATTTACATAGATTTGGGGGGTTTAAGATAATACTAACTAATAGAAGTAAGTAAAAGTAAGACTAATCTAAGTGATGACAAGCAAGTCGGAAAATATCTACCGCAATAGGCTTAAGCAACTAGCCATGATTTCCAATATAACTATTAAACTCAAGATTGGTATAACCGATTAATTGTAGAGATTAAGATAGCAAAATCTCCCTATCCTTCATATTAATAATTAGTATTGAACTAGGCCGATACTAACTCTAAACTAGACTCTACATCGTAAGTATGATTGCAACCTACAATGGCTAAATCTAGAAGCATTTGGAGTAGGACTTCAGTAATCATATTCAAATTAAGCCCATAGAAGTTTAACATGAATATTATCAAATTACATTCTAACCTTAATTCGGCACCATTCGAATGATTAAATTAAGATTAGTATTACCAATAGTATATAATTTAAACTAGGCCAAATTATACACTTATCATTCAATCGTAACCTAAACACAAAAAGATAGCAAATCACGCCTAAATTACGATTGTGGACCGAAATTCAATGTAATTGGAAAATTAAACCAAACCTTGAGTTCATATAATTAATCTAAAATCATACGACTAATACAAAAATCAACCAAACTACAAACTCATTGAATTGAGAATTCTAATAACAAAATTAAGAGAAACAACAATAGGGGAATACCACTTAAGTTCACCGAGTATTCGCCGATGAATCAAACCTCCGTGAATAGCGGCCTTCTCGCTCAATTGAACTCCCAATTCCGCTACCACGACTTCACAAAACTCCCTTGTAGTACTCTCCTTATTTTCCGACTATACTTGCATTACCCTAAATTGGAAGAAGGGATTCCAATTTATACGTAGTTCACGCCGAAACAAAGACCACGAGAAATTTCCCAAAATTCGTCGAATGACAATTGGGACCGATTTTGTAGGATTTTTAGTGTGGAAGAGAAAAAGGAAATTTGGGTAATTTGGTTTCCTTCCATTCTTATGATGCACATAAAGAAGCAAGTTAATAGAAGCTCCCTAAGTTGCATGTGTTGATCGCATAGAAGGTTAGAGAAAGTGATGAATTGGGGTTATTTGAGTCGTTTGACTTTATGACCTAAGAAGACGAAAACTTGCGGTGTTTAACTCTTTGCTGCTAGTGCTACATTTCTCCTTGTTTCATCCTTTTCTTTTATGTTGTTTCTTCTTTTATTTATTTTCCTTGATTGTCTTGTGACGTAAGACATTGTTAGTCTTTGTTGACTCCATAATAACCTAATGCAAATAAAAAAACTAATTAGTGTAATTTATACTAAATTTTAGCAAAGGCAATATATGATCTAACATTATTAAAAGTAATCTAAATACCTAAAACATTGACCAAACAATGACATAAAAGACCAAATAAGGGAATAAAAAATATACTCAATTATGCACTTATCAAATTCCCCCACACTTAGCTTTTGGTCGCCCTCAATCAAAATACTACTAAGATTAACTATATGCTATCTAAAAACTAAATGCAACTATTATCTATGATATAATAAATACTTCTACTTCAAAATTCTTTATTTTAAATGACTAAATTAGTTAGTCATAAGTCAAGAAACTAAAACTCTTTTAATGTTAATCATAAGAAAAACGCTGGAGAAAGTGTTAGTAGGAATGTTAATTTTGGCTTTCGAGCAACAAACCATCAAAACTCATAATATTGCATGAACAAATGATTTTCTTCACAACTCAAAAACAGTTGGCTCATCCACACTTTCATGCACATTGAGTTCAATAGATAGACCCCCACAAGTAGAATTTAAACGCTCAACTCTCATGTGTTTGGAGTTAAATAATATTCACTCAAACCTATAACCATGTCGACTCAGAATAAAATATATTTCTTTAAAGTTGACTATATATCATCTCAATTCTCCACTTCGAGAGTGAAAAAATGCATAAAGATCAAAAGGTCTTTTAAAGGGTAGGGATAAGATTTAGGAATGTGGAGTTCATTAGAAGCTAAGCTAAAGGGAGCAAAAATCCATGACTTATGATGTTTAGGTCACAACAAACTTCATTTAAACATGGAGCGTCATACTTCAACTACATTTTTTTCTTCATATTATATCATCCTCCGTATCAACCACAAATAGAATAATACAACTGTAACATTTAATTTCCATGTATATTTCATATTTTCATAGCAAAGTTGCTTTTCCTTGATCTTCATACTCCTCTTTTTATTCTTCCTTTTCTTTTTACAAAGATCATAACCTCTCGTCTTCCTCTTCCTTTTTTTATATTCACAATATTTCTTCACTATAACACAAACTTACAATAATAACTCAATTTAGAAACTCCCTTAGCCGAGCTTGGGTAAATCATGTAGGAGGCCGCAGTGTTTATAATGTATGGTTAACGAAGAAATAAGGATTTTAAGGCTCAATAGGGCTAAACAAAGGGAAATATTATATAAAAGAAAAAGCTATGAGGCTAAAATATATGAAAAGAACGCCTAAATCATTTCTTCATACGCATTTGTCACAAAAGTATCAAAGAGTACCAAGTCAAGTTCAAGAGCCACACTTCATTGAGGAACTATCACACATGAAAGAAAAAAATGAGACTGATGCAAATGTGTCAGTCTAATAGGCTCAAAAGCTCACAAGGTTTTGCTCTATCTATCTAGCTAACTAACTATGAGAAGCAAGATACTTTGTTTCTTCAATTATATTATGTATCTGTCAAGTTCGACTATCCATTTCCAATTATATAACATTCCCAAAATCTTTGATTTCAAATTTTTTTACTTTGAAACATTTAGATTAGAGTTTCTTATCAACTTTTACTAATAGTCATTCATTTGCAAAATTAAGAAGTGGAATCCTAACTTAAATATAAATAAAAACATATAATAATGCTAATAAAATATACATTTTTTTTTGTTTTTTTATTGACTAAATAAAATTGTAAAGAAATTCGGCAAAGCACTTCCCTAATGTTGAACATATCCCAATATTTCACGACTTAAAACCATGGAGAACATAACCTATTTTCCGCATATAAATCACATACTACTAGCACAATATACACCCATCCTCAGGTTTCGCCAATTACTAAATTTCCAGCTCAAAATTGAAGATTTTCATAATTCCCCCCACACTTAGAATCAACATTGTCCTTAATGTAGAAGAAGTAAAGAGATAGAACGCTCTTATATGTACCCGGAGAACAAATTAGGAAAATGACTGACCGTATTTCACTTAGAATCAAAGAATCAACACACATTCACGTCCTAAGTGAGATGTGACGTTTAAGAACAGTCCCAAAACGGAGACTATTCAAGACTTACTCCTAATGAGTAAGTCTTGAATGGGTATCTAGGCATTATGATGTACATAAAAACAATCGCATTCAAGCGATTCCAAGTCATCACCAAAATGCAAATACCAAACCATTCCATAGATTTCCCTTCCCCTCCCATTGGTGAGTCTATCAATATGAAGGCATTGCAAAAAACAATCGCATTGTACATACAAACAATCGCATTCAAGCGATTCCATGTCATCACCAAACAACAAGTACCAAACCATTCCTTAGATTTCCCTTCCCTTCCATTGGTGAGTCTATCAATATGAAGGCATTGCAAAAAATAATCCCATTGTACATATCACTTCAAATAAAGAACTTTTGCAAAACAATCCCGTATAACATTTTAGGGCATATAAAAACTTAACCAAAATCATCACAAAATTAGTTTTTAATCCTCAAATCTTATAACTAATCATATATATACATTATATTGAGCATTTTTAACTACTATTTAAGCTAAATTTTCGATTAAAGCACTATTAAATAAGAAAACAGAAAATTAAAAAGAAATTATGAAAAACTAACCTCCTATGACATGGGGAAGGTGGTGCCGGCGGAGAAGAATGGTAGTGGCGGCGGTGAACGGAGGAGAGGAGAGGGCGAAAACCCATCGGTGGAGGAGAGGGCCGAAAACCCGTCGGTGAAGGAGAAAACCGCAAGAAAACCCGTCGCCCAAACCCAGATCTGAAAAAAACAAAAGCCTTGTCGCCGAAAACCACCGATTTTGGGCTGGAAATCGAACACTTGTCGCCGGAAAACACCGATTTTGGGCCGGAAATCGAACACTTGTGTGAGAGAGTGCGAGAGTAGAGAGAGAGAGAGTGAGAGAGTCGAGAGAGAAATAGTGTGAGTGTGAGAAAGAATAGAACACCCGTGTTTTTTTTCTTCAGATCTGGCGCAGATCTATTGCTGCGGTTGCTGGCAAGAACCGCATCAATAGATTAAAATATGATTTTAATATTATTTTAATCTATTGCTGCAGTTCTTGCCGAAACCGTAGCAATATCTTTATTTTATATTTTACCTTTTCTTTTCACGTGATTTATTGCTGCGTATGGATACCACCGCAGCAATAAGTAATTATTCTACTAGTAAACAAGAAACTTAGATGGTTATGGAATGAAAGTGATAGTGGTCACGGAACCACAATATGATAATTGCATACGAACTTGAACGCCAAGTATATACTAGGTTGGTTGATAAGTTCAATAAATATTGTGGTGTATTCTTTTGCTACTGCACGAATTCCTGCCAACATAGTATGACAAACGTAAAACTGCAATGTGAATACATTGAAGTGTTGCAAACAAGCACATACGCGGTTTAGCGAAATCACAACAGAATTTTGTATGCACACAGATCCTTATTAGCAATAATATTGTAAGTAATCCAAAGCATGAGCAGCCTCTATATGAGGGAATATTGAGAACTCTAATTGCAGAAGTCAAATAACTAAAGTAAATTAAAAAAAACTTCAAAGCAAAAAGTGTAGCTTGGGTTGCCTCCCAATAAGCGCCTTTGGTTCACGTCGTTGGCTCGACGTACTCCTATTTCGTCTAGAGCTTCTCAAAGGAGATTTCTTCTATGCCCATGACCTGTACTTGATCATAAAACGGTTTCAACCTGTGACCATTAACCTTAAAAACCTTATTAGTATCCAAACTCTTTATCATAACATCACCATGAGGAAAAATTTCAGTCACAAGAAAGTTTCCAAGCCATCGAGATTGAAGCTTACAAAAAATAATCTCAAACGAGCATTAAATGACAAGACTTTCTCGTCCAACTTGGAATGTTTTCCTAGCTATCATTTTGTCATGGAAAGCCTTAGTCCTTTCTTTATAAATTTTAGCGTTTTCATGAGACTTTAGCCTTAATTTCTCTAATTCTAGTAGTTGCAACTTTCTATATTTTCCAAAGAAAGATCATAGTCTAGGTTACATTGCTTTACCGCCCAAAATGCTTTGTGTTCGATTTCTACAGCAAGTGACACGGTTTGCCAAAAAACAAGTCTATAAGGAGACATGCCTAGGGGGTTTTATAGGCAGTTTTATATGTCCTTAACGTAGCACCTAGTCAAAGACTCCAATCTTTCCTATTTGCGTTGACCATTTTTTCTAGAATAGCCTTTATTTCCCTATTAGACACTTCCACTTGACCACTAGTCCTGTGGGTGATATGCAGAGCTACTCTATGGGTCACCCGGTATTTTTCAAGCAAAGCACCAAATGTTTTATTGCAAAAATGAGTCCCTCTATCACTTATAATAGCCTTAGGCATGCCAAATCTATTAAAAGCGCGACTCTTAACAAATTTCACCACTGTTTTAGCATCATCGCTTATGTAGCCTTTGCCTCTATCCATTTAGTTACATAGTCAACAACGAGAACAATATAAAGTTTACCAAAAGAGGAAGGAAAAGGGCCAATAAAATCTATACCCCATACATCGAAGATTTCACAAATTAGAATACCAGATTGAGGCATGTCATTCCTTTTAGACAAATTTTCGCCTTTTTAGCAACATTCACAAGACTTATTGAACACATAAGCATCTTTATAAATTGTAGGCCAATATAAACCACATTAAAGAACCTTATGAGCTGTCCTTTGAGGACCAAAATATCCTCCACTTTCAAGACTATGACAGAAAGCAAGAATCGAAGCATATTCGGATTCGTCTACACATCTCCTAATTACTCTGCTAAAGCATGATTTCCACAAGTAAGGATCATCCCAAAAGTAGTACTTTGAATCGCATTTAATCTTTTCTTTTTGAGCTCTAGAAAAAGTATGAGGGAATGTGCTAGTCACCAAATAATTAACCATATCAGCATACTAAGGAGTTTCAACATGATGCATTGATAGCAGTTGTTCATCGGGAAAGAATTCAAGTCATTAAAGGCCAATCATCTCTAGGAACAATTCTACCGAGGTGGTCAAGAACTAGATTTTCAACACCCTTCTTATCTCTAATTTCTAAGTCAAACTCTTGTAACAAAAGCATCCACCTAAGCAAGCGAGGTTTTGATTCTCTCTTTTTCAAAAGATACTTTAGAGCCGAATGGTCGTAACAAACAATCACATGTGTGCCTAGTAAATAAGGTCTAAACTTTTCCAAAGCAAAAATGACAACATACATCTCTTTTTCGGTTACATTATAATTGCATTGGGTAGAATCAAGTGATTTAGAAGCATAATGGATCACATAAGATTCTTTATCTTTCTTTTGACCTAGAAAGTCACCTATGGTCTTATCAATAGCGTCACACATGATTTCAAAAGGTAAAGTCCAATCCGAGTGGTCGAATCACAGCTACGGTAGTCAATTTTTCTTTCAACTCATCAAAATCCTTTTTACATTAATCATCAATAAAGTCAAAAGTGACATCTTAATCAAGCAAAACACACAAAGGAGATGCAATTTTTGGAGAAATTTTTAATAAAGCGTCTATAGAAGCCAACATGCCCTAGCAATGATTTAACTTCACGAACGCATGCGGATATAGTAATGAACTAATGACATCTATTTTAGCTTTATCAACCTCTAAGCCCTTAGCACTTACAATATGTCCAAGCACTACACCTTGTTCTACTATAAAATGGCATTTTTCAAAATTCAACACAAGGTGAGTTTCAACGCATCTTTTTCAAAACATAAGACAAAACCATGGAGGCATCTCACAAAAGAATCACCTAAAATAGTAAAATCGTCCGTAAACACTTCCATATATTGTTCAATAAAATCGAGAATATACTCATCATGCAACGCCGAAAAGTTCCAGGGGCATTGCATAATCCAAAAGACATTCTCCTAAAGGCAAATGTACCAAAAGGGCAGTAAATGTGGTTTTATCTTGATCTTCGGGGCTATAGGTACTTGAGTATAACCGGAATAGCCATCAAGAAAGTAATAGAACGATTGACCAAAGAAGTTTTTCTAGCATTTGGTTAATAAAAGGCAAAGGGAAATGATATTTTCTAGTAGCTTGATTACGCTTGCTATAGTCAATGCATACCCTCCATCCATTACACACTCTAGTTGGAACAAGCTCGCTTTAGTATTTTCAACAACAATTAATCCATTCTTTTTAGGGACCATATGAACAGGATTCACCCATTGAGAATCGAAATAGGATAAATCACGCCCGCATCCAACCACTTAAGAATTTCCTTTTTAAACTACCTCCATCATGGAGGGTTTAACCTACGTTGAGCCTCTCTAGTGGGTTTAGTATATTTTTCAAGAAAAATTCTATGCATGCACACGGTGGGACTAATTCCTTTTTTGTCACCTTATGTCCATCCTATAGCCTCCTTGTGGTGAACATTTATCAATTTATCTTCTTGAGATTGATTAAGAGCATTTGAGATAATCACGGGTAAAGTCTCATTATCACCTAAATAAACATATTTCATATTAGAGGAAGGGGTTTCAACTCTAATTGAGGTGCTTTGACAATAGAAGGGATTAGTTTAGGCACGTACAATGGCTAAGAAAGGTCAAAATTATCTTTTTTAGCATTCCGCAAATCAAGATTAGCCACATCGACAAGGCTACTAAAGAATTAGACATTTTGGTTTCCTTGCTATCATTAAAATCATCGGGCCTCAAACAATTTTTCACACCACTTATCAAAAAACTTCCCGAGCCATCCAATCAAAAGCATCAAAAGAATCAATAGAACTAACATTATTGATATCACTTGGGAATCTCATAGCATCAAAAATATTGAACTTAATTATTTCACCATCAAATTCCATCGTTAAATTACCTTCATGAACATCAATTTTAGTCTTAGAAGTTTTCAAGAAAGGTCTTCCCAAAAGTAAAGGAACATTATCGGTTCTATCACCCATATCAAGTACATAATAATCGCCAGGAAAGACTAATTCATTTACTTGAACCAATACATCTTCTAGGACTCCAATGGGGAATGCATTCGACCTATCGCCTAACCGAATAACAACATCAATTTTAGACAAAGATCCCACATTAATGTATCATAGACGGATTTGGGCATAACATGAATTGAAGCTCCTAAATCTAGCACGCATCTTTCAAATTTCGAATTACCAATTTTGCAAGGAATAAAAAACATGCCATGATGTTTACATTTAGGGGGAGATTCTTTTGAATCACAAATGAAATATTTTCTCCCACACATACCTTTTCGTAAGGTTAAAATTGTCTTTTGTTAGTACAAAGTTCCTTAAGAAACATTGCATAACGGGGAACCCGTTTAATAGCATCAAGTAAGGGAATATTGACTTCAACTTTCCTAAAAGTCTCAAGAATTTCGTTGTCAAGAGCCTCTTTCTTAGCTTTAGCAAATCTAGACTTAAAAGGGGGCACATCTTTAAAACGAGAAGCATCAATTTTAGAATTAATCTTACCCTTCCCTTCATGATCTTTTCTACTCTCTTTCTCTCCATTTCCTCCTATATTAAGTTCATCTTCAGGTTTAACCTCTATCTCTTTTTCAATCTCTCGAATTTTTACCTTAGGTTCACCCAACTCCTTCCCACTCCTAAGGGTCACAACCTTGGCATTTTCTTTTGGGTTAGGAAGTGGTTGAGATGGTAGTTTACCCGAAATTTGAGTTTCTAGGTTACTTAGAGAAGTATAAATTTGTCCTATTTGAATATCTATGTGATAAAGGTGATTATCGCTTTCTTTTGATACTCGACACCATGGTTGTGGACATGACCTATTTGAGTAGTTAATTGCTTAACTAAATCTTCTAATGACGAGCCATAAGATTGGGGTGGAGGGTTTTGCTGTCCAAATTGCCTTGGTTGATTAATTTGTGAAACTTTGGTCTAGTTCCATACGTAAAATTTGGGTGATCTTTCCAAACTTCATTATAAGTCTGTTAATTAGGATCATATTTTGTTTGACTTGAAAAACCACCTAAGGCATTAACATCTCCAGTTTGCAAAGTAGGATAAAACATCAGTAGCATGAGAAAAATTTGAACATATACCACATACTCTAGCTTTAGACTCATTACCAACAACAATTATAGACACTAAATTGGTCAAAGTAGCAATTTGTTGAAGCATTTTCTTGCAATTGATATTTAACACCACTTAAGTCAATTTCATTTACTCTTTTAACATAATATCTAGTGCTATGTTGTTGAGTGTTTTGGGCTATGTAAGCAATTAAATTCCTAGTTTGAGTTTGTGTCTTGTCTACTAATGCGCCACCACTAGCAAAGATCAATCATACCTCAATCATTAGACAACAATCCTTCATAAGAATATTGAATTAACATTTGATCACTTATTTGATGCTGTGGAAATGAAGCACATAATCTTTTAAAACGTTCCCAATATTCATAAAGTGATTCCAAGCATGTTATCTAATTCCACATATTTCCTTTCTTATGGATCCAATACGATTTGCAGGAAAGAATTTTTCCGTAAAAGCTTTTTGTAAGGCGTCCCAAGTCGTTATGGAACCGAAGACAAAGTATACAACCAATGTTTAGCTAAATCATGTAGGGAAAATGGGAAAGTATGCAATATTACATGATTTTACTCAATTCCTTCAAGGTTTCATAGCCGAACAAACAACAATAAATTCTTTTTAAATGTCTATGGGGATCCTCACCCGCATTCCCATATAATTTGGGAAGAAGATTAAGAAAACCTAACTTCAAGCCAATTCGAGTTCTCTTAGCTGAACCCCAACTTCAAGGTTCTTTCATCACCCATCTGCCAAGCTTTTCGATTAGTCTAAGTTCTAGAGAAGTAAAGGTTTTTTCTAAGTATACATTATATATATACATATATAAGAGGTAAAATGATTATTTTCAATTTTAGAACTCCTTAAACAAGTTCAAAATATTTACAACAATTAGATGGTTCTTTCCTAAAATATTCGAAATAAGGTTTTAGTTCAATACCTTTTGAAACATCTTTATACCAATTCGAAATTTTAGTGAATAAAATATTCCATTACTTCACCTTTAAAAATTGACAGATTTAATCCCAACTATGACCGGTCCATCAAAATAATCCCAACTTTGGGTTATTCCAGAATAATCCAAACTATTTGGGGTACCTTCCCAAAATATCCAAACTTTTATTTTTCTTGCCTTCAATGATCCCTTTTGGGTCTATTATATATAGGATAATTAAAAGTTTGGATTATTTTGTGAAAGTACTCCCAATAGTTTGGATTATTCTAGAATAACCCATAGTTGGGATTATTTTGAGCTTTAACTAATAGATTGGATTATTCTTGTCAATTTTTCCTTTTTTAAAGAAGTCGAGCAATTTCAATATCTAACTTAGTGCTTCTATAAAATATCACTATCTTCCTGTACCTATCCTTGTACATCCTCCTAATCTATTCATAAATTTCAAAGAATTTTTCAAAAATTCAACAAGCAACCAATACAAAATTTCATATAATAAAAATTTTGGATTCATTCCACAATATTTGCATACTTCCTATAAACATATTAGGCATGTAAGGCAAGAAAATGGATTACAAAAAAATAATTCCCAAAAATTAAAGGCACGAAAAAAATTAATAGGCCCCTATCCCCATACTACCCATTTTAAAAAAACCTTTGAAAAAACCTTTGGAAAAAGGAACTTTTGGCTTAACAATAGTTTTGTAACACCCCCAAAATCCATACAAGTCCAAACTACTTTGCATCGACTTTGGGAGTGTTACCGCCCGGTAAAACGCAAGGCTTATTAAAATTAAAACATTAACTTACTCTTTCTTAAAAAAACACAAATTGCGGCGGAAATAAAATGTTAACTTAACTTCAACCGGAAATCATCATTGACCACTTTTTATTTAAAACCATTAATTAAGTAAATCATAAACAAACTCTAGAAGGTTCAACTAAAACATTTTAAAAGTTTATAAACCAAAGAGTATCCCCTCATGCCCGAACTCATGCAAAGAACATCAACATATCTAATCTCGCTCCCCATTGAAATATCGGTGGTTCATCACGAGTGACCAAGCAAACACAAATAACAAACAATTAGCTATGCTGAGTACGTACTTAAGTAGTTAAATATTACACTAAACATAAACAGAAGAGTAATAACAATTCCTAAACATGTTACTACCAAAAACATTAAATTTCGTTTTTACAATTTATTTAGCTTCGAACGGGCACCATCATCTTTCTAGAATTATACGGGCTACTTAATTCTTAATAGACAACTTGGTCTATTAGATGGAATGTAAATACGGTTTCGTTCCGTTCCACATCCATCACCTTAGTATGCATACCCCCAAGATCGTACGGAACCTTCCGCCTACTTGAGTTATCAAAATTTATAAGGACACTACTATCGTCACAGTAGGCCTGCGTAGGAGTGTAGAATAAGTCCCACACTCCCCCCATTGTTCATACTTGTAGGGATTCCAACTACACGTTTATCGCCAAAGATCCTTCTTAGTGATATTCATTCATACAACATTAAGCATATAATCACTTAATTTTCCTTCTTAGGTTATTGTCTTTAGTTTAGGCAACCTCTTGTAACATCCTTGCTACAACAATAAATCATGGGATTCCAATCCAATTCATTTCATGCTTGTGATGCGATAGAATTACGCATTCCAATAATAATTCAATCCAATTCACAAGTCATACAACAAGGAAATACATATAATTTCCAATTGATTTTATGTTACCAAACAATCTCATCAATCATAACCATACAATTATTCCCTATCATGATTCTAGGTTCCAATGAAAGAATTCATAACCTAACATGATACTAACGTATCTAATTGAACTAGTACGCGTACGTACCTTGTAACGGAGAATCTTCGCTGACTACTTAAAACGTTTCGCTTATGAAATTGGGACCTAATCGAATAATAAAAGTATTTCAGTGCTAAGTCCTTGATATTATTAAAATAAAAAAATCAGCTTAACTAAATAACTTTGTAAAACTTAGTGTTTCGAATAATAAAATAAACGTTCTGGTTGTTTAAACTTTCTTTTTATAAACTTTATTAAAACTGACATATTTAGGACTTAATAATCTTTGCAAATCTGATTTCTTCTAACTTATATTATACTTGTTCATAACCACAAAACTTAAACAACTATATATAAGTATTATAAAATCAGAATTAAGAAATAACATCAACCTAAGAACTAATAGTATACTCATAAATCTGATTTCCCTTAACTTTTACTATCCTTTATTTACAAAACACTTAAACCATTATATACACAAGTATTATAAAAATCAGATTTGAGAAATAGAATTATCATAAGAACTAAAAACATAATTATAAATGTGATTTCTTTTACTTCTTCTATACTTTATTTATTATCACAAACCTTAATCAAAGATACATAAGAATAACAAAATCAGATTATATAAATTAATTTAAAGAAGAAAGAGAGAGAATGACCACCGGAAGAACACCGGCGACCACGAACACGCCGACCACCACACGTCTCCGGCGAGCCTCGAACAACGCCTGGACGGCGACCTGCTGCGAGAAGAATCGCGGTTGACTTGCGTGACTCGAACCGCAACCCAGCACAACACCTTCGAACCCGTGCGACACGAACCTGCACCCTCGGACCTCGCACGCGACCTCCGGCAGAAGATAGCAACTCTGGCCGACTTTTGTCACCTTCGAACGTCGGTGAGTGTAGGTTCCCAGATGCAAGGGAAGAAGAAAGAGAAAAGTAGAGGAGGGTAGGAAGGAAAAACGCAGTAGAGAAGAAAGAAGGAGGAGAGAGAAAAGTTTCTCTTGGGAAAAGCAAACACACGGCTGACTTGAGTTAAAGGAATAGAGTTTTTATTTTTTTTCCTTTTCTTTTTCTTATTTATAGCATGAGAAACCTAGGTTTAATAGGATTTGTTTCCAAATCAAATTCCTGTTTCTTATTTTATTTAATTTGGAAAATAATACAAAACCGAATTATAATATAATTAGGTACAAAAATAGGTTGTAAAGTTAAAATTATAACTGTAGGCTTACCCAAACTATATTTTTCTGTAAATTATATTAAAAAATACTTTCAACTTTATTCTTTATATTTTCTTATTTATAAAACTAACTCCCAAAAATACGGAGTACTACAGGCTTCCCCCCTTAAAAGAAGTTTCGTCCTGAAACTTTGAGGTAGCCAGTCTTAACGACGATCTTTTGCACTTCTAAGTCCCAATATTTCACGAGCGTTTTCTAGTTTTCGCAAGTCACATAAGCGATAAATACACATAAATAACATAAGAAACAGATTTTAGCAACTTTAGGGTGGAAGCGCAAAATTTTATCGCATTCTTCCCCCCTTAAAAGAAAAGTTATGTCCCCGTAACTCACCTACCTCTTGAAAAAGCTCAGGGTACCTCAAACGCATCGCATCTTCTGCTTTCCATGTGGCTTCTTCAGTTTTCTGATTTCTCCACAACATACGCACCTTGTGGTCTTGGATCTTAATGGGTTTCTCCTAATAGGACAAGGTTTCGTTCAACTCGACGGTTTCGGGTTATAGGACATCCGACTCGTCAGGTACGTATTTCTGGAGTTGGGATATGTGAAACACGTTGTGGACCCTTTCTAACTCGTTGGGCAATTCTAAGCGATAAGCCACTTTGCCTACTCGTGCTAAAATCTCATATGGTCCTATGAACTTAGGGCTTAGTTTCCCTTCCTTCCCAAATCGCATCACTCCTTTCATTGGGGACACCTTAAGCAATACTTTTTCACCACTTCATAATTCTCTTCCCTTCGCTTCTGATCCGCGTAGGACTTTTGTCTGTCCTGTGCAGCCCTAATCTTTTCTTGAATAACTCGTACTTGATCAACAGTCTCTTGAATCATAACAGGACCTAACACCACAGTCTTACTAATGTCGTTCCAACACAAAAGACTACGACACTTCCTCTCATACAACGCTTCAAATGGAGCCATTTTGATACTAGCATGATAACTGTTGTTGTATGAGAACTCTATGAGGTCCAAATGGTCTTCCCATGAAACCTGGTATTCTAAGGCACAGGCTCTTAACATGTCTTCCAAGGTCTGGATGGTTCTTTCTGTTTGACCGTCTGTAGCTGGGTGAAAGACTGTACTCATCAATAGCTCACTACCAAATGCTTCCTGGACCTTTTTCCAGAAATTCGAAAGGAATTGTGAATCCCTATCAGACACTATGCTCGTGGGTACTCCATGTAATCGAAAGACATATTTAACATATCATTTGGCTAGGGCTTCCATACTCCACGTGTCTTTCATGGGTATTAACCTCGCAGTCTTGGTCAATCTGTCCACTATTACCCATATTGTGTTATTGCCTCCCCGACTCCAAGGCAAGGCTACGACGAAGTCCATGGATATCGAATCCCACTTCCATGTTAGAATGTCCAGGGGTTGGATTTTGCTTTGAGGTCTCTTGTGCTCACTCTTAACCTTCTGACACGTCAGGCATTTGGAAACAAACTCGGCTACTGCACTCTTCATTCCTGGCCACCAAAACATCTTTTTGAGGTCCTTATATAACTTATCCCCCCCCCTAGGTGGACGGAATAATTCGTATTATGACCTTCACTCATTATCTTTTGCTTCAACTCCTCACATTTTTACGGTACACACCACCGACCCTTGTAGCATATACTCCCATCTTCATGGATTTCAAACCTTTCTGCTTTTCCCTCCTTAAGTTTCGCTTTGACCCGCTCAAGTTTCACAACCCTAGGCTGGCCCTCTCTTATTTCATCTAGGAAGTTGGGCTGGATGGTTAGGGCACTCAATAACCTTTCCACTTCCCCTTCATCAACCACTTCATTTTGGAGTTTAGAAAATTCTTAACAAAGTTTGTCGAAGCAAAATACCAAGGTATTCGGCTATGGCTACACTTACGACTCAATGTATCGAAGAACAACGTTTGCTTTACCCCTCATGGTATTGTATGTCTAAGTCATAGTCCTTAATGAGTTCTAACCACCTGCGCTGTCGCATATTAAGGTCTTTCTAGGTGAAGATGTATTTAAGACTTTTGTGGTCGGTGAAAATTCTACAAGTCACCCCGTAAAGGTAATGTCTCCAGATTTTTAAGGTAAAGACAATTGCGGCCAACTCTAGGTCATGTGTTGGGTAATTAACTTCATATGGTTTCAGTTGACGGGATGCATAAGCTATGACTTTCCCATTTTGCATAAGAACACAATCCAACCCATTCTTTGACGCATCACTATAGACATCATACCCCTCATCCCCATTAGGCAAGGCTAGAATAGGTGCTGAGGTTAATCTCTCTTAGAGTGTTTGAAAGGCTTTCTCAGTGTCTTCAGTCTAGTTAAACTTGCAATCTTTCTTCATTAAGTTAATCATGGGTTTTGCTATCTTCGAAAAGTCTTTAACAAACCTCCTATAATAACCAGCTAAACCCAAGAAACTCCTTATATCTGTGACATTCTTTGGTGTAGGCCATTCAATCACAACTTTTATCTTTGCAGGATCTACCGACGTACCCTCCTTAGAGACGAAATGACCCAAAAATGACACTTTTTCTAACCAAAATATACACTTCGAAAACTTTACATACAGTTGGTTCTCCCTAAGTGTCTGTAAAATAAGCCTCAAATGTCCCTCATGTTCCTCCTTGCTCCATGAATAGATCAATATATCGTCTATGAACACGACTACAAATTTATCGAGGTAGGGTTGAAAAATCCTATTCATGAGGTATATGAAAATAGCAGGTGCATTGGTTAACCCAAAAGGCATGACTCGTAAACTTCATAGTGTCCATACCTAGTCCTGAAGGCGCTTTTAGGTATATCTTGATCGAGCAATCCTCAATTGATGGTAGCCGGACCTTAAGTCTATTTTAGAGAACATCCCCGCACCCCAAGTTGGTCAAACAAGTCATCTATCCTAGGTAATGGATATTTGTATTTCACAGGTGACATTGTTCAACTCACGGTAGTCTATACACAACCTCAAACTACCATCCTTCTTCTTCACAAATAAGACAGGGGCTCCCCATGGTAACATACTAGGTCTAATGTACCCCTTCTCTAGTAGTTCCTCTAACTGGTTTTTCAACTCGTTCATTTCGCTTGTGAGCCATTCGGTATGGAGCTTTTGAGATAGGTCCGGTTCCGTGTACTAGGTCAACAAAGGAACTCTACATCTCTCCTTGGCGGCATACCAGGTATCTCTTCAGGAAAAACATCCTGAAATTCTCTGACTATAGGCACATCCTCAGGTCTTAATGGATCATCCACAACCCTTCTCGCGGAACACATAAATAGAGGTCATCCTTTGTCTATATAACTCTTAAGTTGCAAGGCATTGATTACTTTAAGCCCTGGTTCTCGAGGTATTCGCCTATATGACACCCTTTTCCCGAAGGATCTCTCAGTTCCACCTTTTGTGCATCACAGTCTATCTTAGCCTTATACTTCCCCAGCCAATCCATTCCCAAAATGACGTCTAGGTTCGATAGGTTAACCTCTATTAGATCGGAAGGAAAGAAGCCCTCCCCAATTTTCAGTGAGACATTTAGGAATTTCTTAGAGCAAATTACAGTTTCCCTAGACGGAATAACAATAGGCATAGAAATTGACTCGGACTCAACCAGTGCTAGAGTTCTAACAGTTGTATGGGCAATAAAAGAAAAAGATGCTCCAGAATCGAACAATATTTTAACAGGAATTGAGTTGATAGTGAAAGTACCCGTGACAACATCTCTACGAGCTTCCTCTTCGCTAGCCGTCAGCATATACAACTTCCCTTTGCCCTTATTATCATTGTTGTTGGTCACATGGTTCCCATTTGGTACATGATTATTTGCATTGGTAGGTGGTTTGGAGTAATTAGAGTTTCCTGACCCATTGAATGCATTTCCACCATTTCCATTCCCATTACTAGGCTTGTCTCCATAGTTCCCTTTCTTCTGACCGTTGGGGTTAACCTTATTCTTCGAATAGCACTCGTACGCTCTATACCCCATTTTCCCACATTCACGACACTCCACCTTATTACCCTCGCAATCCCTCCCAGGATGGTTGTTTGGGCACTTCTTACACCTGTACACATGCTCAGGTCTGTGGTTGTTGGTGTTATTGTTGCGGTTATTGTTATTGTGGTGAGTGTTGTTGTTGTTGGGTCCCTTACCACACTTTCTTTGGGAGGTTTGGTTGTTCTAGTTCCCGTAGTGTTTCTTTTCAAATCTCTGAACCTCAGGGTTTGGATTCTCTTTTCGCTTCTCACCTTGTTTACCTCCTTCCTCTCGTTTCCTTATTGCATATAGGTGGGCAGCTTTGCCAAAAATATGGTCCAACGAGGTAAAAGTATCTCCCCCAGTCTCCCTTGCAGGGCAAGGGTGAGCCGTAATTCAAAACGTGAGGCCTTAGCTTCCTCAGTAGAGGCAATTTCAAGAGCAAATGTCATCAGCTCAATAAATTTGCGGTAATATTCCTCAACAGACAGGTTCCCTTGCTCTAGCATCATAAACTCCTAGGCTTTCTGCTTTTTGAGGTATGGTGGGTAATACTTATACCTCAGAGCTTTCATGAATGTTTCCCACCCAAAGTCAGGCTGTTTTAGGAGGTTGTCCTTAGCTTGAGTCCACCAAAAGTGGGCATCCCCATGTAGGTAATAGCTTGCTAAGGGCACAGTCTTGTCATCTGGACAGGTGAGGGTAAAGAAAAGCTTATCGAACTCCCCAACCTAGTTTTCCAATTCTTTGGGTCCCCCCTTTCCCATTCAGTACTGGTGGGTTCCTCCGAGCAACCTTTTCAGAGAAGTCCCCGTCCTGGTTATGTCCTTGGGCTAGGTTAGCTGTGATCTGCACTAAGTCACGAATCGATTGCTCGACATTAAGAGAGGTCTCAGGCGTTGTGCCCTGAGGAACCATTCTACACTGAAAAATGACACATCGGCTGTCTCAGTGACATACACATAGTCGTTTATTCACTTAACTATCACACATTTGCACGTTCATACAACACGTTATTATTGCGAACAATCATTAAGTCTCTATTGACTTGCAATATAAATATCTCAAATAAGACGTTACATCAAATAATAAAAGAATGAAAATATTGTATTATTATTGAAAAGGGGAAAATTTATTATTTCCAAGGAAATCATAATATGAATAAATAAAGGAATAAAAGAATGCTAATTTGCTACTTGGCATGCAAGCCTTATTAAAACTAAAATAAACAAATAAAATAATATTCTAATCCTAATTATACTTTCAAAAGAAACTAGGGACTATAATGGTGAGATTCGTCATCTGAGTTAGGATTTTCTATTCCTTCTTCCATGTCAGCTTCGTCCTCAAAAGACTCGTCATCCTCTATAGGTTCATCTTCATCTAGGGGTTCTTCCTCTTCTTTAATGGGCTCTTCTTCTTCTTCGGGGTCATTTTCCTCAATCGGATCCCCTTCAACAGGCTCATTTTCGTTAGGATCTCCCTCTTCCTCATTTTCTAAGTCAAGTATAGGTTCAACATGATCTTCCCCAATTACTGCGATGAATGTCCTATTATTCCCTTCATCATCGGAAATATAGGTAACAGCTCTAAGGTTTGACGCTATGTAGTAGTCCTCGGGTATGAACTCATAATCAAAAGTTTGGTACCTGACTCTTTTTGCAGCTCTAGGTGACGTTGGTGGCTCAGTTTTAACTCTAGGGTTCTCAGAATTCACATTACTTCCCGAGCTTTCCCCCACATGATAGGTTCCTCTAACTGGAGGTGATGAGGTAGAGGGCTCCCAACTTCCTTTCTCACGAATTCTCTATTCATTTTCACAGTATTTAAGATCAGCGAAGAAATGCCCTATAGTAGGAAGGTATTGGTTCCAGTAAGTGTGTTTGGCTGCATTAAAACCTCCATTTTCTGACCATATATCCCCATATCTACGGTGTACGAAAAGGTAGGGCTCCTCCTTAGGGACATACTGCAGCATAAAGTATATTTTCTCCATTTCAGTCCTTAGTCTAGTATCCCCCTGTAAGGTCCTATATTCCATAGCAACTTTCATCTTATAGGCCCAGATGTCCTAATCTTCCGCTATTCGGTGTTTCATTAAGTACTCCTTAGAACCTATGTCGTAAACCATCTATGAATTAACATAAAGAAAATAGTCTAAGTTCTAGAGAAGTAAAGGTTTTTTTTTGTAAGTATACATTATATATATACATATATAAGAGGTAAAACTATTATTTTCAATTTTAGAACTCCTTAAACAAGTTTAAAATATTTACAACAATTAGATGGTTCTTTCCTAAAATATTCGAAATAAGGTTTTAGTTCAATACCTTTTGAAACATCTTTATACCAATTTAAAATTTTAGTGAATAAAATATTCCATTACTTCACTTTTTTTTATAGAAGTCGAGCAATTTCAATATCTAACATAGTGCTTCTATAAAATATCACTATCTATGTACCTATCCTTGTACATCCTCCTAATCTATTCATACTTCGAAGATTTCAAAGAATCTTTCACAAATTCAATCAAGCAACCAACACAAAATTTCATATAATCAGAACATGTGATTCATTCCACAGTATTTGCATACGTGCTATAAACATATTAGACATGTAAGGCAAGAAAATGGATTACAAATAAAATCATTCCTATGATTTAATGCACGTAAAAGAAAGCTATATGCTCCTATCCCATACTACCCATTTCAAAAATCTTTTGAAATATCTTTGAAAATAGGAACTTTTGGCTCTGATACCAGTTTTGTAACACTCCCAAAATCCATACAAGTCCAAACTATGTTGCATCGACTTTAGGAGTGTTACCGCTGCGGTGAAACACAAGGCTTATTGAAATTAAAACATTAACTTACTCTTTCTTATGAAAACTAAATTGCAGCGGAAATAAAATGTTAACTTAACTACAACTCAGGAATCATCATTGCCCCCTTTTTATTTCAAACAATTAATTAAGTCAATCATAAACAAACTCTAGAAGGTTTAACTAAAACTTTTTAAATGTTTATAAACCAAAGAGTATCCCCTGTATGCCCGAACTATGCAGCAACATCAACATACCTAATCCACTCCCCATTGAAGTATCAATGGTTCATCACAGGTCAACAAGCAAACACAAATAACAAACAGTCAGCTATGCTGAGTACGTACTTAAGCAGTTAAATAGTACACTAAACTTAAACAGAAGAGTAATAACAAATCCTAAACATGTTACTACCAAAAACATTAAATTCCGTTTTTTCAATTTATTTGGCATCGAACGGGCACCGTTATCTTTCGAGATTCATACGGGCTACTTAATCCTTAATAGACAACTTGGTCTATTAGATGGAATGTAAATACGGTTTCATTCCGTTCCACATCCATCACCTTAGTATGCATACCCCCAAGATCGTACGAAACCTTCCGCCTACTTGAGTTATCAAAATTTGTAAGGACATTACTATCGTCACAGTAGGCCTGCGTAAGAGTGTAGAACAAGTCCCACACTACCCCCATTGTTCATACTTGTAGGGATTCCAACTACAAGTTTATCGCCAAAGATCCTTCTTAGTGATATTCATTCATACAACATTAAGCATATAATCACTTAATTTTCCTTCTTAGGTTATAGTCTTTAGTTTAGGCAACCTCTTGTAACATCCTTGCTACAACAATAAATCATGGGATTCCAATCCAATTCATTTCATGCTTGTGATGTGATAGAATTACGCATTCCAATAATAACTCAATCCAATTCACAAGTCATACAACAAGGAAATACATATAATTTCCAATTGATTTCATGTTACCAAACAATCTCATCAATCATAACCATATAATTGTTCCTTATCATGATTATAGGTTCCAATGAAAGAATTCATAACCTAACATGATACTAACGTATCCAATTGAACTAGTACGCGTACGTACCTTGTAACGGAGAATCTTCGTTGACTACTTAAAACGTTCCGCTTATGAAATTGGGACCTAATCGAATAATAAAAGTATTTCAGTGCTAAGTCCTTGGTATCATTAAAATAAAAAAATCAGCTTAACTAACTATGTAAAACTTAGTGTTTCGAATAATAAAATAAAGGTTCTTGTTGTTTAAACTTTCTTTCCATAAACTTTATTAAAACTAACATATTTTGGACTTAATAATATGTTTGCAAATCTGATTTCTTCTAACTTATATTATACTTGTTCATAACCACAAAACTTAAACAACTATATATAAGTATTATAAAATCAGAATTAAGAAATAACATCAACCTAAGAACTAATAGTATACTCATAAATCTGATTTCCCTTAACTTTTACTATCCTTTATTTACAAAACACTTAAACCATTATATACACAAGTATTATAAAAATCAGGTTTGAGAAATAGAATTATCATAAGAACTAAAAACATAATTACATATCTGATTTCTTTTACTTCTTCTATACTTTATTTATAATCACAAAACTTAATCGAAGATACATAAGAATAACAAAATCAGATAATATAAATTAATTTAAAGAAGAAAGAGAGAGAATGACCACCGGAAGAACACCAGCGACCACGAACACGCCGACCACCACACGTCTCTGGCGAGCCTCGAACCGCAACCCAGCACAGCACCCTCGAACCCGCGCGACACGAACCTGCACCCTCGAACCTCGCGCGCGACCTTCGGCTGAAGCTAGCAACTCCGGCCGACATCTGTCACCTTCGAACGCCGGCGAGTGTAGGTTCCCAGATGCAAGGGAAGAAGAAAGAGAAAAGTAGTGGAGGGCAGGAAGGAAAAACGCAGTAGAGAAGAAAGAAGGAGGAGAGAGAAAAGTTTCTCTTGGAAAAAGCAAACACACGGCTGACTTGAGTAAAAGGAATATAATTTTTTTTTCCTTTTCTTTTTCTTACTTATAGCATGAGAAACCTAGGTTTAATAGGATTTGTTTCCAAATCAAATTCCTATTTCTTATTTTATTTAATTTGGAAAATAAAACAAAACCGGATTATAATATAATTAGTTACAAAAATAGGTTGTAATGTTAAAATTATAACTGTAGGCTTACCCAAACAATATTTTTCTGTAAATAATATTAAAAAATACTTTCAACTTTATTCTTTATATTTTCTTATTTATAAAACTAACTCCCAAAAATACGGAGTATTACAGGCTTTCCCCCTTAAAAGAAGTTTCGTCCTTAAACTTTGAGGTAGCCAGTCTTAACGACGATCTTTTGCACTTCTAAGTCCCAATATTTCACGAACGTTTTCTAGTTTTCACAAGTCACATAAGCGATAAATACACATAAATAACATACTAAATAGATTTTAGCAACTTTAGGGTGGAAGCGCAAAATTCTATCGCATTCTTCCCCCCTTAAAAGAAAAGTTACGTCCCCGTAACTCACCTACCTCTTGAAAAAGCTCAGGGTACTTCAGACGCATCGCATCTTCTGCTTCCCATGTGGCTTCTTCAGTTTTCTGATTTCTCCACAACACCTTCATAATTTTGACATCCTTATTTCTCGTACTACGCACCTTGTGGTCTAGGATCTTAATGGGTTTCTCCTCATAGGATAAGGTTTCGTTCAACTCGACGGTTTCGGGTTATAGGACAAGCAACTCGTCAGGTACGTATTTCTGGAGTTGGGATTCGTGAAACACGTTGTGGACCCTTTCTAACTCGTTGGGCAATTCTAAGCGATAAGCCACTTTGCCTACTCGTGCCAAAATCTCATATGGTTCTATGAACTTAGGGCTTAGTTTCCCTTTCTTCCCAAATCGCATCACTCCTTTCATTGGGGACACCTTAAGCAATACTTTTTCACCACTTCATAATTCTCTTCCCTTCGCTTCTGATCCGCGTAGGACTTTTGTATGTCCTATGCAGCCCTAATCTTTTCGTGAATGACTCGTACTTGATCAACAGTCTCTTGAATCATTTCAGGACCTAACACCACAGTCTTACTAATGTCGTTCCAGCACAAAAGACTACGACACTTCCTCCCATACAACGCTTCAAATGGAGCCATTTTGATACTAGCATGAAAACTGTTGTTGTATGAGAACTCTATGAGGTCCAAATGGTCTTCCCATGATCCCCCGGTATTCTAATGCACGTGCTCTTAACATGTCTTCCAAGGTCCGGATGGTTCTTTCTCATTTGACCGTCCGTAGCTGGGTGAAAGACTGTACTCATCAATAGCTCACTACCAAATGCTTCCTGGACCTTTTTCCATAAATTCAAAAGGAATCGTGAATCCCTATCAGACACTATACTCGTGGGTACTCCATGGAATCGAATGACATATTTAACATATCATTTGGCATGGGCTTCCATACTCCACGTGTCTTTCATGGGTATGAACCTCGCAGTCTTGGTCAATCTGTTCACAGTTACCCATATTGCGTTATTGCCTCCCCGACTCCTAGGTAAGGCTACGACGAAGTCCATGGATATCGAATCCCACTTCCATGTCGGAATGTCCAGGGGTTGGATTTTTCCCTGAGGTCTCTTGTGTTCACTCTTAACCTTCTGACACGTCAGGCATTTGGAAACAAACTCGAGCTCTTTGCCCTCTTCATTCCGGCCACAAAACATCTTTTGAGGTGCTTATATAACTTATCCCCCACTGGGTGGACGGAATAGTTCGTATTATGACCTTCACTCATTATCTTTTGCTTCAACTCCTCACATTTTTACGTTACACACCATCGGCCCTCGTAGCGTATACTCCCATCTTCATGGATTTCAAACCCTTATGCTTTTCCCTCCTTAAGTTTCGCTTTGACCCGCTCAAGTTTCACATCCCCAGGCTGACCCTCTCTTATTTCATCTAGGAAATTGGGTTGGCTGGTTAGGGCACTCAATAACCTTTCCACTTCCCCTTCATCAACCACTTCTATCTGGAGTTTAGAAAATTCTTAACAAAGTTTGTCGGCAACTACCAAGGTATTCAGGCTATGGCTAGACTTACGACTCAATGCATTAGCAACAACGTTTGCTTTACCCTTATGGTATTGTATGTCTAAGTCATAGTCCTTAATGAGTTCTAACCACATACGTTGTCGCATATTAAGGTCTTTCTGGGTGAAGATGTATTTGAGACTTTTGTGGTCGGTGAAAATTCTACAAGTCACCCCGTAAAGGTAATGTCTCCAGATTTTTAAGGCAAAGACAATTGCGGCCAACTCTAGGTCATGTGTTGGGTAATTAACTTCATATGGTTTCAGTTGACGGGATGCATAAGATATGACTTTTACATTGTGCATAAGGACACAACCCAACCCAATCTTTGACGCATCACTATAGACATCATACCCCTCATCCCCGTTGGGCAAGGCTAGAACAGGTGCTGAGTTTAATCTCTCTTAGAGTGCTTGAAAGGCTTTCTCAATGTCTTCAGTCCAGTTAAACTTGCAATCTTTCTTCATTAAGTTAGTCATGGGTTTTGCTATCTTTGAAAAGTCTTTAACAAACCTCCTATAATAACCAGCTAAACCCAAGAAACTCCTTATATCTGTGACATTCTTTGGTGTAGGCCATTCACTCACAACTTTTATCTTTACAGGATCAACTGACACACCCTCTTTAGAGACGAAATGACCCAAAAATGACACTTTTTCTAACCAAAATTCACACTTCGAAAACTTTGCATAGAGTTGGTTCTCCCTAAGTGTCTGTAAAATAAGCCTCAAATGTCCCTCATGTTCCTCCTTGCTCCTTGAATAGATCAATATATCCTCTATGAACACGACTACAAATTTATCGAGGTAGGGTCGAAAAATCCTATTCATGAGGTATATGAAAACAGCAGGTGCATTGGTTAACCCAAAAGGCATGACTGTAAACTCATAGTGTCCATACCTAGTCCTGAAGGCAGTTTTAGGTACATCTTGATCAGCAACCCTCAGTTGATGGTAGCCAGACCTTAAGTCTATTTTAGAGAACATCCCTGCACCCTGAAGTTGGTCAAACAAGTCACTATCCTAGGTAATGGATATTTGTTTTTCACAGTGACATTGTTCAACTCACGGTAGTTTATACACAACCTCAAACTACCATCCTTCTTCTTCACAAATAAGACAGGGGCTCCCCATGGTGACATACTAGGTCTAATGTACCCCTTCTCTAGTAGTTCCTCTAACTGGTTTTTCAACTCGTTCATTTCTGCTGGAGCCATTCCGTATGGAGCTTTTGAGATTGGTCCAGTTCCAGGTACTAGGTCAACAGTGATTTCTACATCTCTCCTTAGCGGCATACCAAGTATCTCTTCAGGAAAAACATCCTGAAATTCTCTGACTATAGGCACATCCTCAGGTCTCAATGGATCATCCACAACCCTTCTCGCATAACACATAAATTTAGGTCATCCTTTGTCTATATAACTCTTAAGTTGCAAGGCATTGATTACTTTAATCCCTGGTTGTCGAGGTATTCGCCTATATGACACCATTTTCTCGAATGATCTTTCAGTTCCACCTTCTGTGCATCACTGTCTATCTTAGCCTTGTACTTCCCCAGCCAATCCATTCCCAAAATGACGTATAGGTTCGATAGGTTAAATTCTATTAGATCGGAAGGAAAGAAGCCGTCCCCTAATTTTAGTGAGACATTTAGGAATTTCTTAGAGCAAATTACAGTATACCCAGATGGAATAAGTATAGACATAGAAATTGACTCGGACTCAACCAGTACTAGAGTTCTAACAGTTGTATGGGCAATAAAAGAAAAACATGCTCCAGAATCGAACAATACTTTAACAAGAATTGAGTTGAAAGAGAAAGTACCCGTGACAACATCTCTACGAGCTTCCTCTTCGCTAGCCGTCAGCATATACAACTTCCCTTTTCCCTTATTATCATTGTTGTTGGTCACCTGGTTCCCATTTGGTGCTTGATTATTTGCATTGGTTGGTGGTTTGGAGTAATTAGAGTTCCCTGACCCATTGAATGCATTTCCATCATTCCCATTCCCATTGCTAGGCTTGTCTCCATAGTCCCCTTTCTTCAGACCGTTGGGGTTAACCTTATTCTTCGAATAGCACTCGTACGCTCTATACCCTATTTTCCCACATTCACGACACTCCACCTTATTACCCTCGCAATCCCTCCCAGGATGGTTGTTTGGGCACTTCTTACACCTGTACACACGCTCAGGTCTGCGGTTGTTGGTGTTATTGTTGCGGTTATTGTTATTGTGGTGAGTGTTGTTGTTGTTGGGTCCCTTACCAAAGTTTATTTGGGAGGTTTGGTTGTTCTGGTTCCCGTGGTGTTTCTTTTCAAATCTCTGAACCTCGGGGTTTGGATTCTCTTTTCGTTTCTCACTTTGTTTACCTCCTTCCTCTCGTTTCCTTATTGCATATAGGTGGGCAGCTTTGCTAAAAACATGGTCCAACGAGGTCAAAGTATCTCCCCCCAGTCTTCCTTGCAGGTCAAGAGTGAGCCCTAATTCAAAACGTGAGGTCTTAGCTTCCTCAGTAGGGGCAATTTCAGGAGCAAATCTCATCAGCTCAATGAATTTGCGGTAATATTCCCCAACAGACAGGTTCCCTTGCTCTAGCATCATAAACTCCTGGGCTTTCTACTTTTTGAGGTATGGTGGGTAATACTTATCCCTCAGAGCTTTCTTGAAAGTTTCCCAGCCAAAGTCAGGCCGTTTTAGGAGGTTGTCCTTAGCTTGAGTCCACCAAAAGTGGACATCCCCCTGTAGGTAATAGCTTGCTAAGGGCACAGTCTTGTCATCTGGACAGGTGAGGGTAAAGAAATGCTTATCGAACTCCCCAACCTAGTTTTCCAATTCTTCGGGCCCCCCTTTCCCATTCAGTACTGGTGCGATCCTCCGAGCAACCTTTTCAGAGAAGTCCCCGTCCCGGTTATGTCCTTGGGCTAGGTTAGCTGTGATCTGCACTAAGTCACGAATCGATTGCTCGACATTCACGAGGCGAACCATTATGCGCTGAAAAATGACACATCGACTGTCTCAGTGACATACACATAGTCGTTTATTCACTTAACTATCACACATTTGCACGTTCATACAACACGTTATTATTGCGAACAATCATTAAGTCTCTATTGACTTGCAATATAAACATCTCAAATAAGACGTTATATCAAATAATAAAAGAATGAAAATATTGTATTATTATTGAAAAGGGGAAAATTTATTGTTTCCAAGGAAATCATAATATGAATAAATAAAGGAATAAAGGAATGCTAATTTGCTACTTGGCATGAAAGCCTTATTGAAACTAAAATAAACAAATAAAATAATATTCTAATCCTAATTATACTTTTAAAAGAAACTAGCGACAGTAATGGTGAGCTTCGTCATCTGAGTTAGGATTTTCTATTCCTTCTTCCATGTCAGCTTCGTCCTCAAAAGGCTCTTCATCCTCTATAGGTTCATCTTCATCCAGGGGTTCTTCCTCTTCTTCTATGGGATCTTCTTCTTCTATGGGCTCTTCTTCTTCTTCGGGGTCATTTTCCTCAATCGGATCCCCTTCAGCGGGCTCATTTTCATTAGGATCTCCCTCTTCCTCATTTTCTAAGTCAACTATAGGTTCAACATGATCTTCCCCAATTATTGCGATGAATGTCCTATTATTCCCTTCATCATCGGAAATATAGGTAACAGCTCTAAGGTTTGACGCTATATGGTAGTCCTCGGGTATGAACTCATCCTCAAAAGTTTGGTACCTAGCTCTTTTTGCAGCTCTAGGTCACGTTGGTGGCTCAATTTTAACTCTAGGGTTCTCAGAATTCACATTAGTTCCCGAGCTTTCCCCCACATGATAGGTTCCTCTAATTGGAGGTGATAAGGTAGAGGGCTCCCAACTTCTTTTCACAAGAATTCTCCATTCATTTTCACAGTATTTAAGATCAGTGACGAAATGCCCTATAGTAGGAAGGTAGTGGTTCCAGTAAGTGTGTTTGGCTGCATTAAAACCTCCATTTTCTGACCATATATCCCCATATCTATGGTGTACGAAAAGGTAGGGTTCCTCCTTAGGGATATACTGCAGCATAAAGTATATTTTCTCCATTTCAGTCCTTAGTCTAGTATCCCCTGTAAGGTCCTATATTCCATAGAAGCTTTCATCTTATAGGCCCAGATGTCCCAATCTTCCGCTATTCGGTGTTTCATTAAGTACTCCTTAGAACCTATGTCGTAAACCATCTTTGAATTAACAGAAAGAAAATAGTCTAAGTTCTAGAGAAGTAAAGGTTTTTTTTGTAAGTATACATTATATATATACATATATAAGAGGTAAAACGATTATTTTCAATTTTAGAACTCCTTAAACAAGTTCAAAATATTTACAACAATTAGATGGTTCTTTCCTAAAATATTCGAAATAAGGTTTTAGTTCAATACCTTTTGAAACATCTTTATACCAATTCGAAATTTTATTGAATAAAATATTCCATTACTACACCTTTTTTTTATAGAAGTCGAGCAATTTCAATATCTAACTTAGTGCTTCTATAAATTATCACTATCTATGTACCTATCCTTGTACATCCTCCTAATCTATTCATACTTTGAAGATTTCAAAGAATCTTTCACAAATTCAATCAAGCAACCAACACAAAATTTCATATAATCAGAACATGTGATTCATTCCACAGTATTTGCATACTTCCTATAAACATATTAGACATGTAAGGCAAGAAAATGGATTACAAATAAAATCATTCCTATGATTTAATGCACGTAAAAGTAAGCTATATGCTCCTATCCCATACACTAGTGGAAAAAAACGCAAGGGCTGCGGTGCAAGGGCTGCGTTTTTAAAAAAAACGCAGCTCTTAATAGTGAAGGGCTGCGGTTAGCCAAAAAACCGTAGCCCTTTTAGTGACGGGCTGCGGTTAGCCCGAAAACCGCAGCCCTTTATCAATATAGGGATGCGGTTTCTGGGCTACCCGCAGCCCTTTTGGGCCTTAAGTTCTCTATCATTCTATTTGCCCTAGCCCCTAAACTCCCTCCAATTCCCATCTCATTCCCTCGCTGATGAGCTCCCCCTCTCTCTCCTCCCATTTCATCTCGTCTATTCCGTCTCTCGGCGCTCACCGTATCAGCAACCTCGCCGCCACTTTCGCTCGGCGTCCTTCTCGTCTCCTTGATCACCGCGACACGAGCAACGCCTGTTCGTATTCAGTAATTTGTCTCTCCTCTCCTTGTTTCGAACTGCAAATGGAATTCTGCTTCGTTTTTTTTAGGATTTTGTGTGATTTCGTTTGATTGTTTGCTTGTTTAGGAAAATGATGCTTTTTTTTAGGATTTATTCATCTTTCGATTGATTTTTGTGGTTGGTGTTCAATTTCTTCAGATTTGGATGTCGAAGGACTCGGAAATTCTTCTACGATTGTAGCGACGCAGAGCGGACTTCGTGGCTCCCTCTCTCTTTCCTCTTCATCTTTCTCTCTCCTGCGCTTAGTAAAATTTCGCAATCTTTTCGTTCTGATTTAATTTAACTTCCGCTTATATTATCGATTAAATCATTGTTGAAATTTACATTGATTGATTGATTGATTTTCGATAACTCTTGGTTCGAATTGTTACTATTCATTTGATTATATGCTATTTCATCAGTTGTAATTTTCAATTTCAGTTGTTGTTTTTGGATGTTGATTTTGTCTGATAAATTTTCAATTTTTTTGTTCAGTAATTGATCGAAAATGGTGCTTAGACTCTTTTCGATGCTGAGGATGGACATTAACTTGATCTATTCTCACCTCGGCATTCATGAGGAGATGATTAAGGTCTCTTTCTTTCATTTCTTTTTTTTTCTGCTTTTTTTATTTTATTTTCAAAGATTGTATTGTTCATGATCATCCAATTCAGCTGAGATATGAGTATCTTTTTTAAATTGGAGCTTTGAGAAATTAATTAATGGTAATGTTAAAGGCAACTAACCTAATTCTCAAATGTGATAATTTGCACTTAAAGAAAGTAATGGCTGGTCTTCTCGACCCCTTATGTTGATCTTATAATGGCTTTGTTTGATAACCTTGCGAATTCGCGTAGAAATTTAGCACTACACTTCGAATGTATTTAGAGTTAGTGTTGATAAGATTGGATAATTCACTTAGTGTTGATTGGACTCCATTATACTAGGTGTGTTTTCTCGAATTAACGGATACCAGATTTTTTGGGGAGAGGAGGGCAAGTTTTCAGTTATTTGAGATGAGGCTAGATTTGAATTTTGAACCTAAGATCAAACATACTATAATCCTCACTTATTATGTGAATGTCCCATTAAATTCTTGATCGTATATGTTCTATATTTATGTAAATTAGCTTGATTTGTGACAATTGAGAAAATAGTTTTTGGACAAATAGAAAATTGGAATTATGAAACAGCTGTGGGATTTTGCATCACCTTATCAAATGATAGCATGATTGGATCTCATGTTGTATTGATGGTTGATAAATCATACGACGCCCAATTCCATTATCCAACACTCATCTATATATAATAATAATAAATTAATGTCAAACAATGGATTTCTTGTGCGTGAATTGAAGTTGTATTCAGTGGTATTGTCTTTCGGATTCTGAATTGAAGTTGTATTCAGTGTATTGTCTTTAGAGTGCGTAGTTGGCTACTTGATCTTCTCAAGTTTTCTTATGTTTATATTTGAATGGTCAAGCTTGGAGAATCATGGTTTGGACCCCAATGTTGAAATTGTCGTTTATCTATAGAGTTGATTATTATATCCTTTCCTTTTATCAAAGAAACAATACATAATTAAAATTTCGAATATGCCTTATAATTTCGGATTCGAAAACTAGTATATTGTTATAATGTTGAAATGGTCAAGCATTGTCATATTGTTAACTAGTATATGCCTTATAATTTGGGATTCGAAAATTAAAATTTGACAGTGATATTGAATATGTTATTTCGGTTGAACAAAACATTATTGATTGAATATTGGGGTTGTTTTCGATGCAGGCGTTGCAGGGGTTAACTTCATTAGAGTAAGGCGTTTTATATTGATTTGTATTAATCTCTAGAGTATGAGAAAAGGTATGTGTTATTCTTTCTCTTTTTTTGTGCTGCTTTTGATCGAGTTATGTTTTAGAAATTAGAACCCTTTTATCCGAAGTTGATTGTTCGAGGATTAACCTTATTTTTTCCCCCTTTCCCCCTTAGTTGAAGATGATTGTTCGAGGAATTAGTATGGGCATTGTTGCCCCCTTTGGGATCATGGTGCTGGTTTTGTTTAATTGTTTTTTGCCATCATTGCTTACTTCATGCTTAAAGTTGGTGAATTTAGTTAGTTATTGATATTTGTGGGATTTCTTGGCCTAATATGCATCTAAGTGATTTTTTTTAGGGCTTTAATGGTTTGATCCATGGTCAAGTTGTTGTTTTTAAGACTTTAATTGCTTGATCTATGTATCTAAAACTCTATGCTATTGTAAAATTAATCCAATTAACAAGACTTTATACATCCATGATCTATCCTAATACGAATGTCCAATTTTCCAACGATGCCAGACATTGTCATGCTCATGATCATTACTTGCTATGTTAATTGGTAGGATCAGAGGTGGCTTCGCAAGTGTCCCTATCTGAAATCTAATTGTTTATGATAAAGAAAATAGAGTAACAAAGTAGCAACACCTACGATGTCTTTAGAAATTGAGATTGTAGATGTTTATTTACATCAGGAACGCAAACTATTGTTGTTGCGATTCGCAAAGATGTCGAGCTGGACATTTGATGATCTGAACTTTGTTCGCAACACTTATTTAGAGAGATATGTGAATGTCCACCAATATCCATTTATTGCGTAACTTAATGGATACAACATCCTAGAATTATGGGTAAAACCAAAATATAAAGCCGACACAAACTGAATTATGAAAGCTATAGGATAGAAACATGTCAATTTAGTAGATGAAGTTCTTACCAAGTATCGATCCCCACCTAAATAATGGATTCTTCGAACAGTGATAATGCATATGTTGATTGTTTAAAACAGAATTACAACTACGTCTGCACTTCCACCTAATAGGCGTCCAGTGCACTTTACATGTTCTGGAAGTGGCAAGAAGGGCGCTTCAGGTAATATGGCAGAGAATTTCATGTAGCAACAATAGGTGGTTGGGTGGTAGTGGAAGTGACCTTGGGAGATAATATTGTGTCATAAGTTAGTTATGCAATTACTATAAATAGAGAGAATTTTATAGGTGGAGATCGTTCAAAAATTATGTATTGATTGTGCTTTGGGAGAGTCTCACCAGTCACCTCCCGAACATTTTTGCTCACTGATTAATACAGACTCTCTCTCTTAAGCTACTTACACTTTTCTACAGCAATATCTCTCTTTCTCTCCTTATTCTTCCTCTTGAATTCATTTGGGCAGCTCTGATATCTTCCAAGAGAGATAAACAGATCTAGTTTGCAGCTTGGTAACTGTGTCCTGTTCTAAATCCTATGTACATTTTAAAAAAAATGATAATTTCGTTTTTTAGTTCGATTATACCAATTTTTGAGTCTGAGTATGATCTCTCTTGGATGAGTTGGAATCGCGTTTGGTGAGTCAATGTGCTGAAGTGCCAAGCAGTTTTTTTGCCCTTATGACTTAATCATCCTCACATGTTGGCTCGTGGTGGGTAAATGCAGTTTATAAGATAGCTCTTTTATGGATTCTCCGCTAACTTGAGTGTCAGAATGATTGCAATGTGAATTCCACCTCTTTGCTTTTTCTTCTCTACCTTTATCATTTAATGTCAGGGTGTGTCAAAAGATTTGAGAAATGGGAATGTTTCTGTTGGTTGACAGTATGATGAGTTAAGATCTCAAGAATTGATTTGAGCAAAATTAACAAAGAGGGGTTGGGGGTAATTTAAGGGATTATTTTAGTAATCTTATATTAGAGGGATAATTATATTGGAGGGAGTAGTTAACCATGGTTAGTAAATTCTGAATTTGGTAGTGCTTTTTAAAGTTGTTCCACTTATAAGGTAGTTTTGTAAAATAAACATGATATAAGGTAGTTTTTTTTAAAAAAGTGTCTTTAATAGGTACATTCTAACAATTTTTCCTTTTTTTTTAACATGAATTTCATAAATCTATGTGGTTAACTGAATGTATGGTACATGAACCTGTGTTTATTCATGTATGTTTATTCGTATTTTTCTTACTTTCTCTATTTTTGTATAAAAAACATAATTCGTAATGAAAAATGATACTTTTATATATATATAACTGTTTGGGAACATTTAGGATTAAAAATATGCAAAAAAAAAATTTTTTTTTTTGGGTCACAAGGGCTGCGAGCCTGGGCAATAACCGCAGCCCTTAACACGCTAAGGGCTGCGGTTAACAACCGCATCCCTTCCTAAATGCCAAGGGCTGCTAGTCTAATGGCTGCGGTCAAAAAACGCAGCCCTTGGGCCCCTTTTGACCGCAGCCCTTGGGCTTTTTTCCTCTAGTGATACTACCCATTTTAAAAATCTTTTGAAATATCTTTGAAAATAACAACTTTTAGCTCTGATACCAGTTTTGTAACACCCCCAAAATCCATACAAGTCCAAACTACATTGCATCGACTTTGGGAGTTTTACCACCGCGGTGAAACGCAAGGCTTATTGAAATTAAAACATTAACTTACTCTTTCTTATGAAAACTAAATTACAGCGGAAATAAAATGTTAACTTAACTACAACTCGGGAATCATCATTGCCCCCTTTTTATTTAAAACCATTAATTAAGTAAATCATAAACAAACTCTAGAAGGTTCAACTAAAACATTTTAAAAGATTATAAACCAAAGAGTATCCCATGTATGCCCGAACTCATGCAGCAACATCAACATACCTAATCTGATCCCCATTGAAATATCAATGGTTCATCACAGGTCAACAAGCAAACACAAATAACAAACAATCAGCTATGCTGAGTACGCACTTAAGCAGTTAAATAGTACACTAAATATAAACAGAAGAGTAATAACAATTCCTAAACATGTTACTACCAAAAACATTAAATTCCGTTTTTTAATTTATTTGGCATCGAACGGGCACCGTCATCTTTCGAGAATCATACGGGCTACTTAATATGTAATAGACAACTTGGTCTATTAGATGGAATCTAAATACGGTTTCGTTCCGTTCCACATCCATCACCTTAGTATGCATACCCCCAAGATCGTACGGAACCTTCCGCCTACTTGAGTTATCAAAATTTATAAGGACACTACTATCGTCACAGTAGGCATGCGTAGGAGTGTAGAACAAGTCCCACACTCCCCCCATTGTTCATACTTGTAGGGATTCCAACTACAAGTTTATCACCAAACAATCTCATCAATCAGAACCATACAATTGTTCCCTATCATGATTCTAGGTTCCAATGAAAGAATTCATAACCTAACATGATACTAACGTATCTAATTGAACTAGTACGCGTACGTCCCTTGTAACGGAGAATCTTCGCTGACTACTTAAAACGTTCCGCTTATGAAATTGGGATCTAATCGAATAATAAAAGTATTTCAGTGCTAAGTCCTTGATATTATTAAAATAAAATAATCAGCTTAACTAACTATGTAAAACGTAGTGTTTCGAATAATAAAATAAACGTTCTTGTTGTTTAAACTTTCTTTTCATAAACATTATTAAAACTAACATATTTAGGACTTAATAATATGTTTGCAAATCTGATTTCTTCTAACTTATATTATACTTGTTCATAACCACAAAACTTAAACAACTATATATAAGTATTATAAAATCAGAATTAAAAAAAACATCAACCTAAGAACTAATAGTATACTCATAAATCTGATTTCCCTTAACTTTAACTATCCTTTATTTACAAAACACTTAAACCATTATATACACAAGTATTATAAAAATCAGATTTGAGAAATCGAATTATCATAAGAACTAAAAACATAATTATAAATCTGATTTCTTTTACTTCTTCTATACTTTATTTATAATCACAAAACTTAATCAAAGATACATAAGAATAACAAAATCAGATTATATAAATTAATTTAAAGAAGAAAGAGAGAGAATGACCACCGGAAGAACACCAGCGACCACGAACACGTCGACCACCACACGTCTCTGGCGAGCCTCGAACAACGCCTGAACGGCCACCTGCTGCGAGGAGAATCGCGGCTGACTTGCGGGACTCGAACCGCAACCCAGCACAACACCCTCGAACCCGCGCGACACGAACCATCACCCTCGAACCTCGCGCGCGACCTCCGGCAGAAGCTAGCAACTCAGGCCGACTTCTGTCACCTTCGAACGCCAGCGAGTGTAGGTTCCCAGATGCAAGGGAAGAAGAAAGAGCAAAGTAGAGGAGGGTAGGAAGGAAAAACGCAGTAGAGAAGAAAGAAGGAGGAGAGAGAAAAGTATCTCTTGGGAAAAACAAACACACGGCTGACTTGAGTAAAAGGAATAGGGTTTTTATTTTTTTTCCTTTTCTTTTTCTTATTTATAGCATGAGAAACCTAGGTTTAATAGGATTTGTTTCCAAATCAAATTCCTATTTCTTATTTTAATTAATTTGGAAAATAAAACAAAATCGAATTATAATATAATTAGGTACAAAAATAGGTTGTAAAGTTAAAATTATTACTGTAGGCTTACCCAAACTATATTTTTCTGTAAATAATATTAAAAAATACTTTCAACTTTATTCTTTATATTTTCTTATTTATAAAACTAACTCCCAAAAATACGGAGTATTACACTAATTCCTTTTTTGTCAGCTTATGTCCATCCTATAGCCTCCTTGTGGTGTTATAGCACATTTATCAATTTATCTTCTTGAGATTGATTAAGAGCATTTGAGATAATCACAGGTAAAGCCTCATTATCACCTAAATAAACACATTTCATATTAGAGGAAGGGGTTTCAACTCTAATTGAGGTGCTTTGACAATAGAAGGGATTACTTTAGGCACAGACAATGGCAAAGAAAGGTCAAAATTATCATTTTAGCATTCCACAAATCAAGATTAGCCACATCAGACAAGGCTACTAAAGAATTAGACATTTTGGTTTCCTTGCTATCATTAAAATCATCAGTCTTAAACAATTTTTCACACCACTTATCAAAAACTTCCTGAGCCAGCCAGTCAAAAGCATTAAAAGAATCAATAGAACTAACATTATTGATATCATTTGGGAATCTCATAGCATCAAAAATATTAAACTTAATTATTCACCATCAAATACCATCGTTAAATTACCTTCATGAACATCAATTTTAGTCTTAGAAGTTTTCAAGAAAGGTCTTCCCAGCAATAATGGAACATTATCAGTTCTATCGCCCATATCAAGTACATAATAATCAGCAGGAAAGACTAATTCATTTACTTGAACCAATACATCTTCTACGACTCCAATGGAGAATGCATTCGACCTATCAGCTAACTGAATAACAACATCAGTTTTAGACAAAGATCCCACCTTAATGTATCATAGACGGATTTGGGCATAACATTAATTGAAGCTCATAAATCTATCACGCATCTTTCATATTTCGAATTACCAATTTTGCAAGGAATAGAAAACATGCCAGGATCTTTACATTTAGGGGGACCTTCTTTTAAATCACAGCTGAAATATTTTCTCCCATACTTACCTTTTCAGAAGGTTAAAATTATCTTTTGTTAGTACAAAGTTCCTTAAGAAACATTGCATAACGGGGAACCTGTTTAATAGCATCAAGTAAGGGAATATTGACTTCAACTTTCCTAAAAGTCTCAAAAATTTCGTTGTCATGAGCCTCTTTCTTAGCTTTAGCAAATCTAGACGGGAAAGGGGGCACATCTTTAAAACGAGAAGCATCAATTTTAGAATTAATCTTACCCTTCCCTTCATGATCTTTTCTACTCTATTTCTCTCCATTTCCTCCTATATTAAGTTCATCTTCAGGTTTAACCTCTATCTCTTTTTCAATCTCTCGACTTTTTACCTTAGGTTCACCCAACTCTTTCCCACTCCTAAGGGTCACAACCTTGGCATTTTCTTTTGGGTTAGGAAGTGGTTGAGATGGTAGTTTACCTGAAATTTGAGTTTATAGGTTAGAGAAGTATAAATTTATCCTATTTGAGTATCTATGTGATGAAGGTGATTATCAGTTTTCTTTTGATACTCGACACCATGGTTGTGAGCATGACCTATTTGAGTAGTTAATTGCTTAACTAAATCTTCTAATGACGAGCCAGAAGATTGGGGTGGAGGGTTTTGCTGACCAAATTGCCTTGGTTGATTAATTTGTGAAACTGTGGTCTAGTTCCATACCTAAAATTTGGGTGATCTTTCCAAGCTTCATTATAAGTTTGTTAATAAGGATCATATTTTCTTTGACTTGAAAAACCACCTAAGGTATTAACATCTTCAGTTTGCAAAGTAGGACAAACATTAGTAGCATGAGAAAAATTTGAACATATACCACATACTCTAGCTTTAGACTCATTACCAACAATAATTTTAGACACTAAAGTGGTCAAAGCAGCAATTTGTTGAGCATTTTCTTGCAATTGAGATTTAACACCACTTAAGTCAATTTCATTTACTCTTTTAACATAATTTATAGTGTTATGTTGTTGAGTGTTTTGGGCCATGTAAGCAATTAAATTCCTAGTTTGAGTTTGTGTCTTGTCTATTAATGCGCCACCACTAGCAGCATCAATCATACCTCTATCATTAGACAACAATCCTTCATAAGAATATTGAATTAACATTTGATCACTTATTTGATGTTGTGGAAATGAAGCACATAATCTTTTAAAACGTTCCCAATATTCATTAAGTGATTCTGAAGCATGTTATCTAATTCCACATATTTCCTTTCTTATGGATCCAATACGATTTGCAGGAAAGAATTTTTTCAGAAAAGCTTTTTGTAAGGCGTCCCAAGTCGTTATGGAACCAGAAGACATAGTATACAACCAATGTTTAGCTAAATCATGTAGGAAAAATGGGAAAGTATGCAATATTACATGATTTTACTCAATTCCTTCAGGTTTCATAGTTGAACAAACAACTATAAATTCTTTTAAATGTTTATGAGGATCCTCACCTGTATTCCCATAGAATTCGGGAAGAAGATTAAGAAAGCCTGAGTTCAGCTTCAAGGGTTCCTCCAAGGTTGGAAAGACAATGAAGAGAGGTTCATCATCTAGCTTGGAAGCTCCCAATTCCTTCAAGGTTCTTTCATCACCATGAGGACATGGTTGGCATCAACCCTGAGGTAATAACGCATAAATTAAATGTTAGTCCTGATCACTTGCCTGTCAAGTAAAAACGCAGGAAGTTTGCACCTGAGCGCAACCAAGTCATCAACGAAGAAGTACAAAACCTTCTAGAAGCAGGCAAGATACGAGAAGCAAAATACCTCGACTGGCTTGCAAACGTGGTGGTGGTGCCAAAGAAGAATGGGAACTGGCGAGTTTGCATTGACTTCACGGATCTCAACAAAGCATGCCCAAAGGATCCTTTTCCACTACCTCACATCGACGCCATGGTGGACGCAACTGCTGGTCACGAGATGCTCACCTTTATGGACGCATTCAGCGGGTACAACCATATCCTTATGCATCCTGAAGATCAAGAAAAAACGGCATTCATCACAGATCGAGGCATCTACTGCTACAAAGTAATGCCCTTTGGCTTGAAGAACGCTGGCGCAACTTACCAAAGGTTAGTAAATAAAATGTTTGAAAAGCAGATTGGGGACACCATGGAAGTATACATTAACGACATGCTGGTCAAGTCCAAAAAAGCCAACGATCACATTCAGCACCTTGAAGAAGCATTTGAAATCCTAAGACGCTACCAAATGAAGCTGAATCCCAGCAAATGTTCCTTCGGCGTCACCTCCGGCAAATTCCTGGGTTATGTCGTAACCCAAAGAGGCATCGAAGCAAGTCCAGAGTATATCAAAGCCATTGTCAATTTGCAGTCTCCAAGATGCGTCAAAGATGTGCAAAGGTTAACCGGACGAGTTGCAGCGCTTAACAGATTTATATCCAAATCGTCAGATAGATGCAAACTGTTCTATTATGTGCTAAGGAAGAACAAATCATTCGAATGGACCAGCCAGCATGAAGAAGCATTCCAAAACTTGAAGACCTACATGATGACGCCACTACTTCTCACAAAGCCAAAGGACAAAGAAGAGTTGCAACTTTATCTAGCTGTTACGCATGCAACTGTAAGCGTCGTTTTGGTAAGAGAAGAAGATGGAATCCAATTTCCCATATACTATGTAAGTAAAACTCTTGTAGACGCTGAAACAAGGTACACTTCATTAGAAAAACTTATACTTACCTTGGTTATGCCCTCTATTAAATTGCGCCCTTACTTTGAATGTCATCCTATTTGCGTTAAAACTAACTATCATATAAGATCTGTGATGAACAACCCTGAGTTGTCAGGCAGAATGGCCAAATGGCTAATGCACCTAAGTGGCTACGAAATCAGGTACGAACCAAGGACATCCATTAAGTCGCAAGCTTTGGCAGACTTTGTGGCTGATTTCAGTCCAAATATGCAAACTGAAGCTGACAAAGAACTCTTGCAATTGCTGGAGCAACCGCAAGTCCCACATGGACACTATGCACTGACGGAGTATCAAATACAAATGGAGCAGGACTTGGATTTGTACTAAAATCGCCACAAGGGGACATCATAGCCCAAGCTGTGCATTGCAAATTCAAAGCAACTAATAATGAAGCAGATTACAAAGCTTTGATTGTTGCCCTCAACGCAGCGGCAGATTTCAAAGTAAAACGTATAGAGGTAAGTTGCGACTCCTTACTAATTGTCAATCAATTTAATGGATCCTATGCAGCAAAAGATCAGAAGATGGTGAAATACTTGAACGTCGCCAAGAGTGTTGCCAGCAAGTTCGATGAATTTACCATAAAGCAAATACCAAGGGAGCAGAATGTAGAAGCAGACGCCTTAGCCATCCTAGGCTCGGTTTCAGTAGCACTCAACTTGAGCAACATTCCCATTGTGCATATCCTGCAACCTACGATAGACAGACATCAAGTAAACGAAACCAACATTGAAGTTGCCTGCGAAGACGCGGACTGGACAGAGGAGTACGTTCAATGGCTAAAAGAAGGCATCTTACCCCAGCAACTCGGGAAATCTGCGAACTTTCAAGGTAAAAGCATCCCACTTCACCTTAATCGATAATGTACTGTTTCGCAAGTCAGTTGCAGGTCCCTACTTGAGATTCCTCAAAAGTCAAGATGTACCCATTGTCTTACGCGAACTACACGATGGCGAGTGTGGCAACCACGCTGGGGGAAGGAGTCTATCTAATAAAGCACTCAGAATGGGCTATTTCTGGCCTACTATGAGAAAAGATGCCATGGAGTATGCTAGAAAATGTGATGCTTGCTAAAGACACGCTGCAGTCTCACACCAGCATGCTGAGCAACTTCACCCAATCCTGGCGCCCTGGCCGTTTATGAAGTGGGGAATGGATATCGTTGGCAAACTTCCGCAAGCTCCAGGGCAACGCGTATTCATGCTAGCCATGATAGATTACTTCTCCAAATGGATTGAAGCGGAAGCATATCGAAACATCACCGACACTGAGGTAATATCTTTTATAAAACGCATCATATTATGCATGTTTGGCATCCCTTCAGAGATAATCTGCGATAACGGATCACAATTCATAAGCGGCAAGACGAAAAAGTTCTGCCAAAAATGGAACATCAGGCTAGACACTTCAACGCCAAGATACCCGCAAACTGATGGGCAAGCTGAATCTAGCAACAAAATCGTCGTCAACAACATCAAAAGGCGCATCGACGAAGCAGGTGGCATATGGGCTGACCAGTTGCCTCTAATCCTCAGGGAAGACAGGACAACTCCCAAGAACGCAACTAATCAAACTCCTTATTCATTAGTTTTTGGTTGTGAAGCAGTTTTCCCAGGTGAAGTGTACATGCCAACTGCAAGGTTTGACCTCATGACAGAAAGCAGGAATGATGCAGAATTAGCGCATAACTTGGATACCATCGACTAAATCAGAGATCACACCAAGGTAAGAATGGCAGCTTATCAGCAAGCAGTCGCCAGAAGTTACAACAAGCACATCAAGGTCAAGCAATTCCAAGTTGGAGATTGGGTCCTCAGAAAGACATTTCAAAATACCAAAGATCCAAAGGTAGGCAAACTTGCTGCAAATTGGGAAGGACCATACCAAATCGAAAAGGTAGTAGGCAACGGAGCATACAGGTTGATCACTAGAAATGGCGTGCAAATTCAACGCAGTTGGTACGCAACTGACCTCAAACAGTATCACTTCTAAACTTATCATTCTACTTTTTGCAATTTATTTCTTTTCCTTCATAAACATTTACTAACTTAAGCATCGGAGGGCCGTTGGCAAAAAGCCAACGGTCTAGGTTCGCCAGATCACCTCGCAAGGGGCTGCAACCTGCCAAAACGCCACTTGGCAGTCACCTAGGTAACATCTAAATACAAAAGGCTTGGCAAGAACACTTCTGGTAACATCTCCTACTACCATTCTTTTGTCGCACTTACTTTCCATTTTATCCTACAAAATACACATACTGACTTAAGCATCGGAGGGCCGTTGGCAAAACGCCAACGGTCTAGGTCTAACAAACCATTTTGCAAGGGGCTGGTACATCAGGAGCAACTTCCTAGGCAACTTCTCCAGCAACTTCCTAGGCAACTTCTCCTGCAACTTCCTATGCAAAGTTCCTCAACAACTTACCAGGCAACCTTCACAACAACTCCTTTGGCAAACTTTCCAACAGCCCTTGGGCAAACATGGATGCAGCAACACAGAAAGCAATATGGATCAGGCCTTAGTCAGATACGTGCAATCAAAGACCAAGCGACTTCAGAGTGGCAACTTAAGGAGCAAGAAGCTAGATTGACTAGATTGTGATTCCTAACCGAGACACTTTGCTAATACTTTTGAAGAACATTCTTTGTAAGCAAGTTACTTCTTTCATTCATTACTTGTAATCTTCAAGTTCTATTAATAAAACGCGCAATTCATTCAAAATTGTCCAAATACAAATTATTGTCTTCTAGCAAGTTATGCCAATTATTGAAAAGGTTATAACACGGCAGTTGCAAAATAAATGGTTTCGAAAAGCAACTTCAAAACGGGTCGACGTTTTAGTTTGCTACAACATGCATGCATGAGATAAAATCACACAAACATAAGCTATTCTCAAAGGCAGAATGGTGGTAAACAAAATAAAGCAAATTTCATAAAAGTTGCCTCCCTTAGGGGAAGCAAAAAGTGAATTCCTAACATTCTGCTCTTAGCCAGCAGAATAAGCACGCAAATTAAAACCGCTCCTATGAGCAAATACAAAACACACCAATATGTCTTAAACCTTTCTCCCATGAGCAAGTAAAGCAATACACAAAGCAAAATATTATTTTAGAACCTAAGCAAAAGGCATTAACAACTAAGCAACATTATTCTGGGGCTTGTCGGCATCAATATCAATGGGCTGGGAAAACGCGCCAGTAGCAGGAGTCGCCACGTGAGTAGATGCATCATCCGCAACTTCTTCAAGCATGGTAGCGGCATCAGCCGTGTCCTTCTTGGCGCCTTGGAGTTTCTTGGCCTCCTCATAAGCCAACCTTTCCGCAATAGGGTTCCACTCCAAATGTTTACCAGCAGCATACTCCTCCATCGCCTCAATCCTCGCCAACCATAGCTGCATGCCAAAGACATCAAGATGCTCATTATACTTCTTCTCTGCTTCCTCATCAGTCCTTTCTACTTCCCCCTTTAGACGTTGCACCTCCTCCTGCTCCACCTTTAGTTGGTCCAACCAGTGCTGGCATCTCCCCTCAGCATCTCCCAACTCCTTGGTAAGGGTGGCGACCTTGGTTGTCAACTCAGACAGATTCTGGTGTGTGGCAATAAAAGCTTGCAAGCACTGGAGACAAGATGCATTAGGAATCGACATATAACGAGGCAAGAAGATTAAAAGACGGAAGAAAGGCAAACCTAGACGGACAAACTGACGCCTTCAGACGCGATAGCAACAGGCGTCATAGTGTCATGGCGCACCTTGGCAGCAGGGAACCATAAGTTCTTGGCACTTGGCCAAATGGGAGTTGCTTCAGCAGAGATGGAACAGAAATCCTCAGGAACTTCGATCTCCACACTCTTTCCTTTATGCCCAGCCAGAGTAGGGGCAACAGGTGTTATAATTGGGCGAGAGGTCTGAGGGACAGAAGGGCGAACCGTCGCGGAAGGTGCAGGAGAAGTGACGAAAACCCCGCTCCTATTGCGCATCCTTGCAATCAACTCAGAGTTCGAAATTGAAGCGGTTCGTTGAGACGCAGAAGTTTCTGCCAAAGAGGAAAATAAGGTAAACAACTTATAAAAAGATGTCAGACGGCGAAAATGGAAAAAAAAAAAGGCAAACTTACCAGAAGACATGTTAGAGGTCGAGCGAGTTCTGGTACTTCTTCTTCTTGGAGAGTTGGATGAATTTGCTTGTGCATGCAAGTTGGCACCAGGATGCGAGGAAACAATAGGGCAAGTTCTATCTTCAGCACTGAGATCCAAGATCAAGTCCGTAAAGCCGGCCGACTGTTTGCGCCCAGAAGAGTGCACGGAAATGCCTTCCCAACAAAAAGTGTAAGCAAATTGTCAAAAATCAGGATGCAAAATTCACAACAAATTAGGCAAACTACCTTCAGATCTCCAAGTATCCTTGAATAAACCACCAAAATCACCCACAGAATCTGCTCTTATAAAAAAGTATCTTGCGGCCCAGCCCCTGTCTCGACCCTTATCGGTTTTCTCTACCAGTGCATCTTTGCCTTCGTTAGTTTTGAGGGTGAATCTCCCTTTCCCAAAAGTTTTGATTTGGTAAGTGAAGGCCAAATCATCTATTGTGAAGTCAATACCCAAATTCTCGCTTAGAGTTTCTATGCTCGTCAAGACCCTCCATGCCCCAGGGAGAAGTTGGCAAGGTGCCATGTCAGTTGCAGCAAAAATTGGCGGATAAAAGGTGAAAAGGGGAATTTCAGTTCTAACATGGCAAAAGGGTAGTCATAGAAAACCAACCAACCTGGGCAAACCCAATCCATTCTTTCTTAATTTATTGGCAACCTAATCACGACACCAGGGGGAAAACCATAGTTCTTTCTAACGGATTGCAAATCGACTGCAGTTAGCACGCTAGGGTAAAGGTTCTTGTCTTCTAAAATTTCTAAAGGGCGAAAGATATTTGCTCCATCAGGGGAGGAACTGTTTCTTGAAGAAGACCTAGGGTTTGCTCTAGTCATGGCGAAAAAGGAAGAAAAAGACAACAAAGGCACAATTTTGCAAAATCGAAAAATAACTTGAAGGAAAAAACGCAAATGAAACCAGAAGGGGAGATGAAGTATTTACCTGGATAAAGGAAGGAGTTAAATTGTGCAAGAAAGCTAAAGGAATTTTATCTCGAAACAATGTCCTGCATTTATAGAAGAAGGGAGAAGTTAGATGTCTAATCACTCCATGCAAGAAAACTGTCATAATTACGCGCGTTCTCCAAGGCAGTTTTCTTTTTAAAATCTTAAAATTTTTTTGTCCTTAGTTTGCCGCCCAAGCAGGAAAAATTTGGGGCTATTGTTATGGGGTGAATTATTCTTACGTGGCAACAAGTTACAAAGTCATATTGTGTTAGTGTGAACGGTGAAGTGGTAGCGTTCAAGTGGACAGTTGAAGAGGAGAAGGATTAATTATGTGGCTAGGCAGTTTGAAGACCCCTATTTCGTAGGAGGATGTGCGCAGCGTTGAGGAAGACGTGGGATAAGAGTTTAACCGCTTGAAGATATTTCTGGGCAATCCCATCAAAATAGGATCTCCACCAATCAGCGCCTAAGGGAAAAACGGCTAGCAAGCAACGTCTATATTGTAACATAGTATAAATAGTCTACTAGTTCGTGCATTGTAAATCACTACACACAGCTCTCTCAACTCTCTCTAGCTAATACTTGTACTCTCTCAAAAACTCGAGCAACTTAGTGAATTGGCAGAATACAAATCCTCCCGTGGTTTTTCCCTCATTTCCAAAGGGTTTTCCACGTAAAACTTGTTGTGTTCTTTCCTTTATTTCTCGCAACTTTACTTTGTGCAATTTACTTTTATTCGCAAGTTAATTATCAACCCCCTCTCCAAGCAAATTAGCCTTAGTGTGAAATCTGCCCTAAACACACACACACACACACACACACACACACATATATATATATATATATATATATATATATATATATATATATATATATATATATATATATATATATATATATATATATATATATATATGTTTAAAGCTTGAATTATACCGCCGATGGGGTAAAATGATCAACTACCGCCGATGATAGAAAGAAGGGTACTAAGTATACTTTGCCAAGCTATTGAAATTTTAGGATGATACTCATAATCTGAAATCGAAATTTGTCTAAATTATAGTATATAATACTTTTAATTGCTTAATATATTGATACTACTATGACAAATTTGCACCTTCATTAAAACAATTAAACATACTTATTCAAGCTGGACAACAGAGAAAAAATTTTGATTCATGACAAATTTTATCATGGAAATGAGTTATCTGATAAGCGCTGACCATGTGTGAAATTGTTCGTCAGAACATCAAAAGGGAGGAGTTGGTCATAGTAGTACATCCCAGTTAAATCCAAATTTCATTTTTGCTCGTTGGTTTTCAAAGACTAATTTCTGGCAATTTAGAAAAAATCATTTCTTAACATCTATGACATTTTTTCCGTAAATGGAGTTGGTCATAGTACAACTTTTTTTTTTGTTAACAGTTTGTTTGGTTGAAAGGATTTGGAAGGAAAATAAAGGAATGAGAAGGAAATTTGTTACATTCCAATGTTTGGTTCATTTAAAAAAATTTAAGTGAAAGGAAATGGATGGAATTTGAAGGAAAGACTCCTTAATAAAATTTCGCTTTCCTTTCCTTCCAAAAGTGGGGGAATCTGAGAGGAAAGAGAAAATGTATACCAAACAGGAGAAGCTTAGTTTTTTTGCCTTAGTGTTGGGCCCAAGAATTTTTTTCCTCGTAAAAATCCCTTGTGTTCCTTTAGCTTGTTTCTTTGTTTAAGTTTTATAATTCCGCAAAAAGTTACGTTTATTTCTAGACATACAATTCACCTCCCCCCCCTTTTGTAGTGTTCCTAGTAACAATTGGTATCAGAGAAGGATCTCATAAAAACGTAGGAAACCCTATTGACAAAAAGATCCTGAGAAACATGAACACAATGGAAAAACTCGAAGAAGGTTACTCATCATTACGACCTCCAATGTTAAACGGGAAATTCATCACATACTGGAAGAATCGGATGGAGATCTTCATCAAGGCAGAGAACTATCAGGTATGGAGAGAAATAGAGGTTGGAGATTTCAAAGTCACAACCAAAAATGAAAGGAACGAGTATATTTATTTGAGGAACAAGTTCGCAAAATTATAAGGAGCTTGCCAAAGGACAAAATGGATGGGCAAAGTAACTGCTCTCCAAGAAACCAAAGATTTCACCAAGTTCAATCTAGAGCAGCTAGTTGGTTCATTGTTGACCAATGAACTCCAGTTAGGAACTCAATATGGTGAAAGTTCCATAAATAGGGCACTTGATCTAAAGGCTGATAAAAAGGAAGAAGAAGAGGAAGACTTTGATGTAGAAGAAACTATGAAGCTTGTTCGAAAATTCAAGAGGATGTACAAAAATCTGAAATCGAACAAAACCAAAGGTAAAAGGTCTTCTAATTCGAAATTCGAATCTGGTTGCTATAAATGTGGTAGCTTAGATCACTATATTAAAGAGTGTCCCTCTTGGGAACAAGAATCTGAATCTGAATCTGAAGAGGAACTTTGGGACAAAGGAACTGCTCAGTTATGTCTAATGGCCAAATTTGATTTTAAGTTTAAAACTGGGTTACGTATTAAAATGTCTAATGTGTGTTCAAGAAAGGAACTCAAGAAAATGTGGGTTCCTAATTCTAATAATTAGACGTTATGAATGCCTTAGTGAGGGGGAATAATTTATGGCACCTATTGTTCCTTGCGTTTATCTAGTGAAGTATTTAAATTTCTCTCACTCAAAAGGCATATAAAAATTGTAGAGATGATTTTGTTAAGTAAGTTATGATGTCTTGTTTTTCTCTAATTGGCAAATTCATCTACCGTGCATATGTAGAGTTTTTGTGAAATGTCTTCCATATGAATGTGTGTCACCACAATTGTTTCTATGTTTTATGCATAGTCATGAGTTAAATTTAATAGATGACTCACTAATTTCATTGTAATATTACCCTTACTGTCCATATTGCTGATTGTTAGTCAAAAGGAAGAGGAAGTAAAAAGTGTAGTTCCTTTCATTCAAGGAACTCATTTGTTATACATTCCACCCACACCGAGTGCATTACATGTGAATGTCCAATTATGTGTATAAACGAGCAATATCATTCTGTAAATTATCAAACCTCTAATTCCATCATTTATTTTTAAAGATCTCAAAAATCCTCCAAACCTTTCATATCACACTTACATACCTTTTTCTTTTTAATCAGTTCACCATATATCCAAATCTTTCAATTTGTGTTTCTCCACTATAACTTTAAATATTGATGATGATGCAACATTTGAGGGGGAACTAAGGAAAGAAAAAGAAAAGTTTGAGGGAGAATAAGTTGATATGGGGATGAAAAAGGAGAGATTGAGCTAGGGAGACAAAGAAGAAATATAAATATGAGAGCAAACAGGAGAATAAAAGGAGATATGTGTGAGAGGGAGATAGTGAAGAGATTCAACGTTCCAAAAGTTATTCAAGTTCCGACTTCTACAAAGCTGTCATAAAATCTATGGGTTCTAGTAGTCCCATGTATATTCCTTTAGTATCAAATAAGAAGTAAACAAAAGGAATTAATTAGTTCCTTGAAACTTAAAGCAAGGAACAGACAACGGATTTTCATTCAAGATATCAAAAAAGAAGTAAGGCACTGCATGTTTTTTGAAAGGAACTGACGTGTGTTTTCAAAGGCAAATCACAAAGTAAACTGCAAGTTTAGGATAGGTAATGGTCGAGGAACAAGTGACCAATTCATATATATATATTTATATATTTTTCACTTAGCCTATTCCAACCATTCTTTCATAAAAATGAGCCTTTGATCTTCTCTTTGAATTTTATTGGACATTCTATTTGTTATCTACTCTATGGATTGCACTTTGGTAAAGTGGTGGTTTATGTTTAGTATGCTTTAGCTTCATTAACTAATTGATTAACATGTGCATGAGGATGGCTAATATTACTAGATTGATGTTTGAGCAAATTAAAAAATTTAAACTCATGTTTGACCATTAATTATATATTTATGGTGGTGTAGTGTCACTATAAGTTTGGAAGATTGATCATAAATTCTTGAAAAATAATACGCTTTTTGATGATGTTAAAAGGGGGAAGATAATGGCAAAGTAGCTTATTTATTGTTCTTATTTGGTTCATTCTCTACTTAACATGATCTTGCATTGTTATATTATATTTTATTTATGTTAGTTTTTATATTACTTTACTTTGGTTTGTCATCACCAAAAAGGGGGAAATTGTTGACCCAATATGGTTTTGATGATGACAAACTAAAGTAATAACTAACAAGGTTTATAAGTTTTATGTGTGCAAGGTTCATGAATTAATAATGGTGCTTTATAAAGATAATAAGTGAAGTTCTTGAGTTGGAACTCCAAGAAAAGAATAAAGTTCTTGAGTTGGAACTCCCAGAGAAGAAGAGCTTAGTTACATAAGGGTGTAATTAGGTTTCTTATGTAAGAAACAAAGATCTTCATAAGGTAATGAATTGGAACTATGGAGTTGTTCCTTTGAATAAAGGAATTGTTCCAATGGAACTATGTTAGTGGAACTGGTATAGGAAACATGTGTCTAAAACTAACGAACTGGCACTGTCATGTTAAGTTAAAGGAACTAACAATGTAAAAGGAACTAGACATATGAAAATAAGTATAACGGTTAAATAATGTCGCTTGAGTGATTTATGCCTAGATTCTAGGTAACCGTTTTTATTTAGTAAAAATCTGATTTTAAGGAAAATCTTTTTAAGGAAAAGATTTTATTTTTATAAGATAATAAATATCATTTTCGGTTTTTAAGTAAAATATTTTTAAAGATAATATTTTGGTAAAAGGATTTTATTTCAATTTTAATAATTAAAATAATTTTAATCAAATCAGATTTTTGATTTACTGCTTTAGTGGCTGCTAAAATTAAGGAAGTAGTAACATTTCCATCTCCCACGTTTAACAGAGATCATGGAGATCATGGGTGTAAAAAAAAGGAACGTGTTCCTCTAGTTGAGGAACATCATGGGAAAATATTTTTACCACTAACACATGATTTAATCCCGCATTCTAAATTATCACTACTATACATACTTATGTCTAATTAAGTTCCAATTTGTGACTGACCAAGTGAATTAGTGAGTTGAACTAAGTAAAGTGTCAGTGCCTTCATTCTCTCATAAAAGCCATATGTTCTTTGCCTTATTACTCTAATTCCACTATGTTTATTGATCATTGTATTTTGGTTTTTGGGGTAAGGGGATTTTGAGTGAAGTCTTGTAAGAGAGAAAGTTTTGAGTAAAGCGAGTTAAAGTGAGAAAGCTTCAAGTGAAGTTGAGAGCAACAACTGTTAAGGGAACAGTTGTTCAGGAACTTGAGTTTAGGAACTCAAGGTGTGGCCCGTGAGTAGAATTAGGTTGTAACAAAGTTGTTTGACCAGTGAAAGTGTTGAGTTTAAAATCCCTAGTGGTCGAGGTTGTTTCTTCTTGTTGGGCCCAAGAAGTTTTTCCTCGTTAAAATCCCTTGTGTTCCTTTAGCTTGTTTCTTTGTTTAAGTTTTATAATTCCGCACAAAGTTACGTTTATTTTTAGACATACAATTCACCCCCCCCCCCTTTGTAGTGTTCCTAGTAACAATTGGTATAAGAGCAGGATCTCAAAAAAACGTAGGAAACCCTATTGAGAAAAAGATCCCGAGAAACATGAACACTATGGAAAAGCTCGAAGAAGGTTACTCATCATTACGACCTCCAATGTTCAACGGGAAATTCTTCACAAACTGGAAGAATCGGATGGAGATCTTCATCAAGGCAGAGAACTATCAGGTATGGAGAGAAATAGAGGTTGGAGATTCCAAAGTCACAACCAAAAATGAAAGGAACGAGTATATTTATTTGAGGAACAGGTTCGCAAAATTTTAAGGAGCTTGCCAAAGGAGAAATGGATGGGCAAAGTAACTGCTCTCCAAGCAACCAAAGATTTCACTAAGTTCAATCTAGAGCAGCTAGTTGGTTCATTGTTGACCCATGAACTCCAGTTAGGAACTCAATATGGTGAAAGTTCCATAAATAGGGCACTTGCTCTAAAGGCTGATAAAAAGGAAGAAGAAGAGGAAGACTTTGATGTAGAAGAAACTATGAAGCATGTTCGAAAATTCAAGAGGATGTACAAAAATCTGAAATCGAACAAAACCAAAGGTAAAAGGTCTTCTAATTCGAAATTCGAATCTGGTTGCTATAAATGTGGTAGCTTAGATCACTATATTAAAGAGTGTCCCTCTTGGGAACAAGAATCTGAATCTGAATCTGAAGAGGAACTTTGGGACAAAGGAACTGCTCAGTTATGTCTAATGGCCAAATTTGATTTTAAGTCTAAAACTGGGTTACGTATTAAAAAGTCTAATGTGTGTTCAAGAAAGGAACTCAAGAAAATGTGGGTTCCTAATTATAATAATTAGACGTTATGAATGCCTTAGTGAGGGGGAAAAATTTATGGCACCTATTGTTCCTTGCGTTTATCTAGTGAAGTATTTAAATTTCTCTCACTCAAAAGGCATATAAAAATTGTAGAGATGATTTTGTTAAGTAAGTTATGATGTCTTGTTTTTCTCTAATTGGTAAATTCATCTAGCGTGCATATGTAGAGTTTTTGTGAAATGTCTTCCATATGAATGTGTGTCACCAAAATTATATCTATGTTTTATGCATAGTCTTGAGTTAACTTTAATAGATGACTCACTAATTTCTTTGTAATTATATTACTCTAACTGTCCATATTGTTGATTTTTAGTCAAAAGGAAGAGGAAGTAAAAAGTGTAGTTCCTTTCATTCAAGGAACTCATTTGTTATACATTCCACCCACACCGAGTGCATTACATGTGAATGTCCAATTATGTGTATAAACGAGCAATATCATTCTGTAAATTATCAAACCTCTAATTCCATCATTTATTTTTAAAGATCTGAAAAATCCTCCAAACCTTTCATATCACACTTACATACCTTTTTATTTCTAATCAGTTCATCATATATCTAAATCTTTCAATTTGTGATTCTCCACTATAACTCACTAGTAGAATAAATGCTTATTGCTGCGGTGGTATTGCTGCGGTTTTACCCATACGCAGTAATATATCACGACAAAAGAAAAGGTAAAATATAAAATAACCATATACTCACTAGTAGAATATGGTTCCAACGGAAACTTTTTGCAAATAGTTGACCATTTGACCAACCATCTGACAGAAACCGCAGCAATATCTGTGCCAGATCTGGAAAAAAAACACGGGTTTGTTTTGTTTTGCTTCACTGTTTCTCTCGACTCTCTCTCTCTCTACTCTCACACTCTCTCTCTCTCTCTCTCTACTCTCACACTCTCTCACTCTCTTACAATTTCCGGCGAAAAGGTTCCATTTTCCGGCGAAAATGTTCCATTTTCCGGCGAAAAGGTTTCGATTTCCAGCAACAAGGGTAACATTACTCGCGTTTTTCCGGCGAGAAGGGTTTTCGCCCCTCTTTGGTGCGCTTTTCTTCTCCACCGACGGGTTTTCGCCCTTCTTTTCCACCGACGGGTTTTCGCCCCTCCCCTCTACTCCGTTCACAGCCGCCACTACCATTCTTCACCGCCAGCGCCACCTTCCCCTTGTCATAGAAGGTTAGTTTTTCATAATTTCTTATTAATTTTCAATTTTCTTATTTAATAGTGCTTTAATAAAAAATTTGGCTTAAATAGTAGTTAAAAATGCTCAATATAATGTATATATATGATTAGTTATAAGATTTAAGGATTAAAAACTAATTTTGTGATGATTTTGCTTAAGTTTTTGTATTCCCTAGAATGTTATACGGGATTGTTTTTGCATAAGTTTGGTGAATTATTTGAAGTGATATGTATAATGGGATTATTTTTGCAATGCCTTCATATTGATAGACTCACCAATGGGAAGGGGAAGGGAAATCTAAGGCATGGTTTGGTATTTGTTGTTTGGTGATGACTTAAAATCGCTTAAATGCGATTGTTTGTATGTATAATGCGATTGTTTTTGCAATGCCTTCATATTGATAGACTCACCAATGGAAGGGGATGGGAAATCTAAGGCATGGTTTGGTATTTGTTGTTTGGTGATGACTTGAAATCGCTTAAATACGATTGTTTGTATGTATAATGCGATTGTTTTTGCAATGCCTTCATATTGATAGACTCACCAATGGGAGGGGAAGGGAAATCTAAGGAATGGTTTGGTAATTGTTGTTTGGTGATGACTTGGAATCGCTTGAATGCGATTGTTTTTATGTACATCATAATGCCTAGATACCCGTTCAAGACTTACTCATTAGGAGTAAGTCTTGAATAGTCCCCGTTTTGGGACTGTTCTTAAACGTCACATCTCACTTAGGTAGTGAATGTGTGTTGATTCTTTGATTCTAAGTGAAATACGGTTAATCATTTCCCTAATTTGTTCTCCGGGTGCATATAAGATAAGCAATTATCTTCATCGTGTACTTGGAGAACTGAAGGGAAATGCTACCGAATTTTACTTAGAATCAAAGATGATACATGCATTCACTAGTGGGATTGGACGTTTAAGGATGGGTTAGGTTGGAGTGATAAGGACCCAATGGAAGCATGCATTGAATATTAGCTTGTTGTGTTATATTTATGTGAATTTTTTAATTGATAATAATTTTTTAAGTATGTATGTATGTGTGGGGGTATTTAGAAATGGATCGAAGTTGGATGTATGGAAAGCGGAATATGTTGGAGTTCGTACAAGGTGTGAATGAGTTTTGTAAATGTGCTGTAGAGCATCAACAACTTACTTGCAAGGATGAGATTTATTGTCCATGTGTTGATTGCTACAATGTGAATACGATTTCTGATATTAGGTTAATAAGAGATCATATTATTCGTCGAGGATTTAGGGCTGAGTATTATATTTGGTTATGGCATGGTGAGAAGGGAAAATATACTCAGAATAGGGTTATTGTTGATGATGGCACTAGTAACTCATTAGAGATTGATATGTCGAATGTTGGGGCTGAGAATGAAGTTGTGATTGAAGATCATGTTAGGATTGAAGGTGATGATGTAGTTGGTAATGAAAATGACCACGGAGATTATAGTGACACTGAGGATGAAGAGTCTGGTGATGATCGATTAGGTGAGATGTTGGAAGGGGTCCGTGACCATTTTAATGAGCGGCCACGAGTGTTTGACGAGTTTGTCCGAAGGCTGCTGGAAACCCCTTTATCCAGGGTGTACAAAATACACTCAATTGAGTGGGGTTTTAACCCTTTTCAACATCAAAGCGAAACATAATTTGACTGATGTAGGCTTCACAGAACTCTTAGAAGCTTTACAAGATATGTTTCCTGAGGGTAATTTATTACCAAAATCCACCTACTATGCCAAAAAATTAATATGTCCTTTGGGTTTAGAATATGAGCGGATTGATGCATGTCCGAATGATTGCGTGTTGTATCGAAATGAGTATGCGGACCTTTATGAATGTCCGAGGTGTGGTAAGTCCCGCTATAAATTCTTGCGATGGGGTTGAGCCCGGGCCGGGCAATACAGGTCCTTCGTGAAAGTGTTGTGGTATCTTCCAATTGTGCCAAGGTTTAGGAGGCTCTTTTCTATCAAAGAAGATGCAAAGAACCTAAGATGGCATGCCGATCGGAGAAAGAAAGGCATCCAGCAGATTCTCCTCAATGGAAGGCTATAGATTCTAGATATAGGGAATTTGGTCAGGAAGCTAGGAACTTGAGACTTGCATTGTGTACGGACGGAATGAACCCTTACGGTACTTTGAGTAGTCAACATAGTACTTGACCTGTTCTTTTAGTGATATACAATCTTCCTCCATGGTTGTGCATGAAGCGGAAGTATATTATGTTGTCTCTTTTAATTTCTGGGCCTAAGCAGCCGGGAAATGATATAGACATCTATCTTGCACCTCTCATTGAAGATCTCAAAAAGATGTGGGACGAAGGTGTTATGGTGTTTGATGCGTATTCCAATGAAGATTTCAGGCTTCGTGCTATGCTATTCTGTACTATAAATGATTATCCTGCTTATGGCAATTTGTCGGGGTATAAGGTCAAAGGAAAAAAGGCATGTCCCATTTGTGAGAATGGTATGGAGGCTACACATTTGCCACATTGTGGGAAACATGTCCATATCATTAATAGGCAATTTCTACATAATTCTCATCCATATCGAAAGAAAAAAGCACCATTTAACGGGTTAGTTGAAAATATTGCAGCTCCTAGACCGTTGACCGGAAAAGAAGTTTATAATTGTGTTAAGGGGATGGGCACAATATTTGGTAAGGAGGTTAAACCTTCGGAAGATGATGGTGTCATTTGGAAAAAAGAGTCTATATTCTGGAGGCTTCCTTATTGGAAATACTTACCAGTTAGACATTGTCTCGATGTAATGCATATTGAAAAAAATATTTGTGATGCAATTATTGGTACTCTGTTGAATATGCCGGGAGAGACTAAGGATGGTCTGAAGGTTCGTAGAGATATGGAGAAATTGAAGATTCGGCCTAATTTATGGCCAAAGGTTAAGGAAAAAGCTAAGAAAGGAAAGGGAACAACAACGTATTTGCCTCCAGCTTGTTATACATTGTCTAGGCAAGAGAAACGATTGTTCTGTGAGTGTTTATACGGTATTATGGTTCCCACTGGATACTCATCTAACATGAGAAGACTTGTTTCTTTGACTGATCTGAAATTAATTGGGCTGAAGTCTCATGACTGTCATGTGTTGATGCAAGTGTTTTTGTCGATTGCAATACGCGGGATTCTTCCAAAACATGTCAGGCTTGCCATCACGAGGTTGTGTTCATTTTTCAATACCATATGCAACAAGGTACTTGACCCTGATAAGTTGGATGCTTTGCAAAATGAGGTGGTGATAACACTTTGTCAATTTGAGATGTATTTTCCACCTTCTTTTTTTGACATTATGGTTCACTTAGTCCTTCATTTGGTAAGAGAGATTAAACTGTGTGGCCCTGTGTTTTTAAGATGGGCATACCCTTTTGAGAGACATATGGGTTCTTTGAAAAAGAAAGTGAGGAACCCAATGAAGACCGGAGGCGAGTATTATTCAAGGAACAATTGCCGAAGAGGTTGGAGGATATTGTTCTTCTCATTTTGCTAAGGCTGTGACGATAGGTCTTCCAAAGTCCAGACACGAGGGAAGGTTAGAAGGCAAGGGTGGTGTCGGAATGCGACATATTTCGCCTTCATTGAGTGAGTTGAATAAAGCTCATCTTTTCGTGTTGCACCATGTTACTGAAGTTAATCCATACTTAGAGAGACATATGCGTGAATTGCGCCAAAAAAACCCGTCAAAAGGGGAGAGGGCGTTGATGAATGAGCATAACAGTCTTTCATTGATTGGTTCCACAATAAAGTAATTGGTGAATTGTCTGCAAACAACCATCATGTACCCGATACAATTAAGTGGTTGGCATACGGTCCACGTGACGCTTTTAAATCGTATGAGGGGTATGATATCAATGGATATACCTTTTACACTGAACGTCGGGATAAGAAATCAAAGGTGGTACGGAATTGTGGGGTTTCAATGGTTGCATCATCTAGGGAGTATGCGAGTGCAAAGGATAAAACTCCGATTGATGCTAAACAATCATATTATGGGATCATTCAAGAAATATGGGAGCTCGATTATTGTGACTTCAATATGCCTATTTTTCAATGCAAGTGGGCGGATAATAGACGTGGTTTGCGAACGGATGAGTGTGGTTTTACTCTAGTCGATATGAGTCGTCTGCGTGACACTGAAGAACCTTTTATCCTCGCATCACAAGTAAAACAAGTGTTTTATGTATCTGATCCTGTAGACACTCAGTGGTGCATTGTTGTTAATGGTAAAAGGCGAATTTTAGGAGTTGGTGATGTTGACGATGAAGAAGAATATGATAAGTTTGATGATATCCCCCCTTTCTCAATCCCAAGTGATGATATGATGGATGTGTCTGATACTGAAAATAGTTACATGCGAATGGATCACCAAGAAGGTATAACGGTCATCGAGCAACCTATTGACCAAAATTAAAGGTAAAAAATGTTCAATATGAGTAATTTGAATTATAAATTGATGTACTTATAATAGATTTCATTACAATAATGTGTTGATATATATTGTTTTAACTTTTGTTAACACTTTTTGTTGTTTCTATGTATATGTTACAGATATGGCTAGTGACGGCTCAGGCGATCAGTCATCGGATTCCGATGCATCATTTCACCCGAAAAAGGAGGCTGACCAGGGGGAGGACAGTGATCGTGCTGCAGATGCGTTTGATGCTTGGATGGAAAGAATGGAACTAGAAGCTCATAGGAATGCTTTACTTGACATTGAGGTGACATCTGATCCACGTCAGCCACCCCCCTCAGGTTCGCGCTTATTTGATTATTGTAATATTGAATATGTCATTTATTTGTTCGTTCTCTAATTTAGTTTCCTTATTTTGATTCTTAGATTCTCGTCAGACCAGTGCATATTATGGTGCACGAGGGAGGAGGAAGAAGTCAGGTGGGAAGACAAAGGCATCTAGAAAGAATAAAAGAAGTCCCACGATGAATCTCCACAACACTGAAGATATGTACTTACAGTTTGATGAATTGGGGAGACCAACAGGTAATTATTGATTGTAAGATAGTTATAATTTATCATGCTTACGATTTAATGTTTGGATTTCTAATGGTTTTTTCTATTAGGCACGTGGCAAGTCAAGTATGGTATTTGGGTCGGTCTTTCTATACGCAGGCTTAACATCAATTGGAAATGGAAAAACATTTCTCCTGCCCTGTTGGATTTGATGTGGACAGACACTATGGTAAGATATGTTTCATTTACAATTTTGGGATTTATTGTTCTAATGCTGAGCTAACGTGCTTATTTATTTGTTTATGATGGAAAACAGAATATGTTTCACCTTCCGGACGAGATAAGTTATAGGAGGCACTACTTGACTGCTGTGAACTCTAGATGGAGGGATTTTAAATGCAAATTGGTATCTGGTTGGATCACAATGAACAGAGTCAGATCAAAGAAAGAGAAGCTAGGTGATACTCCGCCAGATGTATACAAGCACATCAAGATGGAGGATTGGCTTACCTTCAAAGAGGCTATGACGTCAGATGAGGCTGTAGTAAGTTCATAATCAAATTAACTTGGTTTTATTAACTTAAATTATATTCTACTAACTTAATGTGTTTTTATTGCAGAAAAAGCGAGAAAAGGCGCTCGAGAGTGCAAAAAAGAATACACATCATCACCACTTAGGTCAAAGGAACTATGGGGATGCTAGAGAGTTGTGGAAGCAGAAGAACTTTTGTCCACCTAGTTTTGATTCTGGATCGTCATCTAGTACACCAACCTCCTCGGTGTCCTCTCATGTTAATCGGGGTGATGACTGGTGGTGCGCGATGCATAAGAAAGATCCAGTCACTAAACAGCGATTTATTCCAGTTGAGGAAACAAAGATTGCAGCTGACAAATACGTATGTATATCACTATAACTTTTTGTTTGACATATATATGTTTTTTCTTTTTTTATTTTTTTTTTTTGTTATTTGTAACTTCTTTTTTGGGCAGTTGGAGTACAAGGAGAAGCAAGCCAAGGGTGAGTTCACTCTGGTACGTAACAAAGACGCCCTTTTTATGGCTCTTGGAGAGAAGCCAGATCACTCGGGTCGTTGTTATGGTTTTGGAGGCTACAATGTTGGCTATAGGAAGGCTTTTGGTCGTCCACCTCCTAGGAACTATTGGAGCTCGAGTTAGGAACAAGAGGAAGCATTCATGCAGAAAATGACTGAAAGGTGGAGAAATGACATTGCCACATATATGCCAAATGTGGCGCTTTCACAGCCCACTCAGCTACATACTCCACCATTTGTTGCACCATTTGTTGCACCATTTGTTCCATCATCTGCTTCACCATCTACTGGGCCAGTTACTTTTCAGCCCACTCAGCTACCTTTTCCGTCATTTGTTCCATCATCTGCTTCACCATTTGTTCCATCAGCTGCTTCACCATCTGCTGGGCCATCTACTTCACGACCCACTCGGCTACGTACTCCACTATCTGGGATTTTCCGACACTCATTCTCCTCAGTTGAAGGTACATATATTTATCATATATACATGTGCTTTATACAAATAATTATCATATATACATGTGCTTTATACAAATAATTATCTTACATAATTAGAACTTTACGTTATTGTTAGGACGAGACTCCATGTCGATTGTATTTGATAGATCCAACTAGTGGAAAGACTTGTCTAGTGGCAGATGCACATTCTTATGCTTTTGATGAGACCACTACAGTTCATGGGTCTAGAATGATGAATGATCACCTTCGAGTGAAAATTCATCGTTTTGTAGAGAAGTATGGTCATTTGCCACTACCTGTCCCCGTCTCTGCATATGAAATCGACACTACAGAAACTGCTTTGGGTACGTGGGTGCAATGGCCAAAAAAATTAGTGCAAATATTAGGTGATGAGGTAATTGTTCAATTTTTATCCATTTTTGTAAAAATAATAGGATTTAATTTAAAAATTACATAATCTTATGCGCGTTCTCAAATATAATTATTAGGTTACACCGACACCTAAAAAATAAAAGGGGATTTCGGGGGAGGCTGTTAGATGTCCTAGCCAGCAGCTTTCAGCCGGTTCGGCTACTCGTTGTAGTCCAGTTGTCGATGATGTACCGTTCTTGCAATCCCTCACTGAAGAATGTAAGGAGTTAGCAGATACACTTGCCCTTGCTGTCGCAGACGATGATACCGTTGCTGTAACCTTGCCGAGCTTATTGTTCCATTATTCAGAAGATGCCACCGCTTATCTGACCAAGGAGGATATTGCTCAGTTCCTGAAAGGGGAGATGCTTAATATCTCTATTATCCAAGTGTACATGAGGTAACAATAATCAATGTTATGATTTTTTTTTACATTTGATTGTATGATAATTGTATTTTCCACATAAAATTTACATTTGTCTATTTTTTTTAGGGCAACGCGGTCTGACTTGGATGGATTTGGGGCTGCTGTTCGAGTTTGTTGGATGTGCCCGGAGAGTACCGCGGATGTGCATGCATTGGAGAATGTAACGACTTACATTCAGTGTGCTTTGACTGGATCCGTCGTTGCTGGTGCTAGTATCATCTTCGCGCCAATCTTTCAAGAGTAATATTCTATCTTAATAGTTTTACAAATATTGATTGTTGCATGACATGTGAATTTTTTAAGTAATTATTATTATTCAATCTTGCAATAGCCGTCATTGGATGCTCCTTGTCATACGTCCCAACCTCGGGATAATTTATGTATTCGATTCCGCTAGCTATCACAAGGAGCGGAAGTTAAAGATTAGACCGCCTATGATAGCGTAAGTTGATCGTTTTGATATATTTTAAATGAATTTAAATTATAATATAAAGCAAATAAAGTGTAAATCATTTGATTTTGTTTTATGTAGTGCTTTTAGGAGGTTTCGGATGAGCGGAAACGAAGTTCGTCGGGACAAGCTTCTTTGGAGCTGTGTTCAGGTATAATAGACTTATTTTATTCAATTAAAAGCATATGTCATTCTCATTATACGATAAATTTCCTCATTTTCTTAAAACTTTTGATAAAGTGCCCACAACAACAAGGAGGCACGGAGTGCGGTTATTTTGTCATGCGCAACATTTTTGACGTACTCACTTTATATTTTGGCTCGGAGGATTTCGATGAAGTAAGTTTTTGTTCACTTATTATTCATTTCATATTTTATATATTTAACTATTTAATGCTAACTTTGGTGAATTATTTTTAGGTTGCTCGTACCTTTACCCGCGATCCTTATACGGAAGATCAAATCAAAGAGGTGAAAAATAAGTGGGCAAGATACTTTATTGATAATTGCATTGCGTAGGTTAGTTAATGTTATTTTTCTTTGTTTCTCTTATCCTTACAACGAATATAATTTAGTGCAACTTGTACCAACCAACATTATCGTATTGACTTGGATTTCATGATATATATGTATATATATATATATATATATATATATATGTTGGATTCGCATGATATCTATGTTGGATTGAATCGTATTTATTTTTTGTTGAACTTGGAATTTGGATTGTGCGTGGAAGTTGGAGGAAAATTAGTTCTTAGAGGATGATGGATATTGGTTGTTGGTTGTTGGATGAATTTTGGATTATATGTTGATTGTTGGATGAATTTTGGATGATGGATGGATGTTGGATGAATTTTGGATGATGGATGGATGGTTGTTGCATATAATATTGTACAGGTTAATTCCCAATTATGGGTTTATCCAATTTACAAACGGAGCTCTGCCGAAATTTATGCAGAAAATATTCTGCTTGCTGCATTCTGCTTCTTGCAAGAGGAGGTTGGTGGAACATACGTAAATATAAAATAATTTTTTAAAAAAAAATCAGTATATTGCTGCGGTTTTTCTCAAAAACCGCAGCAATATACTGTATTTTTTATAATAAAAAATGGATATTGCTGCGGTTTCACGGAAAAACCGCAGCAATATTCTTTTTTTTTATTATAAAAATAAAGTATATTGCTGCGGTTTTTTCCAGAAACCGCAGCAATATACTATATTTTTATAATAAAAAAAAGAATATTCTTGCCGTTTGTACCGAAACCGCAAAGAATACGTTGTAATATTGCTGCGGTTTGAAACCGCAGCAACAGTTTAATTACCTATTGTTGCACCGTTAATTGCTGCGCGGTCAAAACCGCCGCAATAGGCCACTTAATGACCGCAGCAATAAGCATTTATTCTAATAGTGACTTTAAATATTAATGATGATGCAACATTTGAGGGGGAACTAAGGAAAGAAAAAGAAAAGTTTGAGGGAGAATAAGTTGATATGGGGATGAAAAAGGAGAGATTGAGCTAGGGAGACAAAGAAGAAATAAAAATATGAGAGCAAACTGGAGAATAAAAGGAGATATGTGTGAGAGGGAGATAGTGAAGAGATTCAACGTTCCAAAAGTTGTTCAAGTTCCTACTTCAACAAAGCTGTCATAAAATCTATGGGTTCTAGTAGTCCCATGTATATTCCTTTAGTATCAAATAAGAAGTAAACAAAAGGAATTAATTAGTTCCTTGAAACTTACAGCAAGGAACAGACAACATATTTCCATTCAAAATATCAAAAAAGAAGTAAGGCACTGCATGTTTTTTGAAAGGAACTGACGTGTGTTTTCAAAGGCAAATCACAAAGTAAACTGCAAGTTTAGGATAGGTAATGGTCGAGGAACAAGTGACCAATTCATATATATATATATATATATATATATATATATATATATATATATATATATATATATATATATATATATATATATTTCACTTAGCCTATTCCAACCATTCTTTCATAAAAATGAGCCTTTGATCTTCTCTTTGAATTTTATTGGACATTCTATTTGTTATCTACTCTATGGATTGCACTTTGGTAAAGTGGTGGTTTATGTTTAGTATGTTTTAGCTTCATTAACTAATTGATTAACATGTGCATGAGGATGGCTAACATTACTAGATTGATGTTTGAGCAAATTGAAAAATTTAAACTCATGTTTGACCATTAATTATATATTTATGGTGGAGTAGTGTCACTATAAGTTTGGAAGATTGAGCATAAATTCTTGAAAAACAATACGCTTTTTGATGATGTCAAAAGGGGGAAGATAATGGCAAAGAAGCTTATTTATTGTTCTTATTTGGTTCATTCTCTACTTAACATGATCTTGCATTGTTATATTATATTTTATTTGTGTTAGTTTTTATATTACTTTGCTTTGGTTTGTCATCACCAAAAAGGGGGAAATTGTTGACCCAATATGGTTTTGATGATGACAAACTAAAGTAATAACTAACAAGGTTTATAAGTTTTATGTGTGCAAGGTTCATGAATTAATAATGGTGCTTTATAAAGATAATAAGTGAAGTTCCTGAGTTGGAACACCAAGAGAAGAATGAAGTTCTTGAGTAGGAACTCCCAGAGAAGAAGAGCTTAGTTACAAAATGGTGTAATTAGGTTTCTTATGTAAGAAACAAAGATCTTCATAAGGTAATGAATTGGAACTATGGAGTTGTTCCTTTTAATAAAGGAATTGTTCCAATGGAACTATGTTAGTGGAACTGGTATAGGAAACATGTGTCTAAAACTGACAAATTGGCACTGTCATGTTAAGTTAAAGGAACTAACAATGTAAAAGGAACTAGACATATGTAAATAAGTATAACGGTTAAATAATGTCGCTTAAGTGATTTATGCCTAGATTCTAGGAAATCGTTTTTATTTAGTAAAAATATGATTTTAAGGAAAATCTTTTTAAGGAAAAGATTTTATTTTTATAAGATAATAAATATCATTTTCGGTTTTTAAGCCAAATCTTTTTAAAGATAATATTTTGGTAAAAGGATTTTATTTCGGTTTTAATAATTAAAATTATTTTTAATTAAATCATATTTTTGATTTACTGGTTTAGTGGTTGCTAAAATTAAGTAAGTAGTTACATTTCCATCTCCCACGTTTAACAGAGATCATGGAGATCATGGGTGTAAAAAAAGGAACGTGTTCCTCTAGTTGAGGAACATCATGGGAAAATATTTTTACCACTAATACATGATTTAATCCCGCATTCTAAGTTATCACTACTATAAATACTTATGTCTAATTAAGTTCCAATTTGTGATTGACCAAGTGAATTATTGAGTTTACCTAAGTAAAGTGTCAGTACCTTCATTCTCACATAAAAGCCATATGTTCTTTGCCTTCTTACTCTAATTCCACTAAGTTTATAGATCATTGTATTTTGGTTTTGGGGGTAAGGGGATTTTGAGTGAAGTCCTGTAAGAGAGAAAGCATTGAGTAAAGCGAGTTAAAGTGAGAAAGCTTCAAGTGAAGTTGAGAGGAACAGCTGTTAAGGGAACAGTTGTTCAGGAACTTGAGTTTAGGAACTCAAGATGTGGCCCGTGAGTAGAATTAGGTTGTAACAAAGTTGTTTAGCCTAATTAGTGAAAGTGTTGAGTTTAAAATCCCTAGTGGTCGAGGTTGTTTCTTCTTGTTGGGCCCAAGAAGTTTATCCTCGTAAAAATCCCTTGTGTTCCTTTAGCTTGTTTCTTTATTTAAGGGTTATAATTCCGCAAAAAGTTACGTTTATTTCTAGACATACAATTCACCCCCCTCTTGTAGTGTTCCTAGTGAAATAACAATATGAGAGAATCATATATATATATATATATATATATATATATATATATATATATATATATATATATATATATATATATATATATATATATATATAAGCTATGACCTTTCGAGAAAACCGAAACATCAACATGCACTAATTAGTAAGCGTCAATTTGAGAACAAAATGTTGCGGACAGTATGCGCTCGCGAGGTGCGTCCCACATCGCGAGCTGGCCTTGCCTCAGCAGGTCGCGAGGTGCGACCAGGGTCACGACCCGCGAGAACTTTCTACCTCGCTTGCTCTCACTTGCTGCTGGCCTGCACTGGTTTCATCGCGTGGTGTGATAAGCTTCACGGGGTGCGAGCTCTTGCTGCTACCATTGTACAATACAACGCAAATGCAAAGCACTCGTTGCCTACCTTTGTACAATGCAATACAAATGCAACACACACACACCATGATGCATAGCTTACTATATATCATATATTACTCAAGTTACAACACCATAACCAAGCAACTTAAATTAATATATCATGAAGCAAATCTTAATACTCTAAATCTCCAACATTTCTAAGACTCTTACTGCTTTCATTGACCTTATATAGTCCATCCTAAAGTAAGTTTGTTGGACAATCATGTAGAAAAAGTTTTCCTGGAGTAACTATTGCAGATTTTAGACCCCACACTCGTTGTTTTGAGGAACCAAATTTTTTATGCCGATGAAGTTGCTCAAGACTTGGCAAACCAGCCAAATTTGACTCAAATGGTATGACTCAAAAGATCTGACTTGATAAATTTCATAGTTTGAAGTTAATCGAAAACTCAATAAAATTTGAAGTCGACCAAAATAATTTATTTCAACTTAGGCTATGTTAAGTTCACCTTAAATTTACTGATCTGAACTTATCTGATCTGATCTGATCTGATCTGAACTTATGATCTTATCTGAACTCATCGTTTATAAAACATATTATTACTAATATTATTATTACTTTGTATTTCATTACTAGTATTACTATTACTATCATTTTATTACTATGTACAACTTTTAATAATAATAATAATAATAATAATAATAATATAATATAATATAATATAATATAATATAATATAATATAATATAATATAATATAATATAATATAATATAATATAATATAATATAATATAATATAATATATTATATAATATAATATTATAATAATAATATATTATTATTATTAGTAGCAAAATTAGTTTTTTTCTTTTTTTGAAAAAGAACACATTAGTATATGAACATACAATTACAAATTAAAGAACACATATTTTAGGAAAAAAAAACATATTGTACATGGTAAAGAGAACATATTTTTCATGTCCAAGGTTCGTTTATAATATGAATTTAGGTAGTATTGAAAAGAACATATATTGAAAGAGCATGCAAAATCTATTTAAAGAACACATTCTAAAAATAAAAGATAGATGTTATTTTTATATTGATGACATGTTTGGATTTAACTAACAACATGTTCTTTGTTATATCAATAAATTGTTCTTTTTTATTATAAATAAACCTATAAATATATATAATCATGTGATATTGAACAAAATTGCTAAATATTCTTCGTATATCGTTGTCTTGTTCTATATAAACTTTGTTTTTAAAGATAAGTCGAAATCCCTTGTAGGGAAAAACTTAACGTGATGCCAACACTATTAGGTTATCCCATGCTACTCATGTTTTATATAAACTAGTAACATATACTTTATATTATTCTGCCAAAATTGTTAAAAACATAAACATCATATACTATTGTCATGTTCGTTACATGTACAACATCAAAAAGAACATCACATATCAAAATTGTTAATTAGAATAAATATAAAAAAGAACACGTAAAATGACAAAAGAACATTCTTCTTCTTGAACACAAATAGCTTCAAATAGTGATATCAATGACATTTATAATAATAGCAACGTCATTAATAATAATTACCAATATTAATAATTAATAAGTACAACAACGACAATAATAATAATCCTTTTGAATAGATGTACTAGTAAATAGTAATATTAATAGTAATAGTAATCGTATAAAGTAATATTAATAATAATAGTAATAATAATAATAATAATAATAATAATAACAATAATAATAATAATAATAATAATAATAATAATAATAATAATAATAATAATAATAATAATTCAATAATAATAATAGCATTAGTAATACTAATAATCATAATTATCATCATAATAAGTATGATAACAATAACAATAATAATAAGTTTTTAAATATAAGCATAATCTGAACTTATCTGATCTCAACTTATCTGATCTGATCTGATCTAATCTGATCTGATTTGATCTGAACTTATTTTTTCTGATCTGATCTGATATGATCTGATCTGAAATAAGTAAAAATAACGTGAACTGAACATAGCCTTAAACTAGCCTTGCAATTAACCTGGCTTGAAATTGACTCGCAAAAAAATTGAATTGATCTGAACATCAATGAGATACATTCAATGTGTAATACCATAACTACTTACTAGGCTCGGGCTATGCTCCGGGTTAGGAAAATTATCATTTATTAATATTGTACTTTAAAATGATAACACTAAATATCAGTTGGTCTAGTAATTAAGACTTTAGTATATGAACATGAAGTCATGGGGTTAAATTTTATACTATGTAATTTCTAATTTTTTTTTATTTTACATGAATTTCATGGAGTAAAAAGCTCTTAGAGAGAGTGCCACGTGGCACCGTTCATTGTTTAGGAACGCCTTTTAATAGATTTACTAGTATTTTGGCCCGGGTGATGCCCCGAGTCAGTTACAATTATCAAATATATTATTCATAAATTTCATAATTAATCATATTAGCTTTTCGTAATATTTTATCTAGTGCGAAATGGGAAAATGGACGTTATGGCATGATAAGTTGTTTCAAAAAACCTTCTAAGGAATTGGGGATAAAAATAACAATTTCAATGGAATTTGGGTAAGAGAATGTTATTACTTAATAAAAGGGTTAATGATCAAAAAGTCTGTCTACATGTTTTTATAATTACATACAGTTATAAGACTTTATTATGTTTTACTTTGAATCATTAAGCATTGAAATTGTAATGTGTGGGCGTGGATTTATTTCGCCTACACAGTGTGAGCGCGTATTAGATTTGACTACCCCATTGTAAAGGTTTTGATTGAAAAATATTTTGAAAGAGGTCGCCAACCATTCTTTTTAGGAAGAATCATAAACCTAATTGGATATGGGAAACCGTAGGGATAAATTGGGGACTTATCCAATGTAGATTTCCCCGTCTAGACTCCATAGATGGTCAAAATGAACCAAAGATTGAGTTCGGGGGTGGGGGTACGAACACAGTCAGGAACTATGTTGCCCATTATTGGCCTCTACTAAATACCGATTCATGTCAATGTTTATGCAAAAGAATAACCAAATAATCTTCTAAGCACCCTTAACATAATTAGTCTAAATTGGTTCAGGAAACACATAAAAATACTATTTTTTAGTGACATGTTATCATGCAATCAATATTACAGGGAACCTAGCAGGTTGTCCAAATTAATCTGGTTAATATTAGAACAGTTCTTTAGGTCTTGATTAGCAATAATAACATGTGCGTGATAAAAGCAATAAAACAGGACAATCATATAATATGCATAGAACAATCAGGCAAGCATATAATAATATATAAAAAATAAATAAATAAAAAAGAAAGAAAGATTAGAATATACAGTAGGACGATTTTATATTAAAGATCTACTTCATGAAAGAAACAGTTAGTAACTTCAATATAAAAATAATTAATTTATTTAAGGACCCTCAGGATTATACCGTGGCTTGGGTCTGCGAGATTGACAACCTTCGGGACGAGCAGTCGTGAAGCCTGAAAATCTGAATGTATGAATGTATGTAGATTTAATGTATTTGTGTTTGAAAGGTATGAGTTTTGTAGGGAGGTTTTATAATTCGTAGGGAGATTCATAATATATTCGTCGAGTTCGAAGTGTGTTAATGTGAAAAATTTGTTCCTCAATCTGTACGGAAATCAGGCCTATTTATAGGGAAAACGACATTGCGCCTCACGCGCTAACTGCGTCTGGCGCAGGCTGACGTGTCAAGCGCATGACACGGCATGCCCAGTAGAAAGCATACACGTGGTACGCGTTTTGAAAAAGATAAGAAAGAAAAGCCGCGTCTCACGCAGAGAAGTGCACTTGACCAGGACTCTATATGACACATAAGTCTATGTGGCATTTCTGTGCGCTTGGTGCAGACTGTGCGATAGGCGCAGGCTCATGTGGCAGTCTACGTGTCAGGACACGTGCGCTCGGCGCAGGCAGCTGCGCTCAACACACGTTGGTGCGCTCAGTGCACCGCCTTGTTTTTGACATGTTTTAACTGTTTTTTGATAAAAAAAAAACGCGTTTTAAAGATTTTCTTTTATCTTTTAACTATGGATATCTGATTTTACGGGATAAAATCTGATTTTAACTATGAAAAATATCTTTTGAAAATATTTATTTATTATAAATAAAAAAACAATTAATTGGGCTTTTCAAAGGATTGGGCTCAAAATACAATTAATTATCATGAAAAATTAATTGGGCTTTAAAATAGGACTCTAACACTTTTCGAAATGGTTTTGAATGGCTTTTCATACTGCTTCTCGCCCTTGGGTCGAACCAAATTAAGACCACGGTATGTTTCATCATCTGGATCCTTAAATGGGGAGACACGATTATGTGTCTACATAATGGATTAGTGGTTAAACTCTCACATTTCATTTCAAAGGTCATGTGTTCGAATCCTAGTAACTATACATTGTTAATATTTTTTATTGAGATTATAAACATGCGTATTAGAAGCTTGAGAAAAGTTCCACGTGGCATCGTTCCTTTGATAGGAACGTCTTTTAATATATTTGTATAGATATAGATGTTAATTGAGATATTATGTTCTTTGTAGTGTTCTACATTTTGTCCTTATTCATTCTAATATATGATTGTAGAAAAGCATATATAATTGGCGACTATGACACTTGTCTCAATCATTTCATTGAAGATTTTTCTTATTATTTGAATTTCACATCAATGAATCACCAAGCTGTGGAACTTTCAATATTCAAATATTAATTTCACATTTTTTGTTTTGATATTAAGTTTTATTTAACTTTTAGAGAAGGCTAGTTTTTTTTCAGCATTTTCCATTTGACAAAAAAGTTTTAATTTTTCTAATGAAAATCAGAAATTGTAGAAGAAGTCAACCTAACTAACTCCACATGCCCCCTCAAGTTACATCATGCCTAAAAAAGCTTAAATAATAAGGAATGTGAAACTAAAGAAATAAACGACAAAACTAATTCCATTGGTCTTATAAGAGAACGCATACTGTTAATTTATAATTAGAGCAATGACCCAAAGAATATTAAGAAAAGAACTGACTTACCGGTCCGAAATATAGTTATTAGTTTAATCTATTTAGTGGTTAGCTTATCCATTCATTAGTCATATTTTTTAATCCATTTCAGGACTACTTTCATCCACTTAGTGACTAGTTTAATCCATTTAGGAAGATTGTCGGGTAATTCTTCATAGTTGTCTATTATAGTTCGAGATTCAAGGAAAACAAGGGAATGAGAAGAGAAATGACGACTAGGTAGGTGCGAGATGTCAAGGGATCTAGTTGGGTTAAAACGAGATAGATGTGCTTGTTAGAATAATGTAGGTTGGAGTTTGTGTAATTTTATGTTAAAACTAGATCGCCTACTCTAGTAATTTGTCCTTGAAATTTAGAGTATTGTCACATATTTCCTTTGCTTCTATATATGTGTGTGTGTGAGCCAGGCCGATGAAAAACTTCCTTTTAAACTTAAAAAGAATACCCGTAGTGGCGATGCCTTTGCTTCCGAGTCACTTCATCCCGAACTTTATATTATATATATATATATATATATATATATATATATATATATATATATATATATATATATATATATATATATATATATATATATATATATATATATATATATATATATATATATATAAATATCTATAAGAATCTAATGTGAGAACACTTTTTTATCTTAGAACAAGTTTAGGTTTAGAACATATGCAATATTTTTGAACAACATACTTAATTTTTTTAGAAAACATACTTAATTATTTATACGAAAACAAACTTAAATTTTTAGAACATACGTAAGACTTTTTGGAACAACATACTTATTAATTATTTTTTTTAGGATACATACTAAAGTATTTTCTGGGAAGTATGTACTTAAATTTTTAGAGCATATGTTTCATAACATGTTTTTCTCCCATGTTAATTTTGTGATTATTTTTTTGATAATAAAAAAAGGATGTTCTACGTGGTTGTTCTTATGCTCTAAATATAGTAAAACATATGTTCTAAATAGTTATTCTAGTGTTCTAAATAGTTATTCTAGTGTTCTAAATAGTCCTTTTTGTGTTCTCAAATAGTTCTTATTATGTTCCAAATAGTTCTAACAGTGTTCTAAATAGTTCTTGTTATGTTCTAAATATTTCTTGTCGTGTTCTATTTAGTTCTTGTCGTGTTCTAAATAGTCGCACTAGAGTTTTGATGTTCGAAATTTATAAATTTATGAAAAAAATAAATATGAATAGTATTGTATCCTTTAAATCTGTATTTTTGGAATTAAAAAAATAAATAAAAATCAGCTGAAAATTACCAAAAACACACTGAAATTTCTCGGAATTATTTGATAATTACTTAGTTTCTTCTGTGGAATATGTTAAAAATAATTTAGAACATACTTGAAATAATTTGGAACACACCTCAAAATATTTAAGAAAAAGTATTGAATATGTTCTAAAAACTAAAATTTAAGTATGTTCTAAAAAGGTATTGCATATGTTCTAAAAAGTGTTTCGTATGTTCTAAACATAAATCTGTTCTCACATATGATATATGTTCTCACATAAGGATCCATTCTCACCTGATCCATATATATGCAATTCATATGCTTAAAAATACACATTTTTTACCATTAATATTTCTAATGATATTTAGTAAAAATTAGAAAAAGTTGGTATTATAAATATGTTCATTGAAACTATTCAAGCCACATTCACTAGTGGAAAAAAGCTCATCTGATGCGGTCAAAATCGGGCTTACTGATTCGGTTTTGGTCTGCATCGGGTGGGCTTGCAGCAGTTTGTAATGATTAACTGATCCGGTCCTAAACCGGATCAGTTAATCATTTACTGATCCGGTTTTGAAGGAAAACCGGATCAGTTAATCATATTAACTTATCCGGTTTTCCATCAAAACCGGATCTGTAAACCCCCCCAAAAAACTAAAAAAAAAAATCATTTTTTCATTATTAATCGATACAAAATCAATAGTATATATCAATATTCATTTTATTAAGCATCTTATGCTTAATTGAAGCATAAGCATAAATAATTCGATACATAAAAATATTAACTAGAAACATAGATGATCCCCTCAAAAAAAAAAACATAGATGACCTTTCCACCTGATCTCTTCCCCCCAAAAAAAAAAAATCTCACAGAATCAACACCTCAAGGTGAAGGCAAACATTGTCCATATCAAGAGTTGGTATTCCCAAGCATTTAATCCTCACGGCCTCAGCTCTCCGCCAATGGTTGTGGATGTCATCCAGCATGTCATGTGTAACTCCATCCAACATGATTCAGGATGCTCCTCCTTGTACACCTTTCGGAACTCCTCCCTGCAGCATCAGAATACAGTAGCATTTAAGCACAAGTTTACAACTCCACCGTCAACAACTCCTCCCATGGAATCAACCTCAGCATTTACGAGGAAAGTAGATCTAGAACTAAATCCATGCATTCCTCTCCAAAAAGCTATAGTTGTTGCCCTTCCATCGCACTAGAATCTGGTCAAGTTTCTGAATGAAAACGTAGAGAAAGTAATGAGATGACTGAAAAGGAAATGGATAGGACATCTAAACAAGAGAACTCACTACTTAAGAAGCTTAGATAGTGGTTCAGTATATAGAGGAGAACAGAAAAACAGAATAAAGTTTAAGCATACTGTATACAACAATGGATTGAGAATGGTCTCTCCCCATGTCTAAACTGCTTATAGGTAGGGTTGAATACATCTGCCTGTCCACATCCAGAAACTCTACAACTAAAATCCTCAATAGGTAATTGTTGTATACCAAAAAAAGGTAAAAACTAAAAGCATACATGAGGGTTGTAAACTATGGTCAAGTGATAAAAGCACCAGAGTACAACAAACACTCCTGCCAACAGTAAAGCATAAGCTATCATGGAATGTTAGAAGAATAACAGAAAAATGTGAAATAATTCCCAGCAATTCATCTCAGATTCCCAGTAACATATTGTAAAATTATAGTTGCTCAGCTAAGTTTCCAGAGGTACCACAATTCGTAACATAGAATAAATATCTAAATATATAGACTAAGCCCTAGTATCATTACTTGTTAACCATGTAGACATGTACTATATTTTAAAATAGAAACATTCATTCCAACTTTAAGCCCACCAGCAGTTAACAGATCAATCTCTGTGTTAAATGCTAATGAAGTAACCCTCATTAAACTTTGAAACACACGTGAAAACACACACATATGGCTAAAGATAAGATCAAACATGGAGGGCAGTTAAGATACAAAGAAGAGTTTTGAAGCATTGGATCAATATATGGTAATACCTACTTATAAGTCCACCTTAGGATAATGGCATAATGGTTAATCTATCCAGCTTTTTATGCTAAATAAACAAACCATCAACTAAAACCTATAAGCCTCTAGAAATCCCTCATCTCTATCCTTAGCAAGCATCCTCTTTGCTCCCTACACAAACAACCTCATCTACCCCTCCCTCTCCCACCTCATGGCCTTGTCATCAACAAATCAGTAGCAATAGGTGATATAAATTCACAACTAACTAGCAAATAATCAAGCAATCGCAACATCAAGCATTCAAGAATTTCATGACCTCATAATTATTAAACCCTGAGTGAAGAAAATAACAAAATGAGAAACTTAGCAAAAGACCCTTCATTGACAGTATTGAAGGTACTTTGCCTGCAACAATTGGAAAACAAAAGGTAAATGGTCACAGCATAAAATTTTACGCATGTTGAATCTCAAAGACAAAAATGAGAGCTAAAGTTGAACCATTTAGTTCATCATCAACATCAATGACATGAAGCTTGCCCAAAGGGAACAAAAAATTATTAAAAAGCAAGATATCTTACCAATAACTCCAAATAGTAGAAAAAAAATACCTACAGCTCTAAGTAACTCAATGGCCATCTATAGGACCCAAGTTTCCAAGAAAGAGAAATAACAGGGTAAATTGAGGTTTACAACCATAAACCTTGGTCCAAACTATAGATTGGTGGTAGGAAACCATAAAAAATAAGAGGGTCTTCATAGATAAGCATCTATTTAGAGGAGAAAGAGAGGAAATGAGTGGAGTCAGTGGACAACAGAGGCTGGTTTTGTGATTCAGTAGGGAGCAAACGAACAGGAAAAGCTTGTTAAACCACCAGTGAAAAGCGTGACAGTCATTAAAATAAACTATGCTTGCCAACAACTGCATATATTTCCCGTTAAATAATTTAGAAACATCTCCAATTGCACAAATAATACAAAAAAAAGGAGCTCAATTATTTTGTGAAATAACGATAAAATAGAAACTTATGATTTACACGATAAATTTCGAAGCAAACTCCAATTCAACAAATATGAATTTCTACAGAACACATCTTGAATTACAAACAGAATGAAATTTGCGACAGAAAAATAAAATCGGAACGAACTCAATTGATTAACTTAATCGAACAAAACAGAAATCAAAACCCTAGAAAGAAAAAAAAAATCGAATCCTCGTCATACCTGATGCAGTCGCCATTGATGACGAAACGGAAAAGTAATGATAGGTGGTGGGCTGTGGAGTAGATACACTATGAAGGCAATCAATAAGATGAAACGAACAAGATCATGTTGCTGCAACAGTAAAATGACAAGGTTTTATAAATGGCAAATAACAAGATCATGTTTTATTTTAGTTTATCACTGCAGGAACAGGAGAATTAGACACAAATATGGAGAGGAATGGCCTAGTCGAGTGAGTGGGACATGGATCTCACATATTGTAATATACTGATTTTAATTTTTATCATGATTTAACATATCGTATATACTAATAACAAGGTGTTCGAATCAAAGCTGCATAACATTACTCAGCTCCAGTTACACTTGCTCAAAAAACACACAGAATTCGATTATCTGTGAAACTTTCTAAAACTGTGAAACTTTCTAAAACCTATAACTTAGGATTAACCTGGTTTGAAGCAATTTTACACCATTAAAATGGCTTCAGTGTCAAGCACATGACGGATAACATATCAAACACCGTGGACTCAGACTTATGAAGAAAATCAACACATGAATACATAACACTGAGTCCTGAAAAGAGCAACTAAGATAAAAAAAACAATATAAAGCACCTGTCAAGAGGGTTCAGTACATGATGAACTTCATGGAGGTCCAACGTAAATTGTTTTACTTACCTGCAGCAATGTGACTTGTGCAGAAAGAGTAGTTGCTTCCGTCTGCAGTGTCTGTACCCTTCTCTCTAACTCCCCAGTGTATCTGATTTTCCTCCTTTAATCGGGCTGCAGATTATCTGTTCGCAAGAATCCTATACAGAAAAAGATAAGAGAAAGCAGGCAATGTTGTAGTTGATCAGAAAAATCTTATATACAAGCACGAGGAAAAATGTTGAAAGCATTCTAAAATCATTTTATAACTAGAAAATAAGTCAGGAAAAGGTTCAAAAAGAAACTAGTTGATGGCAAAGCGTATGGAAAATAATAAGCACAAACAGAAGCTCAATTCAAGATTTCAAGGCAACCAGGATGGCAGTGCCATTATCATTAACACCCCAATTGAAAAAACTATCTACTATCATATCTCCTTGAACAAGCAAATCCTTCCAGCTCAATTCAAGGCTAACATGATGGCAGTGCGATCATCAGATTCACCCAATTTGCAATTGACAATCTACTGTCATATCTCCACGAATATAACTGAATCCTTCCTAATGGTAGAAATGGGCATTCACCTTCAACTTTTTGAGCAGTATGTCCATCATTCCACTTAATACACAGAACACTGTTTGAACTTTTATAACATTGCACAGGTGTTCGCCCCTTCAAGACTGGCAAGGTATCGCAACCAAGTGAGATGTATTCAAAGTTCCTTCTACCCCACAGATCAGTGTATGCAAGATCTGGATCCTTGGGCTTGGGCTTGGGCTTGGGCCTGCGTAACATAGTACCCCATAGATGATATTAGGTGATATGGACCAATGTACACATCAATTCTGTAAGTAAGAAACCATTCGAATTGAATGAAATAAGTATATATCAAAGAACCATGATCACAACAATATTACACAAATCAATTACAAAATTAAGATAAAGGCACAATATCACTAATATTATCTAAGCTCCAACCACTGAGTGCCACCATTCTCTATCTTCCAAGTTCCAAATAAGCCTACTTAAGAAATTAATCTTCACCAATAACTGATAATGCTACTTAACATAATATCGCATAATAATCATAAGCAAAACATATACTACTATATTTTCAGCTTCAACTTTAAATATTGATTGTTAATCAAACAAACCACAAATACAGAATTCAATCATATAAAAACAAAGAAGTAAAAATTAACCGCAAAAAGAAAAAAGAAAAGCAATAAACCTGGTTCATAAGAAGGAGAAGGAAGATCTGCATAACGTTCGAGATCAAGCTGAGGTTTGAGACGAGCATCAGGGGGGCACTTCCATGGCCGGTGAGCGTGCGAAAAGAAGCGGGAGGGTTAGGAAGAAGATTACGAACATCGAAACGATCGATTGAGAGGGAATTCCATTCAATTAGGGCATCTTTGGAGTTTACGAAAGCGGCGATTGCGTCGTCGTCGAAGAGCATCGCATGGCCGATGGCGGCCGACTACCTCGATTTCGACCACCATTGTTAAGGAGGAGAGAGAAAATTAGGTCAGGATTAGATGAAATGTAGGTTTACATTGGAGGATGAGTGAGAGAGGGGTTTAGAATGGGGGATAAGCAGACCGAGGAGTGAGAAATGAAATTTGGGTGAAGGAGGGAAAACGCGGGTTTTCCTTTAGAAAAAATAACGAAAAATCTGATCCGGTTTTCTGAAGCGGTTTTCTAAAATCTGATCCGGTTCACTAAAGACCGGATCAGATTTTCCGCCCAGCTTTCCCTCCCTTTTTTTAGTGATTTTCATATGCGGTTTTGTAAAAACCGAATCTGTTACTAAGTGACAGATAAGGTTTTTTCCACTAGTGATTTTACATAATAATAATATTTTTCTATATTCAGAAAAATATGGTCAATGGTAGTACTCTCTCCATGCCAAAAAGATCCGTATACTTGTTGAAACACGTAATTATAGGTGATAAGAAGTTGAAGTGTCTTTATCAAAAATTATTTTATTAAAAAGTAGTTGTGATAAAAGTTGGTGGTGAAATCTTTTTATTGAAATAGAGAGAAAGTTGGGTGTTTTTTATTGATACAATTATAATGTAGGGTAAATGAGTCTACAAAAACAAATATGATAATTGTAGGTCATACTAAAAATGGAAGTGTTCAAGCTAATTTAGGACAAACAAAAAAGGAAAATGTTCAGACTATTATGGGACGAAAGGATTATATGAGTATTGGTGTTATTTTGTGTGACACTATTTACAAGTGTATATTTACTCATTGTTCTCCGTATTTTTTTATATCGTTCTTTTTAGTTTTCAAAGCCAACCAACACTAGTGGAAAAAAAGGCAAGGGCTGCGATACAAGGGCTGCGGTTATTTGAAAACCGCAGCCCTTCACACTAAAGGGCTGCGGTTAGACTAAAAACCGCATCCCTTCATACTAAAGGGCTGCGGTTAGCCCAAAACCGCAGCCCTTCACACTAAAGGGCTGCGGTTTTGGGCTAACTGCAGCCCCCTTGGGCCTAATTAATCCACGTTTATTCTCCCAGCCCAAGTTACTCACCCCTCTCATTCTCTCTCTCTCTCTCGCGTGGTCACCCAAACCCTACCTCTCTTCTTCTCCCCCACCTCGTTTCTTTCTCTTCGCCTGCCGCGCTACCTCCCCTTCAGTTCGCCGGTGCTCCACCTCCCCTCGGCGCTCGCCGTGCTGCTCTCTCACTCTTTCTCCTTCGTTCGGTACTGTTTTTCTCTCTTTCCTCATTCCCGTTAAACAAGTTGAACTGCGCACAAACAAGGTTTCTCTCTCTTTTTTTTGTTTTGAATTAAGATTATTGTGTAGATCTGTGAAGTATGATTGATATCTCTGCAAAATCTACGAAGAAAAATACCTAATTTCAAAGTGTAAAAATGGCGAAACCTCGAGTTTCAATGGAGGTCGGAAACGATGGAGTTGCTCTTATCACTCTTTCAAATCCTCCTGTTAATTCCTTGGCGATTCCGAGTTTGTTTCTCATTTTTCATAATCGAATTTCGTTTAATTTTCAATTTCAACTGCGAATTACACTTTTTTTCTTTCTGTTTTTTTTTGTTGTAATTGATGGATTGAAAGAGTTATATGATGAAGCTTTGAATAGAAATGATGTTAAAGCTATCGTTATCACTGGTAAGTTGGAAATCATTTGATATTGTGAATTGTAAATTTTCAATTTGTAAAATTGTTATGTAGTAACTGATTTGATTTTGCGATTTAAGTGAATTATCAAGTAGCTGCTCAGAATTATGTAGTATGATTATATTGATTTTACCTCGAAATGAGGATGAAGGAAGCTTTTTGACTCTCCTAGGGTTTGAGATTTTAGATTTGACAAGGGCCTTTTATGTAATGGTGTTATCTTGTCAATCTTTTCATATTTTGTGGTGTGTTGATTATACATACCCCATCCCTTACTTTATTGTTGATGGCTAAGCTTTGTGTTAAAGCAATTTCATTATTTCTCCCGTCTTAGATGGCTATAAGCGCTATGAAAATCTTATTTTTCTCACTTGTTTTAGGCAAATCAGATTTGATTTTGGTAGCATTGTGGTGATTGTAAGCGCTTGTTAAGAATTCTCCTTTTCTTGGATTGTGGTTTAGTGAATGTGCATGGTTTATTTTAACATCCTGGGTTTCATTCTCCTGTCCTGTGGATTGTATATTTAGTCTCTAGAACTGTACCCCATGCGGCTAGGAGGGGGTGGTGGGTGGTGCTAAGTTGGCTTCTTCTCTTGTACAAAGTTGTTTTTCAATTGAACTATGTTTTCCTAACATCTTTGTAATGCATCCACGATTACTTTTGACCAGGTAAAGTTTGCCTGATTAAAATGTTCATAATGATCGGGCTTCTATATATTATTTTATTTGATAGCTAAATGAGCTTAATGTTTCCATCTTTATTGGTCACTAGTCTATATTTGTTTTCATTTTTGTTCTCTAAGACAGCGATTGAAATATGTTGTATGTGTTTTCCTTGCTCTCCATTTGCAGCATCATAGAGAGTTTTTAGATTTTTTAGAAAGTTGTCTGCTCATATTGTATAGGGCAATTAAGCAGGAAAAGAGTTGGTTAACTTAATTAATTGGGGGCATTGTGTTCCTTTGTTAATCTTTTGGGTTTCGGAATCTAGAAGTAGTGATTTTATATTAGGGTAGTATATATGTTTTAGTGTTCAATATTAACATGATTAATATGTGTATATCTATGATTAAGTTAACTAGTATATGACTTATAATGTACAACATGAAATTTCGGATTCGGAAACTAAAAACTGACCGTGAAATTGAATATGTTCTTTCTGTTGAATTAAACAGAAGTGATTGAATATTGGGGTTGGTTACGATGCAGGCGTTGTTTGGCGTTACATATTAACTTGTAATGTATATTTGGAGTACGAAAAAAGGTATGTCTTATTCTCACTCTTTTTTCTGCTTTTTATTGAGTTATGTTTTAGAAATTAGAACCCTTTTATCCGAAGTTGATTGTTCGAGGATGAACTTTATTTATCCCCCTTTTCCCCCGTAGTTGAAGATGATTGTTCGAGGAATTAGTATGGGCATTGTAGCCCCCTTTGGGATCATGGTGTTGGTTTTGTTCAATTGTTTTTGGCCGTTATTGCTTGCTTCATGCTTAAAGTTGGTGAATTTAGTGAGTTATTGATATTTGTGGGATTTCTTGGCCTAATATGCATCTAAGTGATTGTTTTAGGGCTTTAATTGTTTGATCCATGGTTAAGTGATTGTTTTTTAGACTTTAATTGCTTGATCATCTATCTTAAACTCTATACTATTGCAAAATTAATTCTATTACATTGAAACTAAACACCTAGTCTTTCAAGCTAAAAAGACAAATAGCTGTTTTTTGAGCTCAAAAAATAAAAAAAATGTAATGTGACAATCATACTCATAATTGTAGCTTCCAGGATTGATTGCAGTCATGCTCCTTCGAAGTTATGCACACTTCCTTCACCGGCCTACACAATCCTACATTGCAGTTTTCTTAGTACCTACTGTTGTTCTGGTGACACAAGTATGGTTCCAAGATTGCTATGGTGCTACTGCTACCTGCTCAAATATATCAGTTTAAATGAATTTTTTTCAAAGGGAACTGACTTGTTGCTTCTTTGATCCTCAATGTATTGGGTGTGTTTGTAGCTTCTTAATGAACTACTTTTTTTTTGTCACATGGCAATATATGGCCTATATTTTGAGTTTTAAGGTGTATTACCTATTTGACTAACTCTATATCAGCAAGTGGGCTGGCATCAGATTTACTAATATTATTATAAAGATTATTCTGCAGTGCATAAGAATAAGAGCCACCAGTTAGGTCTTTTTTCCCAAGAGTAGCTTTTGATTATTGTTGGTGTTCCTGTTAGACAATTTCTAGTTCTGTACCTTTTTTTATATTCTAGTTTTCTACCTAATTGGCTTATGATTTGGTTCTTAGTTGCCATTTGCCACTGAGATAACTTGTCAAGTTACTATCATTGCAATTAAGGGTCTGATTGTCATATTGTTGTCTATATTCTCCTTTATTGTTTTATTTCTTCAGATCTAACTTTTAGCAATTTTTATCGAGTTTTTAGTGCGATTGATATTGAGTTTTTTTGACATTATTGTATAGATTTGAAACAAAGACTCTTCTAACATAATTGAGATTTTATCGGATTGTGTGTTTTCTTTGTAAAAGTCTATGTGTTGAGATTTTTTCAGCTGAATCTGGATGTCTATTTGGGAGGAGGAATTGTTTTGAGGGTAAATCACAAAGTTAAGGACAATTTCATAGTAAAAACTTAGCTTGATAGTTCTATATGCTGCTTCTTGTTGGTTAATTCATAAAATTAGTTTATTATTCCATGAGGGACTAATATTCAAGGTTGGCTTATCACTTATGATATCATGTAGTTACTCCTAGGAATGGTGGTCGGACTATTGTTTACCTAAAGAAAGAGCAACAAGAGTTACAAAGAATGGGAAAAAGTTATATAGTTCACAACAAAAAATAACTCAAAAGTTGAGAGAACAAAGGTAAAAATTTAGCATTCACTTTCTTCTTGATTTGTGCTTTCATGAACGTTATTATTTCTTCGCTTAGTGGACTGATTTATTTAGTTCTAATAAAAATCACTTGGTTTAATTTATACCTTCAACTTCTTTGGCTAAATCCTTTGTGAAATAAAATGTTAGTTTAACATGGTTATTCAATTAGTAGCTTCTAGTTTTATGTATATCTTTATTCTTTAGGTTGATAATGGATATATCTTTCTTACGTGGAAAGTTCACTTGTTAATAGCATGATACATGGTTATAATGCTTTTCAGGTGCGCTGCGATGCGAGTATACCATCGCTAATATTATTATTGGAGATGGTGTGAAGAAACCAAAGGGAGACAGGTTAGAATTCTTTTTCTGATTATGTTTTAGAAATTAGAACCCTTTTATCCGAAGTTGATTGTTCGAGGATGAACCATATTTATCCCCCTTTTCCCCTTAGTTGAAGATGATTGTTCGAGGAATTAGTATGGGCATTGTAGCCCCTTTGGGATTATGGTGCTGGTTTTATTGAATTGTTTTGGCCTTGATTGTTTGCTTCATGCATAAAGTTGGTGAATATTAGTTAGTTATTGATTTTTGTGGAATTTCTTGGCCTAATATGCATCTAAGTGGTTATTTTAGGACTTTAATTGCTTGATCCATGGATAATGAAGTGGTTATAACTTGATATTTGTGTGATTTATTGGCCTAATAAGCAGTTAAGTGGATGTTTTCATGGGTTTTTTGTCCATTGATTCATGCAAAAACATGGTGGTATAATATAATTTTATGCATTTAGTGTCATCAAATATAATTTGACACACTATTATAATCATCTAAGTTTGTTGATTCATTTTTAACTACATTTGGGATAAGAAGAGAACATTTAGTGTCCTCTTGCTTTATATCCTACACCTCCAGGTACTTTCCTCACTCCACCCCGCCCCCTGCCCCTACACCCCCTAGCGCAGCCCAAGACCCCCTCGCTTCCCCCCCCCTTGCCAAGCCCCACCCCCTGCCAGCACCCCCCCCCGCAACCCCCATGCTACACCCCGCCCCGCAACTCCCCGCTACACCCCCAGCCCCCGCAACCCCCGCCACCATTTGTTTAGCCATTTGTTGTTGTATTGTAAGCTGCCATGTACTTACAACATCAACTAATTGAAAGTTGTTTTTGTGGAGTGGGTCTGTCCACCTTCTGCTTTGTAGTACTTGCATAGATATAGTTTCACCTCCAAATTATAGCGATTTTTGTATTATTTGCCAGGTTCTATCATCTCCAGAAACGTTGCTTTTGAGGGATTCAGATGCTGATCTTGGTGGAGTTGTTGTAATGTCTTCATGGTTGTTCTTTGGTTGGTTATTTTTTGATGGTTGTGATCCCGCTCATATATTGCAATTCGAACATTCGAGGGCGACCTCGAACTAATGTAATTTAGTTATTATTTTCTCTATATTTGTGTAAAAAACATAATTTGTAATGAAAAATGATACTTATATGTATATATATAATTGTTTGGGAACATTTAGGACAAAAAAAATGCAAAAAAAAAAATTTTTAATTTTTTATTGGGTCACAAGGGCTGCGGTCGGGGCAATAACCGCAGTCCTTGGTGGGTTAAGGGCTGCGGTTAAGAGCCAAAACCGCAACCCATAACTCACCAAGGGCTGCGGTTATTGCCCCGACCGCAGCCCTTAACGCTCTAAGGGCTGCGGTTAAAAACCGCAGCCCTTCCTAAATGCCAATGGCTGCTAGTCCAATGGCTGCGGTCAAAAAACGCAGCCCTTGGGCCCCTTTTGACCGCAGCCCTTGGGTTTTTTTCCTCTAGTGCAACTATCATCATAACCACCACATGTTGCCACCATCATTACCGGTACCACTGCCACAGCCACCACCACCAGACGTCCACAACTACCCCACCAGTGCCACCTCCCCTCTCTATTCTTCTTCTTCTTCTTGCTCCTCCTCCTTTCTCCATCATTGATCGACAATTGCTCAACAACAAAAAACATTTTTTACTGTTCATCACATAAGCGCCCAATTTTAGAGTTTTTACCATAAAAACGGTTGGTTCCGACAATGCAATTTTTATTTTACAGTTTTACAGATAAAATAAGTTCTAAAAAGAAGAAATATATGGAATATGTATAAATATATTGGCGGTTTTAGTAAACTACAGACGATAAATAACTAAAAATGCTCTAAGTTTATGGGAGGGGAAAAGAAAAAGAAGTTCTCACTAGTAGAATAATTGCTTATTGTTGCGGTCATTAAGTGGTTGATTGCGGCGGTTCTGGCCGCGCAACAATTGGTAATTAACCTATTGCTGTGGTTTTTGACCGCGGCAATAGGACAAGCTATTGCTGCGGTTCTTGGCCAAAACCGCAGCAATAGGTTTATTTTTTATTAAAAAAATACAACGTATTGCTGCGGTTTTGGCTAGAAACCGCAGCAATAGGTAGATCTATTGTTGCGGTTTTGGGCAAAACCGCAGCAACAGGTACATGTACAAGTAAAATTTTTTTTTTTTGCATTTGCCATCAAACTTGAAACATAAGAAAGTTAACAAAATATATCAAGGCTCACAACCAGCAGACAAACAACAAAATAGGTAATAGCTAACTAGATTACAAAAAAAATCTTCATATACAAACAAATTCTAATTACAAATCAAAAAAATTTTAAAAAATAAAATAACTAAATTGAAAAAATAAAACCAAAAACCTACTACAAACTGATTTAGAAAAATAGATAAGAAATTAATCTGAAAATAAATAAAAATCACCTCTTATATCAGATCTTGAAAACTCAAAAATGAAACAAAACAACGGCGACGAAGGTGAGGGAGGCGGGGTGAAGGCGGCGACGAACGCGGGGTGAGGGAGGCGCTAAGGTGGAGTAAAAACAACGATGAAAGCGACGAAGATGGATCTGAATTCACAAATTTAAACAATAAAATGATATATAAATACGAAAAAAATTGAAAAACTGAAAAAAAACGAGCAAAGAATGATAAACCCGTCGAAAACATACCGAGTTACCGGAGGCGGAAGGAAGCTTCGCTCATAGAAATTGAGTGAAGACGAAGAAGAGGAGAGAGAAAATGCTTCGTTCGCTCGTTCTCTCGTTCTCCACGACGATGCGGTTTTGAGAAGCAACGAAGACCCAAGATCTGGTGGTGGTGGAACTTCGGCGCACTTGACATCGTCGACGAAGAACGACCGATGATGGAGAAGGAAGGCCGGTGAAGGAGAAGAACGACTTCCTCGAGCGGATGAGCGACGATTGCTGTTGATACCGACGATTTACTGAGGGAGGATTTCGGTGATGATGCCGACGAGATGATGGCGACGATTTGCTGAGCGACGATTTCGGTGATGATGCCGACGAGATGAGAGGAGAGTGAGAGGATGAGAGGAGAGTGAGAAAAACGGCTGAGAGTGAGAGAAGTTAAAGGTGAGAGAACCCTAATTGATTTTATACTTAGCCAAACTGCTGATAGAGTGGGCGTACGCGTGAATTTTGTTAAATCCTAAAGTCTATTGCTGCGGTTTTTGTAGGAACTGCAGCAATAGATTAAAATATTATTTTAATCTATTGTTGCGGTTTCGGTTGGAAACCGCAGCAATAGAACTGGTCAAACAGTCAACCAAATTTGAAAATTCTTCCCGTTGACATCTCTTGCTGCGGTTTTAGCTGGGAACCGCAGCAATAGGTGTATTTTTTATTTTACCTTTTATTTTGATGTGGTTTATTGCTGCGTATGGGTAAAATCGCAGCAATTCCACTGCAGCAATAAGCAAAAATTCTACTAGTGTTTATTGTGTGATGTGTGCTTGATAATGAACCATGAGTGGAATATATAGAACATTATAATAATCTCGCTTGTATCTTTATACCAAGAAAAAGATCTCACTTGTTACATGAAACTATCCCTATAATATAACTTTCCAATATTACCAAACACTTAACATGTATATATATCATAACATAGTATTTTATAAGATGATAATATATCATAAAGATATTTATCATATCTTTATCATATACTGTAATATTCTTAATACCCACCTGCAACCGTAACGACGATAACACAAACATAATAATTGGATAAAATAAAATACAAACATTAAAGTTAAGATAGAATAGATGATCCACAATCAATAGTAGGGCTAGATCAATCAGTTGAAGCTGAAATGAAGTATTAGTGGACGAATAATCTAACCAACAAAATCTTCAAGATCAATCAAGATCTTCCATAAATCATCACTGAAGTCCATTTGCACTAAGTCTGTGTCGTTGGCTTGAATGGTTTTTCTTGAGGAAAATCACGCTCACATTAGGTATTGGCTTTTCATGAGCAAAGTCATAGTCACATCAGATGTTGATTTTTCATACTAAAGCTACGGTCACATTATATTAAACCTCTATTTCATGGAATAAGGAGAACCAAACTTTGTTTCATGGTACAAAGGAAACCAATAAACCGATAGCCGAATTGGCAATAGCATAAGACGTAAAGGTTGCGTGCCACGCACTGTGTTGCGCTCAACGCGAAGCTGTGCGTCGGCACATGGCGGTGCGTCTGGCGCGCAACTTTGCGCTCGGCGCGGGAGCGGACGCAAAGGGCTGTGCTCCAGGCGCACCGCCCCCCGGCATGCAATTTGTCAATTCGGTGCAAGTTCGAGCTATTTTGAGGATCTTTTAGATGCGGTTTAGGCACAACACATAACAACAGTTTTGACAAAATAATAGCAGGCAAAAATTGCAATCACAAGGAAATGTCATATAACATGGATGCAATAGTTCTCATCCTAAAGTCCAGTTCTACGTTTGAAACTATGGTCAGGTTTAGGTTTAGGGTAAAAAGGGTACATAACTAAGAGATTGATCTCATGTTTCGTACCTTTGCTTTTAAAGGTGGCCACGTGTAAGACGCACTCCACTTCTCGAGTCAGGAACAAGAGGACAATGCTATTGTTGGGTAGTTTTGCTTATGATTAAGATCCAACACTATCGCTCAGGAAGCTTTCGGAAGGACAAAGGCAAACCCCCCTGGGTGGCCTCACGCATAGAACATGCGCTAATGAGGCAAGGAAGATTGTCCTTATGGTGGCTGAAACAATAGCCATGCATATGCAAAACTGTAATGTCATTCAAAGGCATAAAAACAAGTATGAATCGTATTTTTCGAGTTTCACCCACTCAAATTTAAAAATTGATTTTTTTTAAAATAATCCCCTGTGAAGTTGCCAAATTGTAGGCGTGCTTTCATTTCGCCTACACGGTGTGAGCGCATATTTGACTACCTCATTGTAAAGGTTTTATTGAAAATGTTTTGAAGTTGCCAACAAGTCTTTAAAGAAAGACTCATATAACTAATTGGATATTGAGAAATCAAAGGGACAACTGTGGGACTTATCTAAAGTAGATTTTTCCGTCATGACTCCATTAATGGTCAATGAACCACATATTGAGTTCGGGGGTGAGGGTACGAACACGGTCATAATGAACCACGTTCGCCCATTGCTGGCCTCTACTTAATATCGATTCATGTCAAAATTTATGCAAATGAACAACCAGATAATATTTTCATACACCCTAAAAATAAATTAGTCTAGGTTGGTTGATTAAACACATCAAAAAGACTATTTTTAGTGGTATGTTAAAAAGCAATTAAAATTCCAAGGTTCCTAACATGTTGTCCAAATTATCTGATTAATATTGGAACAGTTCTTTAGGTCTTGTTTAGCAATAATAACATGTGTGTGATAAAAAGGCAAGCAGGACAATCATATATTAATATATATAAGAAAATAAATAAAAAAAGAGAAAGAGGTTAGAATGTACAAAGGAACGGTTTTTATATTATTGATCTACATCATGAAAGAAATCGTTAGTAACTTCAATATAAAAATAGGAAATTTATTCAAGGACCCTCAGGAGTATACCTATGCGGCTTAGGTCTGAGAGATTGATGACCTTCGGGACGAGTAATCGTGAAGCCTGAAGAAAGTATGTGTGTATGTCTATGATTGAAAGTATGAAAGTGTGAGTTTTTAGTGAGGTTACTTAAGTATATTCGTAAAGTCTGAAGTGTAAAGTCGAAGTGTTTTTTTAGATCCGGAAGACCGCAACGTATTTATAGGAAAATACTAAAAAAAGATAGAAAAGTAGGCTGCGCGTCACGCTGATGAGTGCGTTGAGCGCGGGACTCTGCGTGACGCACAGAGCCACGTGTCAGGCGCAGAGTGGTGCGCCTGACGCGGTTTGACCTGTGCGCTTGGCTCACGTGGTGTGCCAGGCGCACTGCCTTGCGACTGACACGCTTTGACAGCCTTTTTATAAAACGCGTTTTTGAAGATTTTCTTTTATCCTTTAAATTCAGAAATCTGATTTTACAGGAAAAAATCCGATTTTAATTATAAAAATATCTTTGAAAATATTTATTTAAAATAATAAATAAAAACATTTAATTATCGTTGAATAATTAAATGGGCTTTTTCAAAGAATTGGGCTCAAAATACAATTAATTATTAGGAATAATTAATTGGGCTTTAAAATAGGATTTTGGATCATTGAAATAAACTTTTATACTCTTAAAATACTTTTGGGTTCTTCGGACTAACTAAGACCGCCGTATGTTTTATCATTGGGCCCTTAAATGGGGAGACACGATTATGTGTCTACACCTGTCCATCCACATACTCTAAATGCCCTATTTTATGCCGCTTAAATATACCTCCATGACATAAATTAATAAAAAATATGTCCTGAACTGAAATTGGAAATTTCCTACCTCATCGGTTTTATGACTAAGACACGTCTCACGGGAGACCTCTTCTTGACCAAATTGTTGGAGATGTGAAGTTATGTCTAATACGTTAAAGCAAAGTACTACGAACATTGTGAAGTTTTTGGTATACTGGTATTGCAATAGAGTAGTGGAAAAAACTAATAAAACTTAGGTAAATTTGTCAATAAATACCATACTTTGGGCACTTTTTTGAAATAAATACCTAGGTTGTCTGAAATTTTATATAAATACCAAGGTTGACTAACTTTTTTGGGAATCACTACCACTTAAAGGAATCTTGCAACAAACGTTAGTTTTGCTCCGTCAGTGGCACATGAAATACGATTTTACCCTTCCCCCACCACCACCACAACCCCTACCACATGCAACAACCATGCTTGCCACCGTTGGCGCCACCACCACTCCCACCCACCCAAAAATCGACCCACCCACAACCACAACCAATACAAAACCACCACCACCTCTACCCACTCAAAAATCATCTCACCCCACCACCCTAACCAACTATGAAACTGCCACCACCTCCATCCACCAAAAAATCGACCCACCCCACTATACTAACTAACTACGAAACCACCACCACCTTATAAAGGTGGTTAGGAGAGAAGGGGGTCGCAAGAGTAGTAAGTTTCGTGTGGTGGTGGTGGTGGTGGAGGAGGAGATTAATAGAAGGTAATAAAAAGGTAATTTCACAAGCTACTAACGGAGCAAAACTAACGGTTTTGCGAAAATCTATTAAGTGGTAGTGAATAATGATTCCAAAAGAAATAATAGAAAGTTGGTATTTATATGAAATTTCAGACAACCTAGGTATTTATTTTAAAAAAGTATCCAAAATGTGGTATTTATTAACAAACTTTCCTAAAACTCATCCCAAAAATATTAATAATCGTTCATTACCTAAACCATTATCCCATCTAGTGAGTATGTGTAGTCTAGACTCTAGAGTATCCTTTATCTTCTTTCAAAAGGAGAAGATTAAGAGTGCCCCCCACCAATCTACTAATGAGAAACCCACTTATTCTTTCAATGAGGGACTTTACTATTTTCCAACTTGAAACCCCTGGACCTTTGAACTTCCGACAGTTGAAGCCAATGAAGAACAATCGAGGTGCTGTCCATTGAAGAAGATTTGTTATTGATTATGCTATTATTTAACTGGATTATGGAAGGTGTTTGCAAGTAGAGAAGAACACGCCATCCTTAAAAGATGTTTTTCAAAGGTCCATTGCCAATCGCTAAAAAGCTGGTCACAAAGTATATGCATTTTGGTATTCAGTGACCATATGTGACATTGGGCTACAAGATCGAAATAATTCATGTCGCACAAATCCAATCTCCTCTTTATAGGGAATTTTCCCATGTTATAAAAAATGAAGTCAAATAAAACAAGCACTTGAGAAATGAAAGGTTTACAATTCCATTATTATTTACTAAGCTCACTGTATGTATGCAGAAATTCTCATTTTGATATCGAGAGCTTGTTTCTCATCATGTATCCATCCACAACACGCAGCGAAGAGACTTTCCTTCAAGGAGCAACTCAAAGGCCTTGTTGATGTCCTCGAACTTCATCTCGTGCGTTACAAACTCATCTAGTTGCAGTTTCTGGTACAAGTTATAATATAGCAGGAGTACAAGTGTTAGATTCAAAATCCGGAAACAAAAACTTCAATATGGTAATATCTGAATTTGTAAGATAAACTAGCTGTTCTATAAAAACATAATAGACGATGAGGGAAAGAACTGGAATGCATTACCTTATCTAAGTACCATTTAACTAGAGTGGAAATGTCAGATTTGGCTTTGAGACCTCCAAATAGAGAACCTGTAAGGATCTTCCCATTGTGTAGTACGTCGTGAGAGCTAATGCTCAACTTGGACATAGGCCTATCGACTCCTAAGACGACTGTCTTTCCCCAACCCTGCGGCACTCATGGCAACAACATCAGACTTCATCGATGGCATAAAAAATGCTTAGAAGACATGAGTACTAATGATAAGCTATGTTACTCGGACTCGAGTACTGATTTTATACAAGTTTATGTGTCCAAGTGTCAGATTTTGCTATTATATGGGAAAATTGCATAATTTTGGTCTGAAATGGAGAGCAGCTGTCTAGACAAAGTCATGTTAAAATGTTTATAGGATGCAAAGCAAGAATTTGTGATGAAACAATGAAAAGAGGAGTTCGAGTAACATGGGTTAGTAATGAGTACTAGGGCTTTGGCTAATGTCAAATTTACTTTTGTTTAGTTTTATTGTGTTTGCTTAGTTGAGCTTAAGCCTATCATAAGTTTGCAAATAATTAGGTTAAACAGAGATAAAGACCTTTCGGCAGCAGGCAAAAGCTTCTTCCACCAACGATGCCATGCCCACGCACTCAAAGCAGTAGTCTGCACCCCCATCTGTCATCTCATTAATAATCTGCTCAGTATAAGAGTTTGATGTCAGAAAGGCATTATTTTCTTATGTAATCAATCTTCAAGCAATATTTTGGTGATATTTAACACAAACACCTTTAGAAATTTTTAAGAATCATCGATAAGAATTAGGTAGCTGAATCAAAAATCTAAACAAAGTGAGAACAATCAGAGAAACTGCAAGCATTAACTAGCTAGGTAGGGAAGAGAATCAAGACCTCACTAGCCGATTTAGTTGCATTATCCATAGGATTGACAAATTCTGTAACTCCAAACTTTTTTCCTGCAGAAAAGAGCATGATATAAGCTAAACTACCTTAGAAGCTCAAGTACATAATATCAGAACTAAAAATTCAGAGACAGAAGATTAGTAGGATATTTGATGCAAAACAGATATGGCATGCCAAAGACGGAAGTTACCTGTTTCAAATTTAGAAGCATTAACATCAACGCCAATGATTCTAGTAGCTCCACAAAGTCTTGCTCCCTCTGCAACCTTTATGAAAGCAACGGGAACAAAGTAATCAATTTCTGATTTTTTTCAGAAAAGAGGGAAATGAGTTGCATACCGCTAAACCAATTGCACCTAGGCCAAATATAGCGACTGTTGAGCCTTCTTCTACTTGTGCCGTTCTCCAAGCAGCACCAACCCCTGCAGGTAATATTGCTGTTAACACTTGTTTCACTTGCATCTTTTCATAATGAAGCCTTTACCAGTGAGATAGAGATGACTTGTTTAGTTGTTCATAGATCATTGGGCTTTGCTTACTAGGGAATAAAGATGCTACAAAAAAAAAGCTTGAAAAATCTATTATGGTTATAAATGTGCTTGTGATGTAGCCCTTGACAAGAGCATTACTTAGAGACCAGTAGCAAAGAGGCTATTGCATCTGCATGTTGTTTCTTATTGACCGTCGCAAAAATCTTTGCTTCATTTTTTCTTTTAATCCGTCCTAAAATATTTGCTCCATCATATTCTTGGTGAACTTCAAGGCAAACATAATCTTGTCAATTATTTCATTTTCAGTGAAATTTCTGAATAGTAGTATTAACTATGGCTTTAAAATGTTTTAGAAGGATTCTCTAAATCCCTAACCCATTATTCTCATCGATAGATTGTCATTTGTCACTACTAAAAATGTTTCTTTAAGTGGTTGACTAATAACATAGAAGTAAGATCTCTGTTGCCTTCTAATTCGCTGTACAAAAACTACTACGGGGATGCAATTCTCTACATTTATTTAGGATCAGCCATAAGTATACCACTTGCATGTAACTATTCGCCTATTAGGCATCGCAGTTTGTGTGGAGTTCAGCAAATTAAATGAAGCTCCTAAACTCTATGCCGGTCAAACTATATCGATTAATATGGGAAGAAGGGTACATGTAACATTGTCCATGAGACCATGACATGAAGATGCTATAAAAGCTAGAAAAGTGAACAGAGTTACCTGTGGAGACACCACAACTGAGAAGGCAAGCCCTGTTAGGTGGTATTTGTGGATCAACCTTGGTTAAGTGAGCAACATCCACAACAGTATACTGAGTAAAACTTGAGACATGCAAAGTATGGTACAAGGTTTCTCCTTTAGTATCTGTAAATCTGCCAGTCTCATCTCTTGGCATCAAATTTGACAGCTTAAATGGAAGCGTTGAGCATAGATTGCTTTTTCTATGTTTACAGTCACCACATTCCCCACAATTCGCCAAAAATACTGGCATTACAAAATCTCCTTCAGCAAATTCCTTCACATCCTCGCCTACGCTCTCCACTATCCTATAGAATCATTACCAAAAATAAGTTTGTAAATTAGTACTGTTCAGAAACATGATACAGTAGCCATACTAAGCTAGCAAAGCCATAAATTCAAATCCATGCAAGTCGAACAGAGAATGTACCCTCCTTCACATTTATTACAGATAGACTGTCTAAGTAATCACATGACAATGGATGTTTAGAAGAAAAACACATGTTTGAGGATGTAGTTATAGACTTACTCCTTCCGTCTTTTTTTAGTTGCTACATTTACTTTAGCACACAGACCAATGAAACATGTGGGGGACCATTGAAAAGTAGAGCAATAAAGCATAAAGTAGTTGTTTTTTTGTGTGATGAAGACAAAAATAAGGGTATAAAGGTAAATAATATGTGGGTACTATATACTAAAAGTAGAAATATTTGGCAAATGTAGCAACTAAAAAGAGACATATCTAAATGGTAAAATGTAACAACTAAAAAAGACGGAGGGAGTATATCATTATGGCATTGGCATAAGACTTTTCTAAATACTTACATCTTAATTCATTACTATCATAAGCCACTTAGGTCCTGTTCTTTTGGACTTATTTTCAACAAAAATAAGTAAAAATAAGTTCAGTTCAGCAAAAATAAGTTCAGTTCAGCAAAAATAAGTAAAAATAAATTCAGTTCAGCAAAAATAAGTTTAGTTCAGCAAAAATAAGTTCTGTATTACTATTAATGTTGTAATTATTATTTTTGTTTTCAATATTACTATTAATATTGTTATTATTATTAATATTATAATTATAATAACGATGAATTTGTTTTTTTTTTATATTTTTATTTTTTTATAATTTTATAATTTTTTTTATTTTTTTATTTTTTTGTATTTTTTTATTTTTTTGTATTTTTTTATTTTTGTATTTTTGTATTTTATTTTTTTTTATTTTAATATTTTTATTATTTTTTATTTAGTATTTATTATTATTATTATTATTTATTATTATTATTATTATTATTATATTGGTTAATTACAGTATATTAGTATTACATTTTATTATTAATTATTTATTATTATTATTTATTTATTATTATTATTTATTATTATTATTATTAATATTTATTATTTATTATTTATTATTTATTATTATTATTATTATTGTTGTAGCCTAAAATCTACGGTTCCTCTTACGACACTTGGGCTCATCTGAGCCCTACATGTGTCCCCCCCCTGATGAATAGAGGAAAAAGATCTACCCTTTGGGCTAGGCTCGCATTGGTTAAAAGGCTACTTTTCCGGCCCAAAAGGAAGTCGAGGCCGCCCTTGTGAGGTGGCTGCATGAGAGTGGTTGATAAACCCTCTCAAATCATGGCTCTGCCACGTGTCATGATCCGATTCTCCAACCAATCGAAGCCACTATTGTAGGGCGAGATTTTAAGGTTCGTTGTCAATCTCGCTATCACTATAAATACCCTTAAAAATCGAGAGAAAGATCATTCAATGCAAACAAGGTGCAAAATTACTTCAGAAAACTACTCTCTCACTTCTCTCTCTATCTCTACTTTCTCTTACAACTCCCGATATCCGACTTAAGCATCGGAGGGGGGAACCACCACCCAAACCTCCAGGGTGGGTCCCTTTTTTGCAGGTCCGGGAGTGAGCTCAGGCTTGGACTAGGTTGATTCGGACATTTGTTGCACAAGTCTCCAAGGAAGAACATCTAAGGGATACTAGTTTACTTCCTAGACAAGAAAGCTTCATCTACGAACTTACTTGTTGGACAAGCGGACTAAACATTTGGCGCCGTCTCGTGGGGAGACGCAACGATGACTCGATTGTCAATCGTCCAACCTTGCGTAAACCGAAGTCTTCAGTGTTAATGTCGAAGACACAAGTAGAACACGAGAGCCGCCTCGAGGAAGGGATAGGCCCCCGTCCATCGTCCAAGTTATCGGGACCAAGCCAAAGAACTCCGTCATTCAAGAGAATCTTGAACGTCCGAAGTGATTGCCGCCCATCTAGAGAACGCCTTGAATGATTTCCATGCAAAGATGGTCATAGCCGTCCAGAATAGATCAAGAGCAATATGCTCGTTTTTCCAAGCTTAACCCCGAGCTACCAAGCTAACAATCCACCTCCCCTAGGGACGTTCCCAAGAAAATCGTCCAGGCCCTAGTCGACTGTTCGTCGGGAACCCTCTAGAAGGACGGCAAGAGGAAAGCAAACGAGAGGATAATGATCGGCGAAGAAAGATGGACTGAACCTCGGTGGTAAGGACCCGGGACCATGTTCGTCCAAGCGGGCACCGAATGGAAACAGATGCCGAGAATATCTAGAAGCAAAGAGAGCCACCGCAATACAACGATCGCCGACGGTGTTCTACATCATACCCGAGAGACCCTCCTTTGAGGTTGTCGTCCGAGGGGGAGGGACGAAGTTTAAGTCACTCTCTTGTTCATCCACGACAGAGAAGACGGTGGCTCGGCCCATGGTCTATAGGCGTCCATTGCTCGCAAACACGTCGTCCGATCCGTGTTAAAGGAATATCTTAAGGAGTACATACCCATTGAGGGACAGATGGGAGCCCTCCGGATTAACCGGCCCACTCCATTCTCGGCCCGATAATGGAGGCTCCCCCTTCCCAAAGGTTAAACTCCCTACTATAGAACCTTTTGATGGAACAACAGATCCCGATGATCACTTATCCGCTTACAAACATCGGATGTACGTCCAAGGAGTAGATGATGCTACCTGGTGTAAGAACTTCCCAAAGAACTCGAAGGGAGTAGCTCGAAGTGGTTTAACAATCTTCCACCCAATTCGACCAATAATTTCACGGAACTCGCTTATTCACTAGTCACTTTGTTGCCAACAAGCAAGAACAAAAAACAAGCATGCACCTAGCAAGGTCGTCCATGGACCGAAGGAGGCTCTTAGAAGTTTCGTTAAGAGATTCAACCTAGAAGCCCTTCGGATCCAAGATCTTAATCGCGGAGTGGCCTTTGACGCCTTCATTAGGGGTCTAAGGCCAGGAAGCTTTAAGTTTGATCTTGTTAAAAAGAAAATCTCCACTCTTGCCGAAGCCTTAAGGGAAGCCGAAGCGTTTATTCACGCTACCGGGCGTGTGTCTGAGGCAAAGTATCCCGAGTCTAAGAAGCTCAAGAGGTTGCTCGACCCAAGGAAGAGCAACCCCAAGAAGGCCGAGACTGGGCTATAACCTCCACCACCACTTCGTCCCGTAAGAGCAAGAGAAAAGAGGCCGAGCCATCCTCATGCAATCCTATTGAATTTAACAAGGACCAATACTCCATTCTCATGGAGATTAAGGATCAATATGAGTTGAAGGCCCCAATTGAGATGAAAACCCCTTTATAGAAATAGGGATAAGAGCAAGTATTGCCACTTCCACAAGGATCACGGTCACGAAACTAATGAATGTAAGCACCTCAAGAAGGCTTTGGAGGAGCTAGCTCGAAAGGGAAAGATGAACTCCTATATGCCTCAAGGGGGAAGGAAGTTTCAAAGGAAAGACAATTGACGGACTAAAAAGAAGGAGAGTGAGAGCACGTACGAGGATGTTGTTCTCGTAATTTCCGGAGGGTTTCTTTGCTGGAGGACCAACCAATAGAGGACACAAAAAACTACCTTAGAGAGCTTGGACAAGTTTTGTTAGCCGATCGAACAAAGGCCGAGCCCTTCCCAAGGGTGGTAGTTAGTGAGCAAGATCGGGCGAGTTGAGGACTCCCCATGATGATCCTTTGGTTGGAGAAATAAAAAATAGCAAACTTGAGAGTAAGAAGAATTCCGAGTGACACTCGGAAGCTCGACGGATATCATCGTCTGCCGATCGCTTGTCCGCATTAAAATTTGATGAGAAGAACTTGGTTCCCATTCACCATCCCATCATAGGGTTTGGGGGAGGAGTCATCCACCCAATGGGAACTGTTACTTTGCCCGTTCGAGTGGGAGAAAAGGATGCCGCTAGAATTCTGTTTATCAAGTTCTTGGTGGTCCGAGATTTGACGCACTCTACAATGTCATTCTTGGACGACTAACTCCGAATCACGTCAAAGCCGTAATAGTAACTCACATGATGTTGATGAAGTATGAGTGTGATGATGGCAAGATTGGCTCATTATATGGGGACCAAAGTGGTGGCTAGGGAGTGTTACCTCGACTACCCTCAAGCCGTCATCATGGAAGATATGCAATGAAGATCGACGAAGGTCAGCTGTGAAAGGAAAACGTCCGAAATAGAGAAAGATAAGACGAAGGTGGTTAACGAGAGGAAAACGTCCGGGATAGTCAAGGACCACCGTGGCCTCATTGAAGATGGCCATTGAGAGCCCTCGACGCCTCTCGCTCTCTCAAGGAAGGCATCTGAGCATCTTCCCAAAGAAGAAGAAAAAATATGAAATCATCAAGGAAGAGCCTCCCTTGCCTAAAGAAGTGATGGCCATCATGGGACTAGCAATAGAGCGTCCGTAACCGGTCGAGGCCCCGTAAGACGTGCCTGCTGGGATGAGGCTCGTCCGTAACGAACCTTGAAAATTGGTTCTTCGCTCTCTTTGGGGCTTCGAGGAACCTCTTAATCGCCTTGCCAAAGAATTTCAAGACGTGTTTGCCTATCAGTGTTAAGAAATGCCCGGAATTGATCCGCAGGTAGTCGTCCATCGGCTAAATGTTGATCCAAAATTAAAGCCAATCCGTCAAAAGAAAAGGCATTTGGGGCCGGCTAGGAATCAAGCGGTCGACCAGGAAGTTCAGAAGTTGTTGGAGTCAAAATTCATCAAAGAGACTTATTATCCAGAATGGATAGCAAATGTGGTCATGGTGCCCAAGCCCAATGGCACTCGGAGGATGTGTGTGGACTATACCGATCTCAACAAGGCTTGTCCCAAGGACAGCTTCCCGCTGCCGAAGTTGGATCGTCTAGTGGACTCCACAGCGGGCCACGCTTTACTAAGCTTCATGGACGCCTATTCAGGTTTCCATCAAATTCCCATGTGGCCAGAGGACCAGGACAAAACGTCCTTCATTACTGAAAAAGGACTGTATGGCTGGTTGAGAATGCCATTTGGTCCGCGTAATGCTCCGCCACATTCCAAAGATTGATCAATGTTGTTTTTCAACCACAGTTGGGAAGGAACATGGAAGCGTATATTGATGATATGATAGTCAAGAGCCGTCAAGAAGAAAGTCATGTGGGTGATTTGAGAGAAACTTTTGAAACTCTCAGGAAATACAAGTTAAAGCTGAATCCCAGTAAATGTATTTTTGGGGTTTTGTCAGGGAAGTTCCTAGGCTTCTTGGTAGACCAGAGGGGAATTGAAGCAAATCCCGAGAAGATACAAGCTATTTTAGACATGAAGTCTCCGTCAAAGGTAAAGGAAGTTCTGAGACTGACGGGTTGCTTGGCTGCCCTTGGACGTTTCTTGTCTAAGTCAGGCGACAAGTGCCATCACTTCTTCGCCACTATTAAGAAGAAAGCTAAGTTTGAGTGGACAGATGAGGCGGAGCAAGCACTACAGCAGGTCAAGGACCACCTTCGGCAGCTACCTAGGTTGGTCGGCCCAGCTGAGGGGGAGAAGCCAGTATATTTGGCCGTGTCCGCTCAGCCGTGAGTGCCGTTCAGCCGGTCGAAAGAGAATCCGTGCAAGTCCCAATATATTTCGTCAGTCACGTACTCAAAGACGCGGAAAATAGGTATACTCCAGTTGAGAAGTTTGGATTGGCCCTCGTCATGGCCAGCAGATTGTTAAGGCCTTACTTTTTGCACACGACGATAATCGTCTACACCGATCAACCTTTGAAGCAAGTTCCGCGAAGATGGAAGCCGCCGGGCGAATGCTAAAATGGGCAATTGAGCTCAACATGTTTGATATATCGTTTGAACCAAGGAAAGCCATTAAGGGGCAAGCCTTCGCAGATTTTATAGTTGAGCTTACTCACCAACTATAGAGCCAATATCCGATCCAACTAAAGGAAGGAAGCATTGGACGCTCATGGTCGATGGATCGTCCACAAGCCAATGGATGTGGGGCAGGAATCATTTGTCAATCTCCCGAAGGGGACAAGTTTGAATATGCATTGAGATTCCAATTCAAAGCGTCCAATAACGAACCCGAATATGAAGCACTCTTAGCCGGAATCAAAATGTGCAAGGCGGCCGGAGTCTGAGAGATTGAGGCCAAATCGGACTCTCTCTTAGTTGTCGGTCAAGTCAATGGAGATTTTGAATGCAAAGAAGCATCAATGAGTAAATACATGCGACCGATCAAGGATGAGATTGAGCCATTAAAACGATTTGTTCTCGACCAAGTGCCAAGGTCGAAAATCATCAAGCGATGCTTCTCTAAATTGCCAGCTGGCAAGGAGATGTGCCAAGAACGCTTTTTTAGGAAGTCAAACCCAAAAAGAGCATTGACCAAGAGCGAGATTATGTTTCTTAGCCGAGGCGCAGCCTGCGGATGGAGCCGATCATAGAATACAAGAAGACGGGCGATCGCCTTCGACCCTTTACAAGTATGTGAAGGCTAGAGACAAGTGGTTTGAACTATGGGATGAGACCCTTTACAAGAAATCATTCAACCGTCCTCTCCTCAAGTGCATCACCGTGAGAAGATGGCCTAGAGGTTTTGAAAGAACTCCATGAGGGAGCTTGTGCATCGCACATTGGGGGAAGAGCATTAGGAGAAAAGGCTTTAAGGACGGGGTACTATTGCCTACCTTGAAGGAAGACGCCCTCGTCTATGCAAAAAGTGCGATAGTTGCCGAAACATGGAAACCTCGCATCGAAGCCGTCCAACTACCTAAGCCCCATTTTATTCCCCCCGCCTTTTGCCAAATGGGGCATGGACATATTAGGACCTTTTCCTGGCATATGGGCAAAAGAAGTTTGTGGGTAGTAGCAGAGTGGACTATTTCACTAAATGGATAGAGGTCAAGCCATGCGAGGAATAACAACAAATGACGTCAAGGGCTTCATCCGGAAAAACATTATAACTCGTTTTGGCATGCCTCGCTCCATCGTCTTTGATAATGGTCCACGGTTCAAACGCCTAAGCCGAAAGATTGGTTGTCGAAAGAGAAATCAAAGCTCACTTTGCGGCGTCGCCCACCCGCAAGCCAATGGACAAGTCGAGTCCTTCAACAAGATTCTATCAAATGGAATCAAGAGGAAGCTGGAAAACGCTAAGGGACAATGGGTTGAAGAGCTGCAATTAGTGTTATGGTCCATTAGAACAACCGCTAAGAATTCTACCGGCGAGACGCCTTTCATGTTAGTCCATGGCACCGAGGCCGTCTTGCCCATTGAGATTGAAGAGCCCACCCTGCGAGTCATGTTGTACAAAGAAGACGCCAACTGGGCTGCATTGCGCACGGCTTTGGACCAAGTGCCAGAAGTCAGAGGCAATGCAATTGTACAAGTTGAGAATGGCTCGGGAATTTAACAAACGAGTTGTTAGACGACCGCTCAAGGTGGGGGATCTTGTTCTAAGAAAAATGGAGGCGGTTGGACGAGCTAAGGAGCTAGGGAAGCTAACGCCAAACTCGGGAAGGACCTTATCCGATTATCCAAGAGCCGCGCAAAGGGGACTTTTCGTCTCCAAGATCCGGATGGACGACCTATACAAAGTACTTGGAATTCGAGATAATTTGAAGAAGTACCACGTCTAATTCAATTCACCGTCGATACCCATAAGGTAGTTTGTAGTTACTCCAAAGTGCCACGAAGACATGTTAGGAGGAAGAATTGTATACATGCATCTTGGCATTTAGTCAAGCAAAATCCATATAATACAATTCCTACTCTTTCATTTCATTGTTTATTTTCACCAAGTTAATTCACTTTGGGGCATTCAATCGGTTACTCGCCTAAAAGTGACAATAACTTCAACGTCAAAATTACTCACTTCTATGCCGAACATCACTCCCTCGAAGAGACCGGCCAAAAAATATAACACATATATGGTCACAACCGACAAAATCTCTAAGTAGGAGTAACGTCAAAGTCTCGAGAGAAAGCCGCCCTAAAATAAGACCTTAGTAAAGGATACTTACTTTCAAAAATACGGACGGCTAAGTAGTCCAGGACCACAATAAGGGATCACTACTTAATGACGAGTGTTGCTCCCTCAAGGAAGCCTAGCTAAAACATGCGTTGAACATGTATCTCAAGCTCGTCCATCAATTTCAGCAGGCTCGGCCAAGGTCGGCCGCTCTCCTTCTTGGACTTTGGCTCGCCCATCATGTGCGGTTGAGCTAAGCCCATAAAGGGGGGGGGAATGATAGAAGCCTATAGGACGAGCTAAAAAGAAAAGGTCGTCCAAAAACCAGGAGGACCTTGGCCATAGATGCCCTTGTGATGGTTTAATACTGCAGGACGAGTGCTGGTAGCTCAAGTAAAACGGCTAGAAAGTGGCTCGTCCACAAAACAAACAGGTACTGGCCGCTCTCCCTCTTTGGGCAAGATTCGTCTAATTAAGCAAACCGTCCCAGACGAGTCTCTTTTGGTACTTGCTACATTCAAGTTCTTGATCGTCCAAGGACAAGAATTAGGTAAATCGTCCTGTACTTGGTAGCATTTTGCACAGAATCAGGGCGAGCCTATTCCTGTACTTGGTAGCATTTTGCACAGATTCTCGATCGTCCAAGGGCAAGGGACAATGGACAATTCTGTGTTATTTAGATAAGGCAGATCGTCGAATAGTTCAGGACGAATCAATTCTTGTACTTGGAGGCAATTTTTAGTGATTCAGGATCGTCTAAAGGCAAGCAGGCTGCTCTTTCATTAAACATTTGTGCTGGACGTCCAACGATCATGACGAAGTTAATATTACACTTAGTCAAATTGGAATTTACAAAATTATGAGACAAGCACTTGGCAAAAAGTTCTTCATATATATCAATAGCAAAGGTTTACAACTTAAGACTACTGAAGGGCTAAGACTACAACGGCAGACAAGCCAAGAAACTTAGAAAAATAAACCTAAAAACTAGGCTTCATCTTCGGCCGAGTTTCTTGGTCGTCCTCGGAGCTTCTCCTCAGCTGCAGGCCTCGTCGTCGACTCTAAAAACTCCGGAGGTTCCTCGGTGCATACCATAGCCCGATGGACACTCGTTGATATTCCGGACGACGTGCAAAGCCGGGGACCTCATCGGCCTCAGCGAAGCATCTCGAAGGCCTTGACGGCCCGGGCCCTTGGCCGTTTCGACAACTCGCGCCAACCCTTCCTTGGCATCGTCGAAGGCCTCGCCGCCTCCTTTCCCGCACGGGCCGTTTTCGCCCTTAGAAGAATATTCTCCCTCCTTAGTTGAACGGCGACGGAAGAGCAACATCCCTCTCACCTTTCAACTCAGCCAGAGAGCGTCTATGATCATTTTCGGAACGATCTCCGCTCGGTATATAGCTGGTTAATTTTAACAAGATGCTTCTTGTTCTTAGACTCCGGGGATTGCCGATCTATTCTCCAAGGCCTCCAAAGGATCGACGATGAAGGGTGTTAGCCATCTCGATGTCATGGATGGCTTTGTCACCGCCGTTGTAGCACGGTGGACGAGTCGCTTATTTTCCTTTCTAAGCTCCCTCGCCCACTCTTCGCCGAAGATGTCTTTAAAGCAAAAAGCTGGATCAATGAAAACAAGACAAGTCATTAGACGCGTTAAAAAAAAAAAAAAAATTGTATTAAGTATAAAACAAAGGCGGCAAGTAAGCTATACCTCGAGAAGAAGTTGAGACATGTAGCCCACATGCCCGGCCGATGCTCCCCTTAATCCTTTGATATAGGATTCGGGGTAGCACTTTAAGAGCTCCCCGCTTAGCCGATCTTTTTTCGACCTTTAACATCTTGGGCGAAAGCAGGGGAAGACTCTTCGTCGAGTCTACGGTAGGAAGAGCCGAGGGTATGGCCGGGCCTTTGCCCTTATCCGAAAGAGGGGGAGAGTCGGTTATCTTGATGGGATGGGACGATGGCTTTTCTATCCGGACGGACTCATGTAGACCGTCCACCGACCCGCACCGTCCTAACAATATTCGGATAATACGACTCACCGGATGAAATAGATGCCGTCATAATGACTAACGACATCCGAGGCACCGGTTGGCCACCGAGCCGCCGGAGCCCGGTAGTTCTCGCACGCCGCCTCTCGGCTCCGGAATAACCAAAGCCAAGGACGACTGCGCTTAACCTCGGCCGAATCGGCCAGCATAACGTCCGGATGACCAACAGGGATCCGCCATCTCTTCCCTCTCGCCAGGGCAACAAACGAAGGCTCCTTTTTCGGGGCCTTGTCCTTGGGTGGCGGCATGTTCTTCTCCCCACCTCCTCCAGCGGAAGTCGTCTTCTCTAGCCTTTTTCTCATAAAGCCCTTGGGTTTTTTCGCGGATGGCCGGGTCAGGTGCCGCCGTAGGCCTCTTCTTAGAAGAGGACGACTTCCCAGTGGGAGCTTGTTAGTATGAGCATTTTTCCGCAAAAAATGATCAAGTTGAGATGACGGACGTCCACGAATCAAAACCCAAATCAAAAAATTGCAAAGTTCCGGACGAGAATTACCCAAAGAAGGAAGGCGTCAAACACTAAACGCCTCCTATCCTAAGGGAATCCCGTCTCGAGAAAAACTTTCGGATGCGGACGAAGTCAAGGCATAGAAGGAAAGCTTCCCAAAATTGGACGGACTAACACGACTCGTCCAAGGATAGGAGATCAATTCTTCGCCTAGCTTCGTAACTTAAAATTTCTCAGACGAGAATGGCCCCAAGAAGGTGGCCGTCCAAGCATGGATGTTTTCCTTCTTCGGGCTATCCTCGTCAAGAGTAAAGTACTATAACTCAGACGAGTATGGCTCCAAGAAGGTGGCCGTCCAAGCAAGGACGCTTTCCTTCTTCGGGCTATCCTCGTCCGCAGAAAGATACGATTATTTGGGACGAGTCCGAATGCCCCCAAGGGTAAACGTCCATGCCTCGGACGTTTTCCTTCTTTGGGTGATTCTCGTCCAAAGATTGGATGGCAATTCCGGCACGAGCGAGAATGATCCTCGTCCAAAAAAAAAAAATCTATATATATATATATATATATATATATATATATATATATATATATATATATATATATATATATATATATATATATATATATATTACCGGCGTCTCGGCCCTCTTTTCTAAGACGTCTTTTGGCATACTCCTTCCATAAGTTGTCCGTGAATTTAGACATACTTATGTCTCCCGTCCAAGAAGCTTTAAGACGCGTTCTGACCGAGTCTGCAACAAGAGGACAAAAAATTGGTTAGTCTAAGGAATTATGGACGAAGAGTTTTACTTAGGGGATTTTGAATATATACCTTTATCATTGGCCAACCGCAACCCGGCGGCCACCAAGAAGTCGTCTTGGTAAAACATTTCTTTAAAGGGTATCCAGTTAGATGGTCCCTTAAAAGAGATTGTTGGCCGGGCCTGGAGTACTCCTTTACTCTGAAGTACTCCACCACTTCTTCGTCGAAGCTATCCTCCAGGTCCAGCCAGGACTGCTTCCGCCCCGTGTTCGTGACGGACCGATTATAGAATCTATAGCTCTCAGTGGCCGAATCATTGGCCGCCTTTAAGAAGATGAAGTCGGGCTTCCAATCGTGCATTTTCGACGGCTTTCCCCAAGCCGTCATGAAGCCGGGACGGTTGCAGATGCTTAGCCAAGCCCCGTCCACGGCCCCAGGTACCTTGGCCGCATAATGGATGTGAGTGAAGGCTTGAATGGAAAGGGCTAAGCCGCGCAGCTCACAGACGGCAATGAACGTCAAGACGTTGTGCCAAGCGTTTGGAGCCAGCTGATTATGGCCGATGTGGTAGAACTGCAGTATTTGTTCTACGAATTCATGGAGAGGGAATCTCAATCCCGCGTCCAAGGCCAGTTTGTAGACGGCGAAATGATTCCTGGGAGCGCTCAGGATCGTCGCGTCTTTATTCGGAATAACAAAGGAGAAGCCCGGCATGGGCATATGGGATAACAAATAGTTAGGGTCTGGTCCGATTTTCGTCTTAGACGGACCGTTTGCTTGACGCGCGCCAGACTACCCTGCACAGGTAAAGACTGGGTCGTCTGACTTTCTCGGCCAAAACTATGAAAAAATATGTACTCGGCCAGAAGAGGCCCAACTCTAGAATGTACCGAAGAAGAAGTATCGGTTCTAGGGTCAAGACAAGCTCTTGGTCGGCTAGGATTGTTTGACGAAGAAGATTCCATTTTATTGCTTTTCTAAGAAAGAATAAAGAATAAAGAAGAAAGAAAAGAACAAAGAAACGATACCTGCTAAGAACGTCTGGACGATTCGGTGAAGAATGCTGAAGCTGGACGATCTCCCTCTCTCTCTAGAAAATTTGGAGAGCTTCTCTCTCTAGAAAAATTCGTTCAAGGTGTGAAATGATCAAATGTTTTCACACCAAGTTTATTTATAGAGGAGAAAGAAACCAGGGGCCGGCCAAGAATGACCGAGAAAGAAGGTACAACGGTCTGCATCATGACCGGTAAAACCCGAAAAAGGCGCGTCCTTTCATTCATTTCAAATAAAGCTACCTTGGGTTAAAAAGTCTTAACCGTCAGATGGGCCTAATGAAGCTACCTTTGGTAAAAGGGCCTTAACCGTCAGATGGGCCAACAGTGAAAACCCTTTTAGGGGCAAATGTTGTAGCCTAAAATCTACGGTTCCTCTTACGACACTTGGGCTCATCTGAGCCCTACATGTGTCCCTCCCTGATGAATAGAGGAAAAAGATCTACCCTTTGGGCTAGGCTCAGATTGGTTAAAAGACTACTTTTCTGGCCCAAAAGGAAATCAGAGGCCAGCCCTGTGAGGTGGCTGCATGAGAGTGGTTGATAAACCCTCTCAAATCATGGCCTGCCACGTGTCATGATCCGATTCTTCACCCAATCGAAGCCACTATTGTAGGGGCGATTTTAAGGTTTCTTCGTCATCTTGCTATCACTATAAATACCCCGAAATCGGGAGAAAGATCATTCAATGCAAACAAGGCAAAGTTACTCTCGTAAAACTACTCTCTCACTTTCTCTCTCTATCTCTACTTTCTCTTACAACTCCCGATATCCGACTTAAGCATCGGGGGGGAACCACCACCCAAACCTCCGGGGTGGGACCCTTTTTGCGAAGTTCCGGGAGTGAGCTCGGGCTTGGACTAGGTTGATTCGGACATTTGTTGCACAAGTCTCCAAGGAACAACATCTAAGGGATACTAGTTTACTTGCTAGACAAGAAAGTTCCATCTACAGCTTACTTGTTGGACAAGCGGACTAAACAATTATTATTATTTATTATTTATTATTTATTATTATTATTTATTTATTATTATTATTTATTATTATTATTATTATTATTATTATTATTATTATTATTATTATTTATTTATTATTTATTATTATTATTATTTATTATTATTATTATTATTATTTATTTATTATTTATTATTTATTATTTATTATTTATTATTAATTATTTATTATTTATTATTAATTATTTATTATTTATTTATTATTATTTATTACTATTATTATCATTATTATTTATTTATTTATTATTTATTATTTATTATTATTATTTATTTATTATTATTATTTATTATTTCTTTATTATTTATTTATTATTTATTATTATTATTATTATTATTATTAATATTATTATTAATTATTTATTATTTATTATTTATTATTTATTATTATTATTATTATTATTATTATTATTATAATTATTTATTTATTATTATTATTATTATTATTATTTATTTATTATTATTATTATTTATTATTATTATTATTATTATTATTATTATTTATTATTATTATTTATTATTTATTTATTATTATTATAATTATTATTATTATTTTTTATTATTAGTTATTATTTATTATTTAGTATTATTATTTAATTATTATTAATTATTATTATTATTTATTATTTATTATTTATTATTATTTATTATTATTATTATTATTATTATTATTTATTATTTATTATTTATTATTTATTATTTATTATTTATTATTTATTATTATTTATTATTATTATTATTTATTATTATTATTATAATTATTATTATATTTATTATTTATTATTATTATTTATTTATTATTATTATTTATTATTATTATTATAATTATTATTATATTTATTATTTATTTATTATTTATTATTTATTATTTATTATTTATTATTTATTATTTATTATTTATTATTTATTATTTATTATTTATTATTATTATTTTTTATTATTATTTTTTATTATTATTATTATTTATTTATTATTTATTATTTATTATTTATTACAGTATTTATTATTTATTATTATAATTTATTATTATTATTATTATTATTATTATTATTATTATTTAGCAAAAATAAGTTTTATTCAGCAAAAATAAGTAAAAATAAGTTCAGTTCAGCAAAAATAAGTAAAAATAAGTTCAGTTCAGCAAAAATAAGTTCAGTTCAGCCAAAATAAAATAAGTTCAGTTCAGTTCAGCCAAAACTTGTTTTCAGTCTCCTAAAAATTTAAATCTTCCGAATTTCCATTACAATTCTGTTCCCCTATTTCCTTCTCAAGTTCTCTTTCATATTTTATTCAACCATGAGCAAGATTATCCAAATTGTTCCAATTGTTCTACCATTTTCCCTCATTATGGCAAGAGGCATGGAGAAAGGTTTAAGATAGTGGAGAAAGGCATATCGATCTCTTCGAATTGGGCGAAATTTTGGAGGGTTTACAATTTCAAGAATGAGGCCATAAGGGGCAAAGAAATGGGCTAGATGTTGAGGTTGGTAGGTTTTGGAGGCCATTAGGAAGATTTTTGGGGGTGTTGGATTCTTCTTCCTGGAGATTTTGGGATGGTGATAATTTAATTATCGGTTTTTTCACCATATACCCCTGACAAATTGAAAAATTCACCATATACCCTCAATGTTCTAGATATGCACCATATACCCCTGAGTTTTCGAAAACGTTCACCATATACCCTTGACATTTTAAAACTGTTCACCAAATGCTCTTGTTGGTAACTGCCGTTAACTCACCGTTAGCTTTATTTACTATTTTGCCATTATTAACCCTAAACCCTAATTCTAATCTAACCCGAACCCTAATATAACCCTAACCCTAATATAACCCTAACCCTAATATAACCCTAACCCTAATATAACCCTAACCTTAATCCTAAGCTAACCCCAACCCCTCCCCCCTCAACCCCAATCCCGGCCCCCACCCCTCCCCCTCCTCCTCTACTCCACCACCGCCGCCCCCACCCCACCCAGCCCCCTTCCTCGTCGTCGCTCCCCACCCCCACCCTCCCCTTCCCCTTCCCCTTCCCCGTCGCCGCTCCTTCGCCACCCACTCCCCGCAATTTCCCAAGACCCCCACGCCGCATCACACCGCCATCGACCCGGCCCTCGGACGCGTCGCGCGCCGCCCCGTTTCTCTCCTCCTCCTTCGCTCTCCTCTCGCTCGATCTACTCCTTCGCTCTCCTCTCTGCGTTCGATCTTCTCTCCCGCTTAATTTTGTGTGTTTAGGGTCCGCAATTTCGTGCGTTTAGGGTCCGAGTTTGCCTGGCGTTTTTTAGGGTCCGAGTTTGCTGGCGTTTTCGATCTTCTCTCCCGCTTCATTTCGTGCGTTTAGGGTCCGCATTTTTCCCAAGCATCGAAGGGGAGGGGGAGGGGGACTTTCGAATTTCCGGGGCTACGAGGGAAGGGGAGGGGTGGGGGCTTTCAATTTTCGGCATCGAAGGGGAGAGGGAGGAGAGGGGGAAGGGAAGGGGGAGTCGACTGGGGAAGGGGAAGGGGGAGGCAGTGGGGATGGGCAACGGCGGTGGAGGGGGGGGGGGAGGGGGGTCGCGGTGGTGGAGTGGAGGGGAGGGGGGGGGGGGTCAGGTGGGGTGGAGGGGAGAGGGAGGGGTGGTGGGTCAGGGTGAGTTAGGGTTTGGGGGAGGGGAGGATGGGTTAGGGTTTGGGTAGAGTTAGAATTAGGGTTAGTATTAGGATTAGAATTAGGGATTAGGGGTTAATGATGGCAATATTGTAAATAACATTAACGGTAACCTAACGTCTGTTAGAAAAAGGATGTTTGGTGAACATTCGGAAACTTAGGGGTATATGGTGAATTTTTGAAACATTGAGGGTATATGGTGAATTTCTTGATTTGTCAGGGGTATATGGTGAAATAACCGTTTAATTATTCCTTCTCTTAGTACTTGGTAATTTCTATATTCTAAAAAATTTGATATTAGTTGTTTTTCTATTTCAATAATCTGGAATTGTGGTTAATTTTATTACTGTTTTTATTTTTTATTTTTTGGGGGGCTGTGAATTGTTCAATTATCAACTTTTGATTTTTATTTATTAATTGGGCAATTTTTGATGGTGAGTTTATGCTTGCTGAAAATTTCATTTCTCAATTTTTAATAGTCATACATGCTTGCTTAAATTTTTTTTACCTTTTAGGGCCCATAAGTTAATTTAGCACATGACTCCTAAATTATACAAGACGGTCCTGATAATAACTTTAAATCTATAATCAAAATATTCAGAAAGGAACTAAGGAGATGTGTATTATCCTTATAAATGTAAGCTTGTGACCCAAAGGCAACATGGATTGACACCACAATTGTCTTATTAGTTACTCTCTCTGTTCCAAAAATATTGCTACATTTTGACCGTGGGTATTATTCACTTGGTAACTTTGACTGTCTTTTATTTGATATACATAAGAAAAAACATAGTCATGTTGGATCTTGTTTGATTCGTCCCAATTTATATTTTTCAAATATATAATTTTTATAATTTTTTCATATATGTAACTTAAGATATTGGTCTTTAAAGTTGTATCTCGTAAACTGTGAAAAAGTAAATGTAGCAATATTTTTGAAACAGAGGGAGTATTAGTTAAAACTTCATGAAAGTTTGCCAACTAAAAATGCCAATCTTCCAATGGTAGGCCGGCTAGGCCCTACTAGTATGTGCACATGCAAAGCGTTCAAGCAACGACAAATAATACACACTTGACAACGTGTTACGTGAGTATACTTGAATAACTGAATTTGCGAATTCGGGCATTGATGATAAAATTCAGAAAACGGTAACCATCAAATTTAATGCATATGAGATACTACCTCCGCTTTTTTTTATTTGCTACATTTGTTGTCTTAGGAATGAAGCCACTACTTTAACCGATTATTTTGATTATTTTATAAGTAAAAATATAGTCATGTGTGATCTTGTTAGATTCGTCTCGACGTGTAGATTCATAATATCAAATTTTTATAATTTTTACTTAAGCGAAATAAGAGATATTAAGAGTTAAATAATGCTTTGAAAACCGTGCACAATAAATATAGCAAATAAAAAAAAGTAGAGGGAGTATGACTCTATAGCTAAGGCACGTAAACCTACCCTGCAATTTTAAAAGAGATATGGAGTTCAAAGCTTGAATATATTATATATCTAAGATATCTGAAGATGAAAAACCCATGTAGTCCATTTTAATTGAACGGTGGGGTAAAATGATCAACTACCATTGATGATCGAAAGAAGGGTATTAAGTATATTTTGCCAAGCAAGTGAAATTTTAGGATGGTACTCATAATTTGAGATCAAATTTGTCTAAATTATTAGCATATAATACTTTTAATTGCTTAATACTTCATCCGTTCCAAAATAAGTGAAACACTTGTCTCATAAAGCTCTCACATAAAGGAGATAAGTGTTTCACTTATTTTAGAACGGATGAAGTATAATGATACTACTATAACAAATTTGCACCTTCATTAAAACAATGAAGTATCCTTATTCAAAATGAGTTATATGATGAGTGTTGAACTGCTGACGAGGTGTGAAATTGTTCTTTAGAAGATCAAAAGGAAGGAGTTCGTCATAGTAGTACATCCCACTTAAACTTAGAATTTATTTTTGCTCCCTGGTTTTCGAAGGCTGATTTCTGGCAAATTAGAAAATACAATTTTTTTAAAATAAAAATCATAGTATCAACAATTATCATTTCTTAACCTCTCTGACTTTTTTTTTTCCGTAAATGGAGTTGGTCATAGGTGTACAACATTTTTGTTAAATGTCAAATACAGTACATTAGTACCACTATGACACATCATAAAACATTATAACCGTTGATTTTAAGCAATGATAGTGAAGACACCATCTCATCAAAAACTGGCCAAAACTTTAAAAAAAGTTTATTTCACAAGAATCACCCTACCAATATAGAAACCTAAAAAAATGCCATTATATATCATGTCAGATGGATTTTTTTTTCGAAATACAGTGCTTTAAATTGGTGACTTTGTTAATTACAGCTCTTTCATTTTAACTTTGTCAATTGCAGCCTTATATAAACTAAAAAAATTTAAATTGCAGCCGAAAACCATTTTTCAGGCAAAATTAGACTGAAAATAACTTCACGTGAAAATGACGTCACTTGTTTGACTAACTTAGAATTTTCAAGCAAAATTAACATGTTTGACTAAATTAGCCATTTTAAGTTGCAGCTCAAAGGCATTTTAGGCCAAATCAGCCTGAAATGACGTCACATGTGAAAAAAAGGATATCTTTGAGATTTTCGGCTAAATTTGCCTGGAAATGGCTGAGTTGCAACTTAAAATGGCAATTTAGTTAAACATGTTAATTTGGACTGAAAATTCTAAGTTAGTCAAACATGTGATGTCATTTTCAGGCTAATTTCAACAAAAATTGCTCTGGGTTGGAATTTAAATTTTTTCTGTTTACTTACGACTGCACTTAACAAAGTTAAAATGAAAGGATTGCACTTAACAAAGTTATCACTTTAAAGGACTGTATTTGGGCGTCTTTAAACAAAACCTATCATCTTTCTCATGATCCCCCAAGAAGATAAAGGTACCATGAATGCATTCGCATTTAGATGAAACAAACAAATAAAATAGAAGAAAAAAAATCAAGCAAGATGGAAACGTTACCCGACAGCCTCATGGCCCAATATCCTTGGAAAATACCCAGGAGGTTCCTTCAAAAATGAAAAATTATAATATATGATTAGAGTTTGACACATACTTCTCTATATAGTAAAATGAAAAATTATAAATAAACTAGAGTCAATATATAAAAAAAAAGCTAGTAATAATACTTTTAAGCTCCATAAGGTAAGATCGCTGTGACAAAGAGATGTACAGAGGATTTTTACGCGAACTTCATGAACACTTGGTGGAGCTACTATCACTTCTTCTATTACCAACGGTTTCCCTGCTTCCCTCGCTACAGCAGCTGCATCGTTTCATCCATCAAAATTATCAAACGGTGCGTTTAACGTAAGAGGAGAGATCAAAATCATAAACTTCAAAAAAAAAATTATGAGATTTACCTTTACAATGAATAGGCTTCCCAACTGATATGGACATGATTGGGAACTCGGAAGACTTCTGATCTTTGACTTCTGAGTTTATGGAGAGCTTCTTTATTTTATTTTAGTTTTAGAAAAAAAGAATAGTTTTACATTTACATATGAGAAGGAGAAAATTTATGTTGGGACCAGCGCCAACAAAAGAGTAGAACTGGTACATATCTTAGACTCTTGCTGAATTCCTCGACCTTATATAGTCCATCCTAAAGTGAGTTTGGACAATCATGTAGAAAAGGTTTTCCTGGAGTAACTATTGCGTATTTTAGACCCCACCCTCGTTGTTTTAAGAGAACAAATTTTTTTATGCCTATAAAGTTGCTCAAGACTTGGCAAACCCGCCAAATCTTACTCAAATGGTCCGAGTCAAAAAATCCGACTTAATAAATCTCATAATTTGAATTTAATCGAGTTAAACTCGATAAAATTTGAAGTTAACCTGAATAATTTGTATCAACTTAAACTCGCCCTGCAATTAACCTGACCTGAAATTGATCCAACACAAATTAAATTCATCCGAACATTAATGAGATACATTCAACGTGTAACACAAAAATGCTAATTGAGATAGTATGTTCTTTTTAGTGCCCTACATTGTGCCCCAATTCATTCTAATGTACAATATTGTAGAAAAGCATATACAATTGGCGACTATGACACTTGCCTCAATCATTTCGTTGAAGATTTTTCTTTTTATTTGAACTTTCACATCAATAAAGATCACCAAATTGTTGATCTTTCAACATGCAAATATTCATTTCACATTTTTTTTGTTATGATATTAAGTTTTATTTAACTCTAGAGAAGGCTAGTTTAGAACTTTTTTTTTCAGCATTTTCCATTTGACAAAAAGTTCTAATTTTTTTTAATGAAAATTTGAAATTGTAGAAGAATTAAACTCAACTAACTCCAGAAGCCCACTCAATTTACATCATGTCTAGAAATAAAAGCTTAAATAATGAGGAATGAGCAACTAAAGAAACCAACAACAAAACTAATTCAGTTAGTCTTGTAAAAGAGCGCCTATGGTTAATTTAAAATTAGGCAATGACCCAAGCCCAATATTAAGAATAGAACGGACCACCAGTCTGAACATAGTGATTAGTTTAATCTACTCAATAACAAACTTATCCATTCATTAATCACATTCTTTAATTTATTTAGTGACTAGTTTAATCCATTCGGTAAGATTGTTGGGTTGTTTTTCAGAATTGTCTATTGTAGTTCGAGATTCAAAGGAAAACAAAGGAAGGATATAATAATGATGACTAGGTTGGTGCGAGATGTCTAGGGATCTAGTTGGGTTAGAGCGAGATAGAATGGGTTTGTCAGAAAAATGTACTAGGTTTGGGTTTGTATAATGTTTTACTAAAACTAGACAGCCTATTCTAATAGTTGTCCTTCAAATTTAGAGTATTATCACATATTTTTTCTGCTATGCAACTATTTGAATTTCACACTTAAAGATACACATTTTTTATCATTAATATCTCTAATAATCTTTAGTAAGAAATTAGAAAAAGTTGGTATTATAAATATATACATTGAAACTATATGAGCAACATTTTACATAATAATAATAATATATTTCTATATTCATAAAAATATGGTCAAAAGTTAGTAATCCTTCTATGCCAAAAAGATCTAAATACTTGTTGAGACACGTAGCTATAAGTGATAAGTTGTAGCGTAGCTATCAAATATCTATATCTATCAATCTATACTAATATATTAAAAGGCGTTACTAAACAAGGAACAACGCCACGTGGCGCTCTGCTCTCCCTTAGGATGTTTTTCTCCATGTAATCCACATACAATAAAAAAAAAGAAAATGCATTATGTAAGATTTGATACCGTGACTTCAAGCTTATATAAGAAAGACTTAACCACTAAACCAAGTGATATTTGATGTTATCATTTCAAAGTAAAATATTATTAAATAAAAGTTCTTTACTCAGAAGATGTACTGCTAAAAAACTAGTTATATTATTAAAAAGTAGTTGTGATAAGAGTTGGTGTGGTTTTTTTATTGAAATAGGGAGAAAGTTGGGTTTTCTATTGATAGAGATATAATGTGGGGTAAAGGAGTGTACAAAAACTAATATCATAATTGTAGGTCATGCCAAAAATGAAACTGTTCAAATTAATTTAAAGCAAAACAAAAAAAGGAAAATGTTCGTACTATTCAGGACAAAATGGTTAGATGAATAGTGGTGTTATTTGGTGATGCTATTTGTTGTCCATATTTACTAATTGTCGCCCGTGTTTTTATATCTTTCTTTTTAGTACCACATGCCGCCACCATCATTGACAGTACCACTACCACTGCCACTGCCACCACCATCATGGTCGGTACCACTGCCACGTCCACAACTACCCCACCAGTGCCACCTCCCCTCCGTCCACCTCTTCGCTTCTTCTTCTTCTTCTTCTCCATCATCGATCGATAATTGCTCAAACAAAAAAAAAAAAATTTACCGTTCATTCCAAGAATGCCCAATTTCAAAGTTTCCACCGTAAAACCGGATGGTTCCGGCCATGCCATTTTTATTTTACAGATAAAATAAGTCCTAAAAAGAAGAAAAATATGGAATACGAATAAATATATGGGCGATTTTAGTAAACTACAAATGATAAATAACTAACAACGGTCTTAAGTTTATGGGAGGGGGGAAAGAATAAGAGGTTATATTGTGTGATGTGTGCTTGATAATGAACCATGAGTACAGTACAATATATACAATATTATAATAATCTCACTTATTTTTTTGTACCAAAAAAAAAATCTCACTTGTTTTTTGAGACTATCCCTATAACATAATTTCCCAATATTACCAAACAGTTAACCAAAATAAATCATAGCATAGTATTTTATAAGATGATAATATATCATAAAGATATGTATCATATCTTTATCATACTGTAATATTCCTAATACCATCCTATAATTGTGACGACAGTAACACGAATGTTATGAATAGAAAAAAAAATAAAGTTAAGATGACATAGATCAGTGGCGGATCTTGAAAGATTTGCTACCGGGGGACAGATTTTTCCACAATAACATATACGAAAGTATAAAATTACAAGAACATGTGAATATTACTTCCAAATCCAATGCAAAAATTAAATATAGATTATACTATAATATCGGTATAAAATAAATGTAAAAATTTGAATCTACAATAATTTAGATAGCCAAAAAAAAGCACACATGATGAATGAATAGCTTTTCAATTGGAAAAATCAAATTCAGAATTGATTCAATGATGATGGATGAATGATGAGTAAGTTGCGCCACTCATGGTCTAATTGCTAAATTGATCGTTCATGATGAGTAAGTTTAATTAGCATGTCTCGATCTAATGATGATAGATTCAAGATTCAAGATTCATAGTAGCAATTAGCAAACATACAATTACTTTTTAATTATTTTTTCAATCAAATCACATCATATGTACTATAATTGAAAAAAAAAAATCAGAATTCAGATTACCTTTTGCTGCTTTTTGTAAGTTGCAGTACGCCCAGTTACCAGTACTTGACTGGTTGCAGTCTACAGTTTCGAGGTTTTGGCTTTTTGAATTTCTCCAACGTCAACGTGTAAAGGAGAACACTAGGGAAGCGTGTGAAATTTTAGGGAACTTTTGTAAGTTACAGTGTTCCTCTGTACTGTGTCTCAATCATGCGTTTCTTTTACCAGTATTAGTAAAGTTGGGCTTTCTTCTTTGGGCCAATAAAGTAGAGACTGCATTAAAAAAAATTAAGCTACGGGGGGCCAGGCCCAGGCCTGCCCCCACTATAATCCGCCACTGAAATAGATGATCCATAATCAATAGTAGCGCCATATCAATAAGATGAAACTTAGGGTCCGTTCTGTTCAACTTATTTTAACTTATATAAGATTTTAAAAGATAAGATAAGATAAGATAAGATAAGATAAGATCAGATCAGATCAGATAAGATAAGATAAGATAAGATAAGATCAGATAAGATAAGATGTTAGACACACACAATAAACTATCTTATAAGATAAGATAAGATAAGATAAGATAAGATCAGATAAGATTTTATAGGATCTTATAAGATAAGATAAGACAAAATAAGTTGAACAGAACGGACCCTTAAATGAAGTATTAGTGGAAGAATGATCTAACCAATAAAATCTTCAAGATCAATCAAGATCTTGCATAAATCATTACTGAAATCCATTTGCACAAAAGCAGTGCCTTCGTCTTCAACTAGTTCTGGTTTAACTTGAGCAAAATCACGCTCACATTAGGTATTAGCTTCTCTTATGTAAAGCCAGACTCACATCACATGCTGGTTTTTCGGAGTGAAGCGACAATCGCATTGTTTTAAACTTCTATTTCATGACATAAGGAGAACCAAACTCTTTTCTACAGTTAAAAGAAACCAATGTCTCAGGACACCAGGAGAGCGAATAATTATATTCTCAAGTTTTGATAGGTAAGAAAATCGTGATTACGCCACACTTACAAGTATCATCACTAATACCCATACTCCAATAATAGTCCAATTCTATAATGCCTCACACATGAAATAAATGCTAAAGTTGAGATGAGATTGTTCACAAACAACTTATTCAGGATCGAACAACAATAATGCACCAAACAAAAATCTCGAAGTAGTAAAAAAATCTTTATTTTTGGAGGTAAATGATTGACAAAGTTGAAAAATAATTTAGACGTATTAGATGAATCTGGGCGGTAGATTATGATCACAGAAGCCCACCAGCCGTGGAAATTTATGTTGAAGTGTAAGATGAGTCCATTTCGGATGGCTCGAGCTTGATACCATGTTAAGTTTATGGGAGGTAGAAGTCAAGGATATTTATCAAATAAAGAAACCATATAAAAAAAGTACATTAATTGCAACATAAGATAATAATATATTATAAAGATATTTATCATATATTTACTATATTGTAATATTTCTAATAAGTGCAAAAGTTAAAATGCTGCATTTATCTAGAAATAGAGGAAGTATACAATAATTTGCACCAAATAATAAAAAAGTATAATTTCTTTTAAAAACATATAATATATTTTATGTGCATTTTAATAATCTCATATTCATGATTTTCCAAAATTAAAATTTTGTTCTCAAATCACTAGATTTTTTTAAAAAATCATTTAGAGCATTAATTCAACCTATTTATCACTCGCTGGAACTAGTTCCAAATTTCTAATCGAAGGAAAGTGGGAGAGATTATTAGAGCAACCAAGTAAAATAGTAGGCTACTGTGTACGTACTTTTTAGTTTATAGTTTGGAGAGAGAAAGTGGAGGAATGGAGATTTTGTTTAGTATATCTTGGTGAAAATAATTAATAAGATTTCACCTAATAATATATTTTCTTATTACTGGTGAAAATTCATAACTAAGACTATGTTAAGTTCACCTTATTTTTACTGATCTGATCTGATATGAACTTATATTTTCTGATCTGATCTAATCTGAACTTATTTTTTCCAATCTGATGTGATCCGAACTTATTTTTTCTAATGTGATTTGATATGAACTTTTTTTTCTGATCTGATCAGATCTGAACTTATATGATCTGATATGAACTGATCTTTTATAAAATATATTATTACTAATATTATTATTACTTTGTATTTCATTTCTAGTATTAATTTGGCGCCGTCTTTGAGGAGACGCAACAATGACTGACTGTCAATCGTCCAATGTAGCTAGAAATCGAAGTTTTCATATTAATGTTGAAGATACAGTAGATCACGAGAGACCGCCTCGAGGAAGGGATAGACGTCCGTCCATCATCAATGTCCTTGGACAAAGCCAACAACCTGTTATTCAGGAGAATCTTGAACGTCCGGTGACTGCTGCCCATCTAGAGAACGTCTTGAATGACTTTCAGACTAAGATGGCAGCAGTCGTCCAAGAACAGATCATGAACAACATGCTGTTTTTCCAAATTAATCCGGAGCCATCACCTAACAATCCAACTCCTCTTAGGGGGCGTTCCCAGGAGAATCGTCCAGGTCCAAGTCGACCTATTCGTCGGGAACCCTCTAGGAGAACGGCCAGAGAAAAGCAGCCAGAAGGTAGTAAGCAGCGAAGAAAAATGGACTGGAACCTGGTGGTTAGGACCCTAGATAATGTTCGTCCAGATGGGCATCGTATGGAAACAGATGCTAGGGAATACCTAGAGGCAAAGAAAGCTGCTGCATTACAACGGTCGGCCACTTGTTCTACACCGTACTTGAGAGACCCTCCTTTGAGGATACCATCCAGAACGGAAGGAAGAAGTCTGGGTCCTTCTCTTGTTCGTCCAAGACAAGAGAAAACGATGGTTCAGCCCATGGTCTATAGGCGTCCAGCCCCTGCAAACACTTCATCCAATCCCGTGTTGAAAGAGTATCGTAAGGAGTTCATACCCATTGAGGGACAGCTGGGAGCCCTCCGGATCAACTGGCCAACCCCATTCTCGGCCAGGATCATGGAGGCGCCCCCCTTCCCAAAGGTAAAACTCCCTACGATAGAGCCTTTTGATGGAACAACTGATCCCGATGATCACCTATCCGCTTATAAGCATCAGATGTACGTCCAAGCAGTAGATGATGCTACTTGGTGTAAGAACTTCCCGACTACTCTAAAGGGAGTAGCCATAAGCGGTTTAACAATCTTCCCCCCAATTCAGTCAACAATTTCACCGAACTCAGTTTCTTATTTACTAGTCACTTTGTTGCCAATCGGCAAGAGCAAAAAACTAGCATGCACTTGGGCAGGGTCGTCCAAGGACTAAAAGAAGCCCTTAGAAGTTTTGTTAAAAGATTCAATCTAGAAGCCCTCCAGATTCAAGATCTCAATGATGGTGTGGCCTTTGACGCCTTCATCAGGGGGTTGAAGCCAGGAAGTTTTAAGTTTGATCTTGTGAAGAAGAAAATCACCACTCTTACCGAGGCCTTGAAAGAAGCCGAAGCATTTATACACGCCACTGAAGTATGTGCTGAGGCAAAGCACCCTGAGTCCAAGAAGCCTGAAAAGGTAGCTCAACCAAAGAAGAGCAACCCTAAAAAGGCTGAGACTTGGGCTATAACCTCCACAACCACTTCGTCCAGAAGAGGCAAGAGGAAAGAATCTTAATCTTCAGCTATTCCCATTGAATTTAGCAAGGATCAAAACTCCATTCTTATGGAGATAAAGGACCAATATGAGCTAAAGGCTCCGGCTGAAATGAAGACCCCTTACAGGAATAGGGACAAGAGCAAGTAATGCTATTTTCAAAAAGACTGTGGTCATGAGACCAATGAATGTAAACACCTTAAGAGGGCATTAGAGGATTTAGCTCGAAAAGGAAAGATGAACTCATATTTGCCCCAAGGGGGAAAGAAGTTTCAGAAGAGAGACGACCGTTAGAGCAAGAAAAAGGAAAGTGAAAGCACTGATGAGGATGTTGTCCTTGTTATCTCGGGAGGATTTGCAGCTGGCGGACCAGCCAACAGGGGGCACAAAAACTATCTTAGGGAGCTCGGCCAAATTTTGTTGACAGATCAGACAAAGGCCGAGCCCTTTCCTAAAGTAGTAGTCAGTGAACAAGATCGGGGGAAGCTGAGAACCCCCCATGATGATCCCTTGGTTGTGGAGATGAAGATAGCTAACTTGAGAGTAAGAAGGATTCTAATTAACACTGGAAGTTCCACGGACATCATCAGTGTCGACTGCTTATCTAGACTGAAGTTTGATGAGAAGAACTTGGTTCCCGTCCACCACCCAATCATTGGGTTAGGGGGAGGAATAATTCATCCTATGGGGACAGTCACGCTGCCCGTCCGAGTTGGAGAGAAGGAGGCCTCCCGGACGTTGTTCATCAAGTTCCTGATCGTCCGAGACTTAAGAGCATATAATGTCATTCTTGGACGACCAACTCTGAATCATGTTAAGGCAGTGATAGTCACTCATTTGATGCTCATGAAGTTTGAATGTGATGGTGGTTAAATTGGCTCCTTGTATAGAGACCAGCAAGCGGCTAGGGAATGTTACATAACTACACTAAAACCATCATCATGGAAAGAAGACAAGCAAGACCCGGACAAAGGTCGGCGCGAAGGAAAAACGTCCGAAATTGTGAAAGACCAAGTGGCCTCCCTGAGAATGACAGTTGAAAGTCCTCAGACGCAGGTCGCTCCCTCAAGGAAAATGTCTGAAAACCTTCCTAGCAAGAAAAGAAAGTATGTGCCTGTCAAGGAAGAGCCACCCTCGTCTGAAGAATTAATGCCCATTATGGGCGTCGCCCTTGAACGTCTAGAGCCAGTGGAGGTCCCGGAAGATGTTTGTTTGGATGAAGCTCGTCCAGTTAGAACTTTGAAGATTGGATCTTCACTCTCCCCTGAGTTGAGGGGCATTTTGATTAGCTTGCTCAAAGAATTTCAAGATGTATTTGCCTACTACGTTGAAGAAATGCTAGGGATTGATCCAGAGATAGCAGTCCATCGGCTAAACGTTGACCCAAGCTTAAAACCTGTTCGTCAGAAGAAAAGACACTTGGGACCAGCCAAAGACCAGGCGGTCGACCAAGAAGTTCAGAAGTTGTTGGAATCTCGGTTTATCAAAGATACTTACTATCCATATTGGATAGCTAATGTGGTCATGGTACCAAAACCCAATGGCACATGGAGAATGTGCGTGGACTACACTGATCTTAACAAGGCCTGTCCTAAGGACAACTTCCCTTTGCCTAAGTTAGATCGGCTGGTAGATTCCACGACCGGCCATGCTTTGTTGAGCTTTATGGACGCTTATTCGGGATTTCACCAAATACCCATGTGGCCGGGAGGACCAAAATAACACGTCCTTCATCATGGAGAAAGGGTTGTATGGCTGGCTGAGGATGCCTTTTGGCCTCAGGAATGCTCCAGCCACTTTCCAAAGACTGATCAACACGGTCTTCTAGCCATAATTGGGGAGGATCATGGAGGCATACATAGATGACATGTTTGTAAAAAGTCAGCAAGAAAAAGACCATGTTGGTGATTTGAGAGAAACCTTTGAAACTCTCAGAAAATACAAGCTAAAATTGAACCCTAAAAAATGCATTTTTGGTGTGTAGGGGGGAAGTTTTTAGGTTTCTTAGTAGATCGAGGGGAATAGAAGCCAATCCCGAAAAGATCCAAGCTATTCTAGACATGAAGCCTCCGTCCAAAATCAAGGAAGTACAACGCCTGACGGGTTGCCTAGCTGCCCTTGGACGATTCTTGTCTAAGTCAGGAGATAAGTGTCATCATATTTTCGCTACTATCAAGAAGAAAGCCAAGTTTGAGTGGACAGCAGACGGCGAACATGCACTTCAAAAAGTCAAAGATCACCTTCGTCGGTTACCTAGGTTGGTCGATCCGGTAGGGGGGAAAAACTATTTGTATACTTGGTCGTGTCTCCTCAGGCCGTGAGTGCTGTTCTGCTGGCTGAAAGAGAGTCCGTGCAAATCCCAATATACTTCGTGAGTCATGTGCTCAAGGACGCGGAATGTAGGTACACCCCGATCGAGAAGTTTGGGTTGGCACTCGTCATGGCCAGCAGAAAGTTGAGGCCTTATGTCTTGGCTCACAGTATACTAGTCTACACCAACCAACCTCTGAAGCAAGTCTTACAAAAGATGGAAGCCGCTAGACGAATGCTGAAGTGGGCTGTTGAACTAAACATGTTTGACATATCCTTTGAACCAAGGAAAGCTATTAAGGGGCAAGCTTTGGCAGATTTTATAGTTGAGCTCACTCGGCCAACTATAGAGCCAATATTTGATCCAGCCGAAGGAAGGAAGCACTGGACGCTCATGGTAGATGGATCATCCACTGTTAATGGATGTGGGGCAGTATTCGTTTGCCAATCTCCAGAGGGAGATAAATTTGAATATGCACTAAGGTTCCAATTCCAAGCGTCCAATAATGAAGCTGAATATGAAGCACTTCTGGCTGGGATCAAGATGTGCAAGGCGGGCCGGGCTTTAGAGATTGAGGCCAAATCGGACTCTCTCTAGTCGTCGATCAAGTCAATGGAGATTTTGAATGTAAAGAAGCGTCAATGAGCAAATATATGCGTCTGATCAAGGATGAGATTGAGCCCCTAAAACGATTTGTTCTCGACCAAGTGTCAAGGTCAGAAAATCATCAAGCAGATGCTCTCTCAAAATTGGCCAGCTCAGCTGACTATGATGCACCAAGAACAGTGTTTTGGGAAGTTAAACCAAAAAAGAGTATTGACTAAGAGCAAGTCATGTTTCTTAGCTGAGGGGCAGGTTGGATGGATCCTATCATAGAATTCAAGAAGACAGGACGACTACCTTCAGATCCTGTAGAGGCTAAGTACGTAAAAGCCCGAGACAAGTGGTTTGAGTTGTGGGATGAAACTCTCTACAAGAAATCATTCAATCGTCCTCTTCTTAAGTGTATCACCAGGGAAGATGGACTAGAATTACTAAAGGAACTCCATGAAGGAGCTTGTGCATCCCACATTGGGGGAAGAGCATTGGGGGAAAAAGCTTTAAGGACTGGGTATTACTGGCCTACCTTAAAGGAAGATGCTCTTGCTTATGCAAAGAAGTGCGCCAGTTGTCAGAAACATGGAAATCTACATCAGAAGCCGCCCAATTACTTAACTCCTATCTTGTTCCCACTTCCTTTTGCCAAATGGGGCATGTATATTCTGGGACCTTTCCCTGTGGCCCTCTGGGCAAAAGAAGTTTGTAATCGTAGCTGTGGACTACTTCACTAAATGGATAGAGTCTGAAGCCATGCGGGGTATAACAACGAATGATGTCAAGGGCTTTATTTGGAAGAACATTATAACTCGGTTTGGCATGTCGCAGTTGGTACGACTATCGCGTGTCTACCAAAAATAAACCTAACTCGAACCTCCTAATAATGTAGTAGGGTAAGCTAAGGTCGATCCCACAGAGAATTGGGTTTATCTTATTATTTCTTATGTTAGTTAAAAACCCCTGTTTTTTTTATAGAATATATGAACTAACCAAGTGCTATAAAAATTACTACTATAAAGATGAAGGTAAAATATCTACTAATTAACTGAACTAAGCAAGAGATAATCAAAGATACTAAAATAGGGATCGGGAGATATATATTGGTATTGGAATATTAATCGATCATTGAACTAATTAAATCACGCATATACTTTGACATTAACTCAAGAATGCAGGTAGACACTCTAAAGTTTCTAAATTGCAAATAAACCAAACAAGCTCTTGGAATATTGTCTAACTAATTAATAATCTAGAACAAGCTCTCTAGACTCGATTAACTAGCAGCATTAAAACTGTAGAAATAGTTAACTTAAGCCACAATCTCACAAGCTCGGATTGTGCAACTTAAAAGATTGATAATCTGAGGTATTATGACAAGTTTTAGTCACTAATCAAACACCTAGTTGCTACAAACGGAATTAACAAGGACAATTACGTATCACAAGTCAAGTCCTAAGCAATAAAACTAGCAAATTACACAAAGATGGCCAATCTAAAGTATAATCACACTAGTTCTAAACAATAACACAGACTATCAATCCAACCAAAGCATAGACATGAACAATTAAATATCAAAAATCAAAACTTTGACATTCTCACAATTCAATAATCCAATACTAAATATATCTCCCTACCCTAAAGAGATTTAGCCTAACATATTAAGAACAAAACTAAGACTAAGAATAAAAATAAGAAGAAACAAATAATCCATAGTTAAATCTAAAAACTGTAAATAAATCATATAATTCAAAGTTCTAATACTAATTATACCAATAACTTAAATTAGCAAATCAATTAATTGTAGCAAGACAAATTCGTTGTTGCTATACTGTAAAGAATCGCTGATGCTACCCACTGTTGTCTGTAATCTGATGCTGCGTACTGGTGTTGTTCTTCTACTCCTCTAATTCGTTGCTATGCTGTCCACCTCCTTCCTCTTTATTTCAATGCTGCGTCGTCCTCTTGTTCTTCGCTTGGCTGCCAGCCCTTTTCTAACTTCAATTTCCTCTCTCACTTCATATGGTCAACTCTTGGTTTTTCTTTTTGTTCCCAAAACCTAACTTTTCTCATTTTCTTTTGGGTTGCCTATTTTTCACTCCACAAACTAACTGGTCTCTTTTTTCCTCTTCATCAAATCACACGCACAATAAAGCCCATGTGACATTCTTTTAAATCACTCACAAAACAAGCCCAAATAAGAGAGAGACAAAATGGGCTCTTTAATCCAATTGCAAATTCGTTGCTCAAATCATCTTCCTGTAGACAGATAAATAAAATAGTAGTAACCCGTGTCTCGGAAGAAAAATAACTTAAAACTCCTTGTAAAATATAAAACTCAATATTAAATTAAGGGTTTAAGATAACAAAAATACACACTTTTATGACCCTATCAAACTCCCCCAAGCTAATATCTTGCTTGTCCTCAAGCAAAGACATGAAATAGAAGGAAAGTTCAATTCTTGAAAAAGGGATGAGATTTAGCAAAACACGATAACACCCAACAATAGCATCAAACTAGCATATATGCAATCAATGAACTCTTTAGGCCACTTACAAATTCTATGAATCAATCATAAGTTACGTATGCTAAATAGTTGTGAAACAACCTCAAAGATCATTAGGACTTTAATCATGGATGTAATGGGGCTAAGGTAAAGGAAGGCGTGGAAAATATTCAGGAAAGTGGTGGTAAAAACTCTAAGACTAGTAGAGCGAAGCGGCACCACAAACATTATACATAAACACACCAACTTTATTAACTTGATAAACCATCTCACTAAGTTTCATGACTCTAAATGTTACGTCTTTGTCAAGTAGCTCTTGTAACGAGATTTCAACTAGTGACTCCCGGTCCAATTGGCCCAAGGCACTAGGCATGAAAATACCCCAACGAGTCTACTCACTCGAGCTACCTAAACAAAACATATAAACACCACACGTACATATTTGGGCTCAATTTTTTTTCATATTCTGTTTTTTTTTCTTCTTGACATCAGAATCGTTTCATATTCTGTTTTTTTTTCTTCTTGACATCAGAATCGTTTCATATTCTGTTTTCAGATGTTTCAACTTTATCTTTCACTTTTGTTTTTCCATGCCCAAACATTGGTACGCAGAGCCTTCAAAATATGAAACTTTTTTTTTTCAACATATAAACATCACCACTCAATTATGACATATTCCACTTAACAATTACAAATGCTCTACTAATCTTAGAGAAAGGTAAAACACTTGTTTTTCTGGTAAAAGTTTATTTTGTGAGTGTAACATGAAAATAAGCTAACAAAGCTCGAAGTTGGCTCACTAGAGAAAAATGTCATTGGTAGGCTTTTTGGCTCAATGTGGTGGTTCAACTTAAATGCCTCAATCATCTCTTCTTTTTCACTTCACTACACAAATAGCTTTAGCAAAACGATTGAAAATTCACAGAGTTAGGACTTTTAGAAGTTCATACAAAGGCATATACACAAATCCAAACACTAAAGTCAAATATAATGGAGCTAAGTTTTGCAAAATTTCGGCAAAGATCTCCCCAAAAAACCAAACAACTAATAGTTGTTTTCAACCAAAAAAAAAAAAAATCATACCAAAATTTCAAAGACAAACATTTTCAACACAACCACACATTCTCCATAAATTCAAGCATGATTCCTCCCCCAAGCTTAGATCACACATTGTCCTCAATGTGGGAAAAAGAAAAAAGAAGAGAAAAAGGAAAGGAGTAGAGCTCACCTGGATTAAAGAATATGTTGAACTTCGAACCTTTCTCCCCCAAGCTTGAAGCACATGACCGAGTGTAGTTGGTGCCGAAGTACATGACAGAGTTTCGTTTGTGTCTTTGTGAAGTGCAGACGAGGAAGTATGAGGTCACTACGGATCATCGAGCACACTGTGTAATGAAACAAGCTGCAAGTTTCGGCAATGCCGCCGATGCTCTTTACATATAGCTGCCATAGCCATGGCTGTACCATTCGGAACCGAATGTCGTCCCTCCCCAAGCTTGGACGACCGGGAAGTGTTGATATCGAATGCAAAGAGAAGATGTTCCCGACCGGGATAAAGAAAACCATATGAGTATCACTAAACACAACAGAGGTGTCGGGGAAAAGAAACAAAGAAATAAAAGACTAATCCCTACAAAACAAAACAAAATTGAATCTAACTAAAGAGGATGGATAGAAATCCTAGAATGAAAAAACAAAACTCACATAACCTAAGAAAAGAAACTATTTATGTTTTTTTTTCTCATAAAAAGAAGTAAAATACGGAATAAAAAGAGGAAAAAAAAATATAAAATTAAGAAGAAAAGGATCATGGAAACATGAAACTTGGGTTGCCTCCCAAGAGCGCTTCATTTAACGTCGTTAGCTTGACGTCTTTCATTCTCACTTAACCCGCATCAATCGGGTTAGCTAATTTCCCATCAAATTCATATTGCTCTTCATATGCCCAAGTGGAGTAACTAGTGGCTTTTTTCTGCAAAATGCATGCACTTGACAAGCAATCACATTAGTAGCACAAGCAACATTAACATCAACTGCATTTTTCAGTGAATCAAAAATATTATAGCTAACAATTTCTCCATCAAACTCCATGGAAAGAGCCCCTGCTCGAACATCTATCTTAGTTTGGGAGGTGTTAAGAAACGGTCTCCCTAATAAAATTGATGTATGAAGAGAAGAATTATTGTTATCCATATCAACAATGTAAAAATCTGTCGGAAACACTAAACTATCAACTTGTACTAAAACATCTTCCAATATTCCAGATGGAGATGTATGAGAACCATCAGCTAACTGAATAATACCGTGAGTTTTCTTCAAGGGAGGTAGATTGAGAGCCTTAAAAATGGATAATGGCATGACATTTATCGAGGCTCCTAAATCTAACATAGCCTTTTCAATTCTCATATGTCCTATGCTACAAGAGATAGTGAAGGAACCTGGATCCTTGCATTTAGGAGGGAGTTTACCTTTTACACTATCACAAATGTTCTCTTGTATACTCACCATCTCATCTCGTGTAGATATATGTTGCGTGGGGACAACATCAAGGTGCTCTTGGAGTTGTTCTTGCTCCAGATCTTGGCACAACAACCTGCAAGGAAAAGGAAGACGGTCATACTTAGGATCAAAATAAAATGTTTCTCTCACCTTAGAAAGTTTTTCCTCTGAATGACTTTTGATCTCTTGCTCCTCAATATCCTTCTGTGAGCTACACATTTGCTCACCAATTAATGTGATTGAGCTTACATTCTCCCTCGGGTTCCTCTCCGGTTGGCTAGGTAATTTGTTAGAACTTTGCGTTTGCAATTTGCCTACGATTTCACCTAACCGAGACACTTGATTCTCTAGGTTCTTCAAACCACTCCTTGTTTCTTGTTGAAATTGGAGAGTGTTAGTAGCCAAACTTTTCACTATCTCCTCCAATGACATACCACTTGATTGTTGTTGTGGAGGTCGAGACAGTATTGGGGCGATACGGTGGCCGCAAAGAGGGAAAACCATGTGGAGAGTGGAATCCTTGCTGCTTGGAAGCTTCTTTGGTCCGAAATTGAACCGCCTCCATTTTGTTGCCCATGAAAATCTCCTACAAAGATGAACTTCTTTGCTCAAATGTTTTTCCACCATCATTTTCTCCATTAAAGATGTAAGATTTGCTACTTGTTGCTCAAGCTTAGAATTACCTTCCTCCTTTACCCGATGTGATGAAGTTGAATATCGGTTCCTACACCCAAAATGCGAGAGAATTAGCGACCATGTTTCCTAAGAGTTTCATTGCCTCTGCTTTGGTGTCTTATCACCTAGTGATCCACCACTTGTTTGCGTCAACCATGCTTTTATCATTGTACGTTAACCCTTCCGTGAAGTACCGAACTAGTAGTTGCTCACTAATCGATGGTTAGGACGGCTATTGCATAACTTCTTGAAGCGTTCCCGGTATTCATGAAGTGTCTCTGTGTCATCTTGCCTAATCCCGCATATATCCTTCCTAATGTTGGACGACAAAGATGTTTGGGAAGTACTTTGCTAAGAATACCTTTTGCATTTCAACCCAACTAGTGATAGATTGGGCGGGTAGATCATAAAGCCAATCTCTAGCAAATCGAGATAAAGCAAACGGAAATGCCTTCGGTTTGAGTTTATCAAGTGTAACTCCAAGGTTTCATTGCGGAACAAGCTATGTGAAATTCCTTCAAAAACTTGTTCGGATCGGTCATATAAGCGAGAACCTAAAGAGTTGGTATTACGAAAACCCGAAAAAGTAGGTAATGCTCGTAGTAAACCGAGGCTTGATCTCACACTCGGTCTCCCTCATCTTCATAGACAATGCACAACAAGTTTGGATCAAAAATAGGAGCCGCTAGCTCCTTTAAAGTGTGCACCATCTCAAATTTAGCTTCTTCTTCCTCCTCGGAAAATGAACTTTCACTAAGAGGAAGTGGAATACGACACGCTTCCTCAAGTTGTTGAAATGGGGTGAGAGAATGAAAGTTGAATGGAGGAATTATAAGTCCCTTGTTACTTGCCGCAAATGCTCTTAACCTTTTGTGCTTTAAGTTTCATCAAACATTCACAAACAAAGAACACGAGAACTTGGAGGAACGTTAGTAATGAAGGTTAGTGAGAAAAATTAGTGAAAACACAAAAAATACTAAAATAAAACGCCATTCCCCAAGAACGGCGCCAAAATTTGGTACGACTATCGCGTGTCTACCAAAAATAAACCTAACTCGAACCTCCTAATAATGTAGTAGGGTAAGCTAAGGTCGATCCCACGAGAATTGGGTTTATCTTATTATTTCTTATGTTAGTTAAAAACCCCTGTTTTTTTTATAGAATATATGAACTAACCAAGTGCTATAAAAATTACTACTATAAAGATGAAGGTAAAATATCTACTAATTAACCGAACTAAGCAAGAGATAATCAAAGATACTAAAATAGGGATCGGGAGATATATATTGGTATTGGAATATTAATCGATCATTGAACTAATTAAATCACGCATATACTTTGACATTAACTCAAGAATGCGGGTAGACACTCTAAAGTTTCTAAATTGCAAATAAACCAAACAAGCTCTTGGAATATTGTCTAACTAATTAATAATCTAGAACAAGCTCTCTAGACTCGATTAACTAGCAAGCATTAAAACCGTAGAAATAGTTAACTTAAGCCACAATCTCACAAGCTCGGATTGTGCGACTTAAAAGATTGATAATCGAGGTATTATGACAAGTTTTAGTCACTAATCAAACACCTAGTTGCTACAAACGGAATTAACAAGGACAATTACGTATCACAAGTCAAGTCCTAGCAATAAAACTAGCAAATTACACAAAGATGGCCAATCTAAAGTATAATCACACTAGTTCTAAACAATAACACGTACTATCAATCCAACCAAAGCATAGACATGAACAATTAAATATCAAAAATCAAAACTTTGACATTCTCACAATTCAATAATCCAATACTAAATATATCTCCCTACCCTAAAGAGATTTAGCCTAACATATTAAGAACAAAACTAAGACTAAGAATAAAAATAAGAAGAAACAAATAATCCATAGTTAAATCTAAAAACTGTAAATAAATCATATACTTCAAAGTTCTAATACTAATTATACCAATAACTTAAATTAGCAAATCAATTAATTGTAGCAAGACAAATTCGTTGTTGCTATACTCTGTAAAAGAATCGCCGATGCTACCCACCGTTGTCTGTAATCCGATGCTTTGCGTCTTGGTGTTGTTCTTCTACTCCTCTAATTCGTTGCTATCTTTGTCCACCTCCTTCCTCTTTATTTCAATGCTTTGCGTCGTCCTCTTGTTCTTCGCTTGGCTGCCAGCCCTTTTCTAACTTCAATTTCCTCTCTCACTTCATATGGTCAACTCTTGGTTTTTCTTTTTGTTCCCAAAACCTAACTTTTCTCATTTTCTTTTGGGTTGCCTATTTTTCACTCCACAAACTAACTGGTCTCTTTTTTCCTCTTCATCAAATCACACGCACAATAAAGCCCATGTGACATTCTTTTAAATCACTCACAAAACAAGCCCAAATAAGAGAGAGACAAAATGGGCTCTTTAATCCAATTGCAAATTCGTTGCTCAAATCATCTTCCTGTAGACAGATAAATAAAATAGTAGTAACCCGTGTCTCGGAAGAAAAATAACTTAAAACTCCTTGTAAAATATAAAACTCAATATTAAATTAAGGGTTTAAGATAACAAAAATACACACTTTTATGACCCTATCAGCAGTCCATCGTCTTTGATAATGGTCCACAGTTTGAAATGCCTAAGCTGAAAGATTGGTTGGCAGAAAGGGAAATCAAAGCTCACTTTGCTGCAGTCGCCCACCCACAAGCCAATGGGCAAGTAGAGTCATTCAACAAAATCCTATCAAACGACATCAAAAGAAAGACGGACAATGCCAAGGGACTATGGGTTGAAGAACTACAATTGGTGTTATGGTCTATCAGAACCACGGCCAAAAACTCTACAGGAGAGACACCCTTCATGTTGGTCTATGGTACTGAAGCCGTCTTGCCCATTGAGATTGAAGAACCCACCCTGAGAGTCATGCTGTACACAGAAGAAGTCAACTGGGTTGTCTTGCGCACGGCCTTAGACCAAGTACCAGAGGTCAGGGGCAATGCTCTGCTAAGAATGCAATTGTACAAGCTGCGAATGGCTCGGGACTTTAACAAGAGAGTCGCTAGACGACCACTCAAGGTAGGGGATTTGGTTCCAAGGAAGATGGAGGCTGTTGGACGAGCTAAGGAGCTTGGTAAACTGACACCAAACTGGGAAGGACCCTATCTGATCGTCCTGGAAGTGCGAAGTGGAACTTTTCGTCTCCAAGACATGGATGGACGACCAATACAACGCACTTGGAACTCAGATACATTGAAGAAGTACCACATCTGACTCAGACAATCGGCAAGAATTCGGAAGTAGTTTATAATCCCAAACAAGTGCCACGACACAAAAAAGAGAATTAGAAATGTATATATGTATCTTGACACTTAGTCAAGCAAAATTCATATAATACAATTTCTACTTTCTCCCTATATTGTTCCTTTATTTTCTACTAAGTTGTTCACTTTGGGGCATTTTTACCACCAGTTAGTCTAGTGGTCTAAAAGTGACATTAACTTGGCCAAAATTACACAGATCAATAAAACGTCCAAAGTAAAAGATAAACAATGTACATCACAACAGGGAAAAACCATTTCTCTGACGCACATTGCATCCTCAAAGAGACCGGCCAAAGTGTAATAGACTAAAAAGGTATATCACACATCTGGTTAACCAAATAATGATAGTCTCTAGTAAGAGAAACATCATGGTTCCTAAAAGGAAGCCGACCAGAAATAAGCAAGCCTTAGTAAAGGAATCTTACTTTCAAATGCAAGGTCAGCTAAGTAGTAAAGACCCTAGTAAGGGCTCACTACTTCAAGACGAGCATTGCTTCCTCAAGGAAGCCGGCCAAAACATAGTCCGTCCATAAACAGCAAAATAAAAATTGCATATAAGAATCTTAGCTCGTCCTAAATGTAAGATTTTATGGTGGCTCGGCTAAAATTGGCCGCTCTCCTTCTTGGTACAAAGCTCGCCCAGAGTACAAGGACGAGCTCAGCCCAAGAAGGGGGGGGGAATGTACAGCTAAAACCTATGGAACTTTTAGGACGAGTCAAGTACGAAGGCTGTCTGGAAAGCAGGACGAGCCACAATTATACTTAGCTTCTTTGAGGAAAGTATGAAGATCGTCCAAAGACAAGGACGAGACTCACCCTTTCCTTAACGAAGCTTGAAGGCTGTCCGAAAAGCAGGACGAGCCACAATTGTACTTGGTTCAAGGAAAGTTTGTAGATCGTCCAAAGACAAGGACGAGACTCACCCTCTCCTGGACTAAGCTCGAAGGCCGTCTGAAAAGTAGGACCAGTCTCTTTTATACTTAGCTCATTTGAGGAATGTTTGAAGGTCGTCCAAAGACAAGGACATGATGCATATTTTGCTCAATTAAGTTGCAAGGACGTTCAAGAAGAGTTGGACGAGTCTTAGTTATACTTAATGAAAATTCAAGCATTGATAGAAGCAAAGACAAGCATTGTTAAGAAGATAATTTCATTATATACCCGTCAAAAGATGCCTACAACCTAGTCTAAAACAAAAAGGAGACTAAAGCTACAACGGTGAACAAGCCAAGAAACTTAGAAGAATAAACCTAAAACTAGGTACTTCATTCGGCAGGAGTTTCTTAGTCGTCCTCAGGAGTCTCTTCCTCATCATCAACCTCTTCGTCTGAGGAGTCAAGGAAGGTAGGAGGCTCGGCAGTAGTCACCATTGCCCGGTGAACGCTTTCCTGAAACTCCAGGCGGCGCTCAAAGCGGGGAACTTCTTGAGGCGCCGCCAGCATCTCAAAGGCCTTGACAGCCCAGTCCTTGGAAGTCTCAATGACCTGAGCAAGGCCTTCCTTAGCGTCGCTGTAGGCCTGCTCCACCTCCCCTTTCAGCCGAGCATTCTTCGCCCTTAGAAGGATATTTTCCTTTCAAAGTTGAACAACGGCCAGGAGAGCTGTATTCCTCTCCTCCTTCAGTTCGGTCGAAACAACGTCCAAGTTGATCTGCCAGAGATCCTTCTCGTTAAGAAGTTCGTTAATCTTGATGAGGTAATTTTTGTTGTTAGCCTCCAGTGTGGCCGATCGTTTTTCCCAGGCCTCCCTTGATTGGCGGTGAAGAGTCTCCGCCATCTGAATGTCATGCATGGCCTTGTCGCCAGCCGTTGTAGCTTGATGGACGAGATGCTTATTTTCTTTCCTAAACTCTCTCGCCCACTCCTCAGTTAAAATGCTATGAGCAAGAAGCTGAAATAACAAAGATCAAGCAAGTCAGTAGACGAGTTACAAAATAAATAGAAATCGTTACAAGTACAAAGACGAAAACGACCGGACAATGTACCTCGGTAGCAAGTTGTGACATGTAGCCCACATGCCCAGCTGATGCTCCCCTCAAGCCCTTTATGTAGGACTCAGGGTAGCACTTGAACAGCTCCTGCTTAAGCCGTTCACGCTCAGCCTTTGACATCTTTGCAAAGGTAGTAGAAGACTCCTCGTCTGAGTCCACGACAGGAGTGGCTGAAGCTGGAGCAGGTTCTTTACCCTTATCTGAAAGAGGGGGGGAGTCAGTTCTCTTGATAGGGATGACTATTGCTTATCTGTTGGACGGACTCATTGAACGTCCACCGACCCGCAGCGTCCTAACTATGTTAGGATAATATGACTCACCCGAAGATAGGGACGCCGCCCTAATTGATTGCGCCATTTGGGAGACCAGCTTGGCAACCGAGCCGCTGAAGGCTGGTCTGTCATTAGCGGTCGAGTCTGGCTCGTGAACCACCAACGCTAGAGCAGAGTCCGGCTTAACCTCATATTGATCAGTTGTATCCAACTGATCAATAGGAACAGAGTCCGACTCTTTCTCTCCCATGGCTGGGGCATCGGTGGACGGCTCCTTCATCAAAGCCTTGTCCTTGGGAGGATGGATAGTCTTCCTTCCAACTCCCTTACCAGACGGGGTTGCTTTCTCAGTTTTCCTCTTCACAAAGCTCTTAGGCTTTTTGGTCGGAGGCTGATCACCAGCCGCCGCTAGCCTCTTCTTAGACGAAAAGGACTTCCCGGGCGGGGCCTTGTTGGTCAAGGCATTTTTCTGCACAAATAAACAAAGTCAGAAGAATGATCGTCCGAAGAAGAAAAGGCTAATAAAATAAGTTGACGCCCCCTGATTGCTAAAGGAAGCTTCGTCAAGAGCCAGCATCAAGTTCAAAACGAGGATGGATCGAAGAAGGAAGCCGTCCAAGCATGGGGACGCCTTCCTTCCTCAATGGACCCTCTTCCAAAAATCCAAAATCCAAGATCAAAGGATTTCAGACGAGGATGGATCGAAGAAGGAAGTCGTCCAAGCATGGACGCCTTCCTTCCTCAATAGACCCTCGTCCAAAACAAAGATCAAAGGATTTCAGACGAGGATGGATCGAAGAAGGAAGTCGTCGAAGCATGGACGCCTTCCTTCCTCAATAGACCCTCGTCCAAACAAAGATCAAAGGATTTCAGACGAGGATGGATCGAAGAGGGAAGTCATCCAAGCATGGACGCCTCCCTTCCTCAATGGACCCTCGTCCAAAACTAAGATTAAAAGATTTCAGACGAGGATGAATCGAAGGAGGAAGTCGTCCAAGCATGGACGCCTTCAATCCGCAATGGACCCTCGTCCAAAGCTTCAAGATCCAAGGATTTTAGACGAGGATGGGCGAAGGAAGCCGTCCAATCCTGGACGACTTCCTTTTGCAAGGGACCCTCATCCAAAATCCAAAGAACAAAAGGAGGCCGGCCATGTGTGGCCGTTTTCCTTCCGTAAAAGACCCCGTCCAAAGCAAAAAATGTGCTTTCAGACGTCAAAAAAAAAAATTATTATTATTACTGGAGTTTCAGCCCTCTTTTCAGTGCTTGTCTTGGCGAACTCCTTCCACAAGTTATCAGTAAACTTGGACATACTAATATCGCCCGTCCAAGATTTTCTGAGAAGTGCTCTGACTGACTCTGCAAAAAAGAAATGAAGGGGTTAGTTAGATACACATTTTGGACGGGGCTGTTTACTTAGAAGTTTTGAAAATATACCTCTATTCTCGGCCAACCGCAAGCCAACGGCGACCAAGAAGTTATCGTCATAAAACATCTCTTTGAAGGGAATCCAGTTAGCTGGCCCTTTAAAGGATGTGTGATTTGGTCTGGAATACTCTTTTATTTACAAGTATTCCATCACCTCCTCGTCAAATCTATCCTCTAAGTCCAAAAAGGATTTCCCTTGTCCAATATTCATGACGGCTTGGCTATAAAAACGGTACCCCTCAGTGGCAAATCGTTGGCCGCTTTTAGAAAAATGAAGTCGGCTTTCCAGTCATGCATCTTCGAAGGCTTGCCCCAAGAGGTAAGGAAGCCAGGGCGGTTGCAGATGCTGAGCCAAGCTTCGTCCATTGTCCCGGAAACCTTAGACACATAATGAATCTGAGTGAAGGCCGGGAGAGAAAGGGCCAAGCCGCGCAATTCGCATACGGCTATGAATGTTAGAATGTTGTGCCAGGCATTGGACGCCAGTTGGTTGTGGCCGATGTTGTAATGCCTTAACACCTGCTCGACAAAGTCGTGGAGAGGGAACCTTAAACCCGCGTCCAAAGCTAGCTTGTAGACGGCGAAATTGTTCTTGGGAGCGCTCAAAATTGTAGCGTCCTTATTGGGTATGACGAAAGAAAAGCCCGGCATGGGCATAACAGTGGATAAGTAGCTGGGATCAGGGCCGATTTTTTCTAACCACCTATGGTTGACTAAAATAAAGCCAGGATCAGAGAGGGGACCTAAACGTCTCCTAATTTCAGACGAAGTAGTGGAGGGATCGTCCGATTCTTCAACAGTGCTGGAGTCACACTCGTTATTGCCTTCACCGACTTCCTCCATATTGATCTCCCTACCAGACGGACTGGGTTCGGGATTAGCTTCAAGGTTTTCTTCCCCACTATGGTTAGGGGAAGTAGGCCCGGCCAATGGCTGAGCACTTTGGGTCTCCCTCGTCTCATCCGGAACTCGTCCAGTAGATTCCTCCATTTCAGAGCTATATGAAGGGAGAATTATTCTTCGTCTTAGATGGGCCGTTTGCTTGACGCGCGCCAGATTACCCTGCACAGGTAAAGACTGAGTCGTCTGACTTTGCCGGCTAAAACCATAAAAAAAATATATTCGGCCAGAATAGGTCCTACTCTAGAATGTGCCGAATAAGAAGTACTATCGGTTCTAGTGTCAAGGCAAACTCTTGATCGGCCAGGATTATTTGACGAAGAAGAGGAATCCATTTTATTGATTTTTAAAGAAAAAATAAAGAATGAAGGAAAACAAAAAAAGAAAGAAAGGATACCCGACGAAGCGCTTGGACGAGTCGGTGAAGAAAACGAAAACTGGACGATCTCACTCTCTCTCTAGAAAACAAGAAAATATGTAGAGCCTCTCTCTCTCTAGAAAATTTCTCTCAAGGTGTGAAATGATTGAAGTAAGGACAAAAGGGCATATATATAGGGGGGGTGAAAAACCTTCTAGATCGGTTACAAAATGACCGGTTATTATTAAACCGGTGACCGGCAAAGCCCAAAAAATGGCGCGTCTTTGCCTCTTTTTTGAAATTGAGGTAACTTCCTCAGGTAAAAGGGTATTAACCGTCTTGGGGCCAACCGTAAAAACCCTTTTAGGGGCAAATGTTGTAGCCTAAATACTCAACGACTCTCTTGGAGACACCTGGATCCATCAAGATCATACACGTGTCCCATCAAAGGAAGTCAAACAGTATGATTTAACCACTGGGTTTTATTCAGAGGGAAGTAAAAGCCCACCTTTTGGCCTAAAGGTATCCAGGGCCCAAATCCCTAAAATGGCTGCTGGTGATTGGTTGATGATCAACCCCCAATCATAGCCTGCCACGTGTCATGATTTGATTGCCTAGCCGATCAGGTGCCCCTATTCTAGGGTAACCTAGAAGGGCAACAGTCATATCACAAACACTATAAATACCCCTGAAATCAGGAGAAAGGTAATTCAATTTGAACAGTGTAAACTTACTCTGTGAGAATACTCTCTCACTTTCTCTCTCTATCTCTACTTTTCCTTCTCACTCCTGATACATGACTTAAGCTTCGGAGGGGGAACCACCACCCAAACCTCCACAGTGGATCCCTTTTTTGCAAGTTTGGAACGGAGCTCAAGTTCGGACTTACCAGATTCAGACATCGGTGCACAAGTCTCCAAAAAAAGAACATCTTAAGGGAAAATAGTTTACTTGCCAGTCAAGAGGACTAAACAACTAGATTTTTAAAAAAAATCATTTAGAGCATTAATTCGACCTATTTATTACTCGCTGGAACTAAATCTAAATTTCTAATCGAAGGAAAGTGGGAGAGATTATTAAAGCAACCGGGTAAAATAGTAGGCTGCTGTGTACGTACTTTTTAGTTTATAGTTTGGAGAGAGAAAGTGGAGGAATAGAGATTTTGTTTAGTATATCTTGGTGAAAATAATGAATAAGATTTCACCTAATAATATATTTTCTTATTACTGGTGAAAATTCATGACTAAGACTATGTTTAGTTCACCTTATTTTTACTGATCTGATCTGATATGAACTTATATTTTTTGATCTGATCTAATCTGAACTTATTTTTTCCAATCTGATCTGATCCGAACTTATTTTTTCTAATGTGATTTAATATGAACTTTTTTTTCTGATCTGATCTGATATGAACAGATCTTTTATAAAACATATAATTACTAATATTATTATTACTTTGTATTTCATTTCTAGTAGCAATATTACTACTGTCATTTTATTACTATCACAACTTTTATTAATATTAATAATAATAATAATAATAATAATAATAATAATAATAATAATAGAAGAAATCATAATAAACCTGTAAATTATATATAATCATGTGATCTTGGGCAAAATTGTAAATATTCTTCTTATATCGTGGTCATGTTCTATATAGATTTTATTTTTAACGGTTTTTTCACCATATACCCCTGACTAATTTTTTTTTGCACCGTATACCCTCGCAAGTTTCCAAATTCACCATATACCCCTCACGTTTCAAAAAATACATCCACTTACCCTTTTGACTAACGGTGTTAGACTTCCGTTAGTCATTAGGCCCTAATCCTCCCCTAACCCTAATTAACTAACTTAAATCAAACCCTAATCCTAACTCTAACCCAATTTACTAACTTGGGCCCTAACACCTAACCACCCCTTACCCCCCACCGCACCACCACCCCCGTCACCACCACCACCCCTCCCCCTCCCATTTCCCGTCGCCACCACCACCCCCTCCCCTTCCCCGCCGCCCCTCCCCCTCCCCTTCCCCCACCGACCCCTCCCCCGCTTGCCTTCCCCGTTACCACCACCTCCCCTCCCCTTCCCCAGCCGCGAACCCCCTCCCTCTCCCCTGCCCCGTCGCGAACTCCTCCCCCCCTTCCCTTGTTGCGAACCGGCTCCTCCCCTCTCCCTGCCCTGTCGCGAACCCCCCTCCCCCCATCCCCGCCGATTTCCGCGGCCCTACGGCAGGTGGGCTGCGTTGAAAAGAGAACCAATTGTCGCAACGTCGCAACCTTAGGTGAGTACCTAGGGGGGAGATCCGACGGAGGCATCCTAAAGAGACGGGGAGGAGGGGAGGGAGGGGTTTGAGTGCGACGAAAAGTGCGGGGGAAGGGGAGAGGGAGGGGGTTGCGAGACCGAGGGGGAGGGCCGCGAGGGCGGGGGGATGCGGGGGGGCGATGGGGCGGGACTGCCGAGGAGGGGGGCTGCGGGGGGAGGGCCGCTGGGGAGGGGGGGCGGGGTTGGAGCTACCGAGGAGGGGCCGGGGGAGGGCCGGGTGTGGTGGAGGGAAGGGGTGGGGTGGGGTGGGGTGGGGTTAGGGTTTAGGGTTGATTAGGGTTAAAGGAGGATTAGGGTAGGGTTTAGGGTTAATTAGGTTAGAGGGGGTTAGGATTTAAGTTAGTTAATTAGAGTTAAGGGGGAATTAGGGGGTTAATGACTAACGGACGTTAACGCCGTTAGTCATTAAGGGTAAGTGGATGTATTTTTTCAAACGTGAGGGGTATATGGTGAATTTGGAAACTTGCGAGGGTATATGGTGCAAAAAAAATTTTGTCAGGGGTATATGGTGAAAAAACCGTATTTTTAAAGGTAAGTTGAAATCCCTTATAGGGGGAATTTGAAGGTGATGCCAACACCATTCGGTTATCACAAGAATAATGTATAAGGTACAACTTAAAATAACTAAGGAGATTTGGAATTCAATAGGAAGATATGTATTGGATCTAAATTTAATATGAAAAAAATAACTTATATCTCGTACTTAGCTTACTTTTAATTGTAATCCGAACGTAGTGGATTCGTTGTTATGAATATGAGCTATCATGTTTCTATATACTTCTTATTTTTGCACCAATCTTATGTCCTTAACACGTGACTTTAAAGTTTTTGTATTTTCATAACAACAAAATAGCTTGAAATATTGATAATAATGAAATCTATAATAATAACAACGACATTAATAATAATTACCAATATTAATAATTATTAAAGTACATCAACAACAATAATAATCCTTTTGAACAAATGTACTAGTAAATTATAGTATTAATAGTAATAGTAATCGTGTAAAGTAACACTAATAATAATAATAATAACAATAATAATAATAATAACAACAACAACAACAACAACAACAACAACAACAACAATAATAATAATAATAATAATAATAATAATAATAATAATAATAATAATATTAATAATAATAATAACAACAACAACAACAACAACAAAACAACAACAACAACAACAACAACAACAACAACAACAACAACAACAACAACAACAACAATAATAATAATAATAATAATAATAATAATAATAATAATAATAATAATAATAATAGAAATCATAATAATAACATTAACAATAATTATGATAATCATAATAGCATTAGTAATACTAATAATCATAATAATCATCAAACCAATAACAATAATAATAACAAAAATAATACCAATATATTTTAAATATAAGCATGATCTGAACTTATTTTTTCTGATCTAATATGATCTGAACTTATTTTTTCTGATCTGAACTTATTTTTTCTGATTTGATTTGATCTGGTCTGATCTGAAATAGGCAAAAATAAGGTGAACTAAATATAGCCTAAAACATTTATCCTTAGCTTGTGATGGAGACATTCCAACCATGTATGACAATAAGAAACCAATGAAGTATATATGGTCTTGGATATCAACCCCAACTGAATTTACTAACTAAACTTGTGAGATGGTGTATGGTGTAACTAGGAAGTGATCCAAATTTTGAGGACCATTTTCATAAAACTTCACCAATTAAGTGCAACTCACGTATAATAATTAGACAAATTCTTGGATGTAACTGTTACACCATAATTAATGGTGTAACAACCGACAAACCACCGACTATTTTGCAAAAGAAACTCAAATGACATGAAATAAATAAAAAACTACATAAGATCCATATCATTATTTGTACAGTCCATACATGTCATTCTTGTTGAAATCTATGTCATTATACATGTTACACAAATAGGTTATGATATAATATGTTATACCCAAGATCCACTCATAATAATTAAGTGTTGATACATTTGTTTTGATCTTGGTGGAAGCATAATTTCAATATTGTTGGGGAGAAGGGGGGTTTGGGGCTTGTTGGACATCTGGATACGTGGCCCTGTGCGAGGGTAGCCTAGAGGAAATTGATCTTACCACGGGTTTCCCAAAGGAGGCCAAAAACAAAAAAACATTTGTTTTGGCAGTTTCAATTGAGTGACTCTTTCTGGTCTCCCTAATATGACATACATAACATGAGTCGTAGTCATAGATGATATGTTGACAATGAATATATGTTTTGGCGGTTTCGGTTGTATCAATATCTGTTTGGTCTCATTAATAACAAGATGCTTTGATGCTTTCACAAGTATAATAAATTCAATGGTTGACGTGTCTCGATCAACTGCAACTTTTTTTTTTCCTTCTTTTGGAGAAGAGACCAACTGCAATTCTGAGTAAAGAAGTAATGAACTACCCCATTAAAGACTTCGAAAGCACCACGACTCGCATTGCATTATTGATTACTAGCGTCATATGCACGCGATGCGTGCGTTAATTTCAAAACTTCTTATTCTATTATATAATACATCCGTACTATATTTATGATTAATCTTAAAATGTGAAAGATCAATAAATAGATGAATTTAGATATATTAATTTGCTAATGTAAAAAACTAACAAAGGTTGTGAGTTATTTTTAATATTAATCTTTTGTGAATGAATTTTGAGCAGAACAGAATTAATGAGTTGGTTTGACTGAATTAAAGAGTATCAAAGGTAGTGAGTGTTTCAGATTTTTCAGGTGAATATCATATATACCATATTCTCTTTTTTTTTAAAAAGGTCAAGATATTTTGTCCATTTAATTTTTTGATTGAAATATTTGATGCATATACCATTTTTAACTTGTTTAGAATGGCAAGTTGAAATGAGAAAGTGTTCTTAAATTGTTTTCTTTTGTAATTTTTTTCATTTCATTAATTAAATCATTAAGGGTAATTTAGTATTTTCAGATGGGGACACCATCTTCCTCCCCCCTTCCCTTATATAATAGAGATACTTTCGCATCTTAAAAGGCTAAAATATAGTTCCTCTTTCTTTTTACATGGTCTCAAACACATATTTTTGAGCACCAACATCTTTAGTTATGTATTAATAAAAATTATAAAAAATTAATATGATTAAATTACACATTGAAACGAATCTAATAAGATACCACATGAGTATTTTTCTATTCATATATCAATGTGAATATTTGGTCAAAAGTTTGACCATGAAAAATAAAACAAGAATTATATTTTGGGATGGTGGGAGTAATTAATATTAGATTGGACCATAATTTTTACAATTTTTATTATATATGGGTTTACAATGAGCATACATATGCACTCAAGGTTATTTTTTGCTTATCGATCATTTAAAATCCTCCAAATAAGCAAAATCCGCATAATAGGAAGAGTTCTAATTGAGCAAATGAATAAAGAATACCTTTGGTGTACCGCGATGAATGCTCTTAATAATTCTTGTATTATAATATTTAAAAATAAGCTATGTTTAGTATCAATTATACTGTATATTTTCTTTGTGGTTTCATGATTGAAATTTTTTTAACTTTTACATTTTTTATGAATTAACTTTAACCATGTTCTTTTGCTACTTTCACACAGGTCAACACACAACTTTGACCATTAATATGCCTAAATATCTAATATTATATATTATGAAAAATTAATAGTATAAAAATTTATATCATAACAAACTCAAAAACATCTTATATACTTAAATTTCAATTTATTTATTAGTAGAAAAATATGGTCGATCAAAACTAGTTTATGTGAAAAGTGCACATGCATGGTCAAAGTTCAAGCTGGATCGATTAATATGAGACTAATAAAGTAATATATATATATATATATATATATATATATATATATATATATATATATATATATATATATATATATATATATTAACGTTTTCATGTAATATTCTTTTATGACCATTTAATTTTTTTTGGATTAGTGTTAATGTCCATTTCCATAAAATCAATAATAAAAGAACGGATGGAGTAATATATTAAGTTAAAAGAAAAGTGTTTCCTTGACATGATTTTTATTGTTGTTCTTCAAACTAATATATTTGGATTCAGTGTAATGGTTCTTTTTTTTTTTTTGAGAGGCAGTGTAATGGTTCTTTTGGTTGCTATCGGTGATGAAATCAGAAATTTATTATGCAACTAATACTCATTCTTTATTTTTATTTTTTTTCATAACCAACTTTTATTTTTGGTGATTTATTTTTTACTCCCCTTTTTTTTTAAGGATCTTCCTACTTTATTAATTTATATTTAGTGTACTTATTCCTTATTTGGTAAAGTTTTATTCCCTTTTTATAATACTTTCCACTAATTCAACCCACATAACTCTATATTATCTCAGAACCACATTCTATCTCCTGTTAAATTAAGGAAAAATGGAAAATAATAATCCCAACTTTGCCACTTCTGCCCAAAACAATCCCACCTTTTCAAAATCTGGAAATAATCCCACCTTTACCCCTCATCTTCTCAAAACAGGTCTTTAACCGGATGATTAAGTTGATAACCTATTTATGAAGGTTACTTGCCACATGTTAATTTTTAATTGCTTATTTTAAAAAAAATATTTAAAAAAATAACAACCCATTGAACCCACCCCCTTCCCCGGTCCCATATCAAACCAACAATACCCCCCTCCTTGCCGGAGCAACCCCCTCCCAGCGAGAGCAACCTCCACCCTACGCCGGAGCAACCCCCTCCCCCGTCGAACAACGCTCCTTCCCGCCGAACAACCCACCTTCCCCGTTGTCCGCCAAACAACGAGCCCCTTCCTTTTTCTCGCAAATTCCCGCACTATGGAGGTGGGTTTCGACCTTTCGCGAGCGGGGGTGGGGTTGAGGTTGAGAGTGATGAACCGCACGAGTGAGGTTCGGGGTGGAATTTTCGTTTAGAGTGGGTGTGGGTTTCCGATTTAAGGGTGGCATTAGGTGGGATTTCGGGTTTCGTTTAGGGGTGAGGTTGGGTTTTCGAATCAAGTGTTTGGGGTTTCGTTTAGGGATGGGGTTGGCCGGGGTTCCGGTTTAGTGGTGGTGGGGGTGGGTTTCCTCTTCGGCGGTGGTCGGGTGAGAGGGGGTGGAGGTGGTCGGGTTTTCATTGGTTGGAGGTCGGTTTAAGGGGTGGGGTGGTCAAGAGGGGGTGGGGGTGGTCGGGTGAGGGGGTGGGGGTGGTGGTCGGTTTAGGGGTGGTGATGAGGTGGTGCCCATGGTGGTGATGGAGGGGCTGCCATGAAAGAAGGATGTAAGGTGGGAAGAGAGAGATTAAAGGACAAAAAATAAAAATATAACCTGTTAAACAGGTTGGAGGTAAAAAGGCTTGTTTTGAGAAGGTGGGGGTCAAAGGTGGGATTGTTTCCAGATTTTGAAAAGGTGGGATTATTTTGAGCAGAAGTGACAAAGGTAGGATTATTAGTTTCCATTTTTCCTTTAATTAAAGAAAATGACCCACTTCCACACACACACTCTCTTTTTTAATTTATGTTTGTTTCTATTGCTAGTAAATAGGAAAATCCTTAAAAAATGGAGGGAAATTATCTAATTATACTTAATTCCTAACTAGGTTTAAACCTATGCTATGCACGAGGTGTATAACAAAAACTAGCCTTTTGACCCGTGCAAAATGCACGGGATTTTTGTTTGTTTTATAAATTAAAGATTATAGGATGGTTATCCTAAATTAAATATTAGCTCGACATTTAACGTTTTTACAATCATATCGTGTATTAATAATATTTTAAAATTAGTTTATTGTGACCCGTGCGTTTAGTGACCGATGTAGTTAATATTATGATAGGGCACATGACCAACCATTTTTCGTAAAAAAATATAATTGAAAAAGTCATTTTTCTTCCCATTGATGCACTCAAAGGCTCAGATAAAATCACAATTCACACAATTACTGGCACTGAATCATGCAACCACTTACGCTCCCACTTTTTGCGGTCCTGCTCACCCCTTGTCTATTGTTATCTTGCATCATAGTTGCATTGTACTGCACCAGGCCCTCATTGGCCACCACCTATTAACTACTTCCTATAACCTAAATACAACCCCACCCATTTGTCCTCAGTTGTGGTGACCACTATATACACGGTGTTATCATTGTTCTTGTGGGGTACATCTACTTTAAAAAAAAACCTATTACCTAGCAACACATTGAAGTCTTTAGAAAGTTACCACTTAGACCATGAAGCTTTCAGACCCGTGCAAATTGCACGAAGAAATTTTTTGTTTTTGTAAATTTAAATTTTTAGAATGTTTCTCTTAAAATCATGGTTTGAATATCAGCTTTTCAAGTTTCGTAATCTTATATCGGTAATATTTTCAAACTGGCTTGTCACCGGTATCTTTAGTGGCTTCTTTAGTTAATGTCACGATAGATTATACGCGTGTTTTTATTCGCCTACACGGAATGAGCGCGTATTTGACTACCTCATTGTAAAAGTTTTATTTGAAAATATTTTGAAGTCGCCAACAAATATTTAGAGGAAGATTCATAAACCTAATTGGATATTGCGAAATCGTAGGGACAACTTTGGGACTTATCCAATGTAGATTTCCCCATCATGACTCCATGAATGGTCAATGAACCAAAAACTGAGTTCGGGGGTGAGGGTACGAACACGGTCAGGAACCACATTCGCCCATTACTGGTCTCTACTAGATATCGATTCATAGCAAGTTTTATGCAAAAGAATAACCAAATAATTTTTTCAAACATCCTAAAAATATTAGTCTAGATTGGTTCATTAAACCCATAAAAGACTATTTTTTAGTGACGTTATTGAGCAATCAAAATCACGGGGTTCCTAATAGGTTGTCCAAATTATTTGATTAATGTTAGAACAATTTATTAGGTTTTTGTTAGACTTTCAATCCGGACGACCTTTTTCACTTGATGCGTTTTTGTGCGATTTTTTTATCTCCTTTAAATCTGGAAACCAAGTTTTACAAGATAAAATCTGATTTCAATTTTAACATATCTTTGAAAATATTTATTTCTTTCTGAAAATATTTATTAAAATAATAAATAAATTCAATTAATTGTCATGAATAATTAATTAGGCTTTTTCAAAAGGATTGGGCTCAAAATATTTGTGTGGGCTCAAAATACAATTCATTATCAGGAATAATTAATTGGGCTTTAAAATAGGACTTTGGATCTTTAATGCAAATAAATAAGCATTATGCAACAATTTTGGGCTTAGCTCTTCGCGTTGCTCTCCCCCCTAGGGTCGGACCAATTAAGACCGCGGTATATTTCATCATTGGGTCCTTAAATGGGGAGACACGATTATCTGTCTACAGAATCCCCTACTTTGACAGAGGTTCAGGAAACCGATAGTCAAAGTATACGGTGTCGGGACGGAGAACTATTCTTAATGCTCCGCAGTTTAGAAGTGATCTATATATCGCCGGTTTCTGCAAAACAAAGTTAGTATGCAGGACGATAATTACAAGTAACCTGATTACCTGCAGGAGAAAATGTTAGCAGATAGGTGCAAGCAACTCACATAATAATGCACATAATGATGCAAAAATGCAAACTTAGACTCTCTAAGGATACATGAGATGCTATGCAAATGAAAGATTAAGGTTATGCAAAGCTAAGGTGGATGAAACGTCATGCAAGGTCAGGGTTATGCAAGGCTTAGAAAGATGAAATGTAATGCAAGGCCAGGGTTTTGCAAGGTTAGGAAATCTGGATAGGCAAAGAGATATAATAATTTTCGAAAAACTGTTTTGGCAAATAATCGGGGTCCGCAAGTAAGATCCGCAGATTATAACTCCACGGGAGTTTGATTTGGAGGAACCACCATGTATATAGGAAGCCCCACTTTTGGTAAGCTTGTCTTAAATTAGGCATTTTGAGCCTAGATTGGAATGTACTTGATCTGTATTGAGCATTCAGAGTTCTTCGCTGGGGATTCTTCTTTGGAGAGTTAATACAGGCAAAGTCAAATATCGCAAGACATCATGGAATTATCGGAGAGTCCTTCAAGGAAAAAGAGAGTTTGGATTAAAAAATAAAAAGTTTAAAGTTATGACTCACATATATGTAGGTGGGAAAAGGCTTTGACGTGGCTAGGTTCAGACTCGAGTCTATGTCGGGATCAAGAAAGCGTATGCTTCTGAATTCTAGAAAGTCAAATCATTAGACATTGATTAGTTTTATTTTATTGAAGCGGCCGGACCTCCGAGATGAGGATTCCTACGTATCCTTGTGGAATCGGACCGTCATAGTTCTTGATATGATGTTTTTTTTTGTGCCCTAACTTTTGCCTAGGCCACGCTTTCGGGTTTTCAACCTAGCTAGCGGGCTTGGACATACCTTGAACAAGGAGTTAAGTTTGATGAAAGGTTGAAAGGTTGAGGTTTGAGGTTTTGATGAAGGTTTAATTTGTTGGGCTAAGGTAGGATCACAGATTTGGATTATATGGGTTAAGGTTTTGATGGATTGAAGGATTTAAAACAAGGGGTAGAACTTGTGTGCAAGCCCACTAACTTGACTTTTTCTTTGCCATTGGCTTTTTCTTTTTTGCATTTTCTTCTTTTTGTCCTGTGCGTTTTTCTTTTGCTTTTCCTTTTTTTTCGCACTTTGAATTTCTTTCACTTTCTTTGTTTTGCCTGGCATTGATCTTTTTTATTTACGAGGCTTGCACACAAGTTTTTTTTTGTTGTTTAGGTTATTGTAAGGTTTGAAGGTTGTTTGTGGAGCTTCGATTTAAAAGGCTATTTGGGAGCATGGAGATGATGGTTTATGAGGATCATGGCTTTATGGAATGATGAAGAGGGATATAACTCTTAATCCAAAGTATGTCCACTTTTTTTATTTTTCTATTTTTCTATTTTTTTTATTAATCAAGATCTTTTAGGTGATTTAAGTTTCATTATTGAATTGAAAGCATATACAAAATGATGGAAGGCTAATGAAATTGAAAAGAAAATGCAACTATTTTATTAATTAGAAATAAATAAGACATAAGGTTGATTAGAATTAAATTCCTAAATAACATAGACTCGACTGGAAAGGAAATAAAGAAGTTAGGGGAGGGACTCTCCGGCTCAACCTAGAAGACTAACGCTAAATGACTAATCCCCCTGCATTATTTAGGCATTGCCCAAGGGGTTGTTGTTGCTGCTGACTTTTGCTGCAGGCGGGATTGAAGTATACCATTATCAACCATATCCTGTAGAGCATCCTTTAAGGCCCAACACACAGATGTTAGATGCCCATTCCCTTGGTAATATTTGCAGTAAGCATTAGGATTCCACTTCTTGGACCTATTATCAGGTGTAGGGTCTAGAGTGGGACCAATAGGTTGGATTACTCCTCTTGCATGAAGCCTACTGAAAGGTTCTTC